>OX359290.1:98533875-99133875 GCA_947179395.2 Pulicaria dysenterica | reverse complement strand
TGCGATATGCGTGCCATGTCTGAAACCTCTGACACACGCAGGCTGCCCACGATTGGCTGACATCGGTAATGGAGAGCAAATCTCACAGTGTAGAGGCAATGCCTCAAACAGTAAAAAGTACTACCAACTACCCAATCACCCATGATTGGCTGACAACCGTAATGGGGAGCAAATCCCACTCAAAGCAAAAAGATACAACCTTTTTGCTTCCTCACAGAAGATTACGCTACGTGTCCTTCATCTGGACGGTCCTTTCCAGTACCACCTTGACTATAAATAGGAGATGATTATCTCCTATTAAGGTACACACCTCTCACAGCCTAAACATTATTCCCCTAAGCTCTTCACCATTGCTATGGCTAACTTGAGCGTCGGAGCGGCTTACAGGGCCTGGCCCCTGTAAGCTCTCTAACGTAGTGTTTCCTTTGTTTTGTAGGTCTTACCCTTCAATCAAACATTCCCACAAAGACAACCTTACACTTGTTCACTTTACGAGTAAACAATATATATATATATATATAGGAAAAAGTTCATGCGAAAACCATTCTTAGTGCGAGAACCAATCTGAGCCGTCTAATTCCCCCTCTTTCAATGTCATTGCCCACCCATGAATTCCTCACATGCACCCTGCCACACTCTATCACTCCACGCTCACCATCCATGAAACTTCCCATATCCAAGGAACGACCGAGATTGGTTCTCGCGGTTCTCGCACTAACAACGGTTCTTGCATGAACCCTCTCCTATATATATATATATATATATATATATATATATATATATATATATATATATATATATATAACATATAAAATTCTGCTAATAATTAAATTGTTACCGTAATTAACTTTTAGTTTAAACATATTATAACTGATTCTTATGATTTTTTGTGTCTAAACTGAACTCAAATTTAGCTGAAAATTTTATAATTTAAGGTATCGTAAAATTTGTTTTATTACTTGACTTAAAGTTTTATCTTTAAAAAGATTATCTAAATGCTTTAAAAGTAATAGAATCTAGTCTAGTTATACTATATCAAAAAACATTATTTTACTTTATATTTTATTGTTCATTATGTTCTACTAAGAATGAAATTTTACGAATCCTACCCCCACATAATAATATTAATATAATTCTAGTAAACCTTAAAAAAGGATATCAAAGAAAACAACTAATTATGCGTGATTATTAGACTATGTTGTAAACTACTCCCGACTCCCGTATGCCGTAGTTAGAAATAATAAAAAGAACCGTTGGTTTGAATCGTCTCCGTCTTAAACCGGAAATCCGGAATGATAACCAAATCAAACCGATTTATGAACATCCCGGTTGGTTTTTCTTGGTTTCTATATTTTTCTATTTTGATTTTTGGTTTCGGTAAGTTTGGTTTTACCCGGAACTAGACCAAAATATGGAAATGTGTGTAACCAAAAATTGAAACCGCCAATTGGGAATTTTACGCTTCGGTTCTCGATAATAGCTTATGTATTTTTGTTTGCAATTTCACCTTTTCGGCTCATCCCTACCCTGCAACTTAATGGGAGTGATGTGGCACCTTTTCCTCTTCGAGGAACGCCATCTCACCCTTGCCGAACTTTCCCACTACGACTCCCTATTGCCGACGTAAGATTTCTCTCTCTCTCTCTCTCTCTCTCACATAACATTTACACTGCTTAATATTTAAAAAATGATACAAGAGGGAGGTCTAGAGATCAGAGGTATATTCCAATTAATAATGAAAAAAATATAAAAGTAAGAGTGATATAATACTAATATGACAAGTAATAAGGAAGGAAAAAAAGGGGTAAGTCACATATGTGCCCCCCCCCCCCCCCCCCCCCCCATATCGAGCTGGGTGATCGGTTCCTCACATTCGAGAACACCCGAGAGTGAATAAACTTTGTGATAGATTTAATAAGATACCATAGATATGTATACAGTCATATAAAGTAATTGTTATGTGTATTTATCATGTAGTGAGTTTAGTCATATTTTCTAAATGTAGCTCTAAAAGCTAATACATATTGTCACATTAGTTACTTGTTTATGTGTTTGCATTAGTCACTTAGTAAAAGAAACAAATGATACCACCTTAACTATTTTATGATCTTATTGTATTTCATAATGTGATTAAAGATGACTACTTGTCATGATAATAAAAAAAGATGCGAGTGTAAGCATTATATGGTGACGGTTTAATTTCCTATGTGTGACTAAAGGTAAATCATGTTCTTGATTAAATGAAAAAAGTGTGACTATAATTATATTATGTTCGTGGTTAAGGTTCTCGTGTGTGTGTCTATAGTTAAACAATTGTCATCATAAAAGAAAATTATGTGACCGTAAGTAGTTGATGGTCAAATAAATTCGTGTGACTATACGATTAAGATAGTTACAAATTTTAAAATATTATGTGACCATAAAACATTTTCAGCTATGTTTATAGTATTTTTGTTATGACTAAAACTTAATAATATTACGGATAATGTATAATTGTGTGTTAAAATATAACAATCTGTCATGTATTTAAAACCTTTGTGTGACTATAGGTTATAGATAGTCACGCTTTTGAAAACATCGCATTACCATAAAAGGGTTTACACTATGTATTCATATGTGACTAAAACTAAATATTATTGTTGATGATGTGTAATTGTGTGTCAAAGTTAACAATTCGTCATGTATACATACGTTTGTAACACATTAGGCGAATCCCACATTTGTCGTGGACAGAAGAGGTGCAGGGATTATAAGTAAACTTTGGTCTTACATGACAAAACGCGTTTTATGACCACAAGCATGGCAGATCTCATGAGAACTCCGCAGTTAAGCGTGCTTGGGCTGAAGCAATCCAGGGATGGGTGACCCCCCTACGAAGTTCTCGTCTTGTCACCACAAACAAATCCGTGAGTCAGTGGTGCAAAGCGGACAATATTGTGTCGTGGTAAGACGAAGTGTTACAACGTTCGATAGACACACTTGAAAACATTATATGACCATACTTATAAAACTAAACAATAACCATACTTATATATAATATATTTGTGTGACCATAGGTTAAACAACAATAACTCAAATAACAAAATTGTATGCTTAGAAAAGATTTTTTGTCACACATTCGGATGATTTGTTTGATTTCAACATGAAAAGTCCATACCATATGATCACAATTTTAAACTATGGTCACATTTTTCATATGATATGGTCACTAAATTTTTTGTGACCATAACATACATAAAATGACATGATCGTCAGTCACACTTCTGATGAAAATAAATAATGTAACCAACTACCTACGATCACTCTTTTTTTATATGAGTAAGGTCATTTTTGTAACGATGTATTGGGATAAAAGAGTGAGTATAGAATGCCATGCTTATGGTAAGCAAAGGATCAAGACTACAAATTAACCATGTTGGTCTAATGGGTCCCATTGGTGATTTGATATAAGAAAATCATAGTAGAGGGACCTCTCTGTTGTATGAAAATAGCTTAGGGGTCTCTATGTTGTATGAGAATAGTTTAGGGGTGTCGTAGGAAATTAACAGCGTAAAAACATGTAATGTATTATGTATTGGGACGTAGGTTTGGTGACGTAATGTGTGATAACGTCATATTAAAAAGGGACAACAGGACGCGTCTTCCGGGATCTTGTTCTTGGTCAGCGCTTCGCTAGCTGCTGGTCTTTTGGTCAACTTACCCATAATTGAATTTCTGAAAAGTACTTTTCTATTTTGCTAACCACATCAATAGGTTTTTTTAAGTGAGTACATATAAATAATATCTGCTAAATAATTTTCGAGTTAAAATCAATAAGTAGAATATATATTTAATTATAAAGGACGATGATTCTCGAAATTATTCAGTAATATCTACCTATATAATAAAATCATCCTATACATCCTTTTATTGATAAGTGTTTATCAAATAGTAACAAACTATTCTACTTTTTTCAAGTCCTAGGAAGAGGTTTTAAAATTACTTGTACCTAAAAAAAGGTTTAGTTCTTTTTGTAAAGATTAGTTTAGTTTTAGATTATATTTTATAAATAACATTGTCATGTATGTACATGAATGTGTATCAAACTTTGTGTCGTTATGATCTACCATGAGACATTCTACGTATGAAATTTATATATTTACTCAACCGTGAATTACATCTATGTGAACCGTCATTAATTTACGAAACTTGATTTTTCCAAAATAACCCTCATTAATGAGCCATCAATGAGCCAATAATGAAGCATTAATGAGCCGCTAAATTTTTTTAGCCATTTATTAAAATTTAATCAAGGTCTAAGATTGTTTCTCGCAGTTCTCGTACGAAAAACAGTTCACGTTTAAACTCTCCCATATATATACACATTTGAAATGTTACTGCAACACTGACATTAAGTTTAATGGGAACATGTATAGTCAATTCATCGAAACTTTTTCTTTTTTATTAATTTTGCTAAGTTTTATTTATTTTTTATTTTTATTTTGTTAGAGTAATAGTATTTGATAGAAACCAAAATGTCTCATAAGTTTTGTTTCTTTAAGTAATAGTTTCATTTGTTGATATTAAGTTTCACCATAGTTTTTTTATTTTATTTTTTTGAACAACATTTTTCACTACAACTAATTTATTGTTTTAGTCTTATTTACACATATCGACTTATTTAAATTTTACTCGTATAAGTTTACAAACAAAATAAAAGTCTTATGGTACATATATCACATGAAGAGTTTATATTTATATTAACAATTTAATATAAAAGCTAGAACGGATTTTCTGGTATAGACCAGTAGCCGTCTGAGTGTTGCATCATTTCTAGTTTGTTTATCACACATCAACAGAGGTGGACCTAAGTAGTGTTTGGCGGTGGCACATGCCACCGGTCAATATTGCGTATTGAGTGGAAAATTTTAACATTTTTTTTTGGTGCCACCAGTCAAATTTTGGGGTGCCACTGATGGCTTTTGATGCCACCAAAATCTAATAAAAAAATGGATTTTTTTTATAAAAATGATAAGATGTAGTTCAATCTTCGAGTTATACATTTAAAATACGTTAGTTTACCATAAAAATTAGCAATTTAATTAACAAGTTTAATGTAAATTGTGTTTTGTTTTAATTCTTGGACCCTAAAATACCAGAACAACAAGTAAAACCTCGTTAATCCGATCAAATTAACTGGAAACCCGAAAAAAACCGAACGAAGCACTCAATTGTAATTAAATTTATTTTTACCATTAAATGGTGTCACCGGTGAACAAAAATCATGGGTCTGCCCCTGCACATCAATAGTTAATGCTTACAAAGAATATTTGATTGGTATTTGATGAAATTAGTGTCGAACCTTTATAGTTGTTTTTACATAATTATACATACATGCTAAATAAAATCACATATTCGCACAGCCTTACGATTTAACTTGTATTTGAATAGATAAAGAGAAAAAATGTTATATATAGGAGAAATGCATACCATATTCCGTAAATAATCATAATTTTTAACTCAAAGAAAAAGACTATAATCGTAACTTAATGAAAAAGATTAAATTGAGTCTGTGATGTGATGTATATGACTATATAAATATATAATTTACATTTAAACTTATAGCTTATTAAACTATTATGTCTAGTTAATTTGTAAGAAGAATAAAATTCATATTACATTCTTTAAATAAAATAGTCTAGAAAGAATGCTTTGGCAATTGGCATAATGTTAGACTTTTGGTTTCTTTTGAATTTTAAACGGAAATAACAAATATAAGATTATAGTCATACTTGCGGGTTGTGATGCAATCAAAGCTACCCCAATGGGATTAAAAAATTAATCAAGCTTAATTAGTTGTCCTGCAATTCAATTAATTAAGTCCACAAAATATGTTTATTTATCTTTGCCTTCTAAAGTTTTGCTTTCTTTAACAATGTTAGAAGGATGCATGTGTTAAAAGGCTGGCGATCGATGTCAACGGTATGGTGATGAATTGAAAAAGATTTCTGTAAACCATACAAAAATACTTATAAAGTATTAAAAAAATCGAATAAAAAAGAAATATCCCATCAATTATATATGACTTGATTCAGGTTATATTAAATATTTTATGAAAGTATGGGTGTAATTTTAATATTAGAAGGGTGAATTGATGTTGGTAGAAATTAAATGGCGAATCAAAGGTTTAGAATTAGGGGAGCAATAAAAATACCTTTAAAATATAATTTATTTATATATTTTGTATTTAAGGTAATGTTTAAAAAAATTAAAAACGTCAAAAAGCAGGGGTACTTGTTTTAAGAGATTAAATATCTGATACAAATGGTGTTTGTACGTAAGAACGCACAGGTACATATTGTGCAGCAGATCGAAGTGAAAGAGGATTGGATGTTTAGTCTCCCATTGCGGTGGCTAACCCCGGGCGAGGAAACGGTGTCCATAGCGGGGGTGACATGAGGATCTCGTGGTTTATGGACCCATGGTCATTAGGAAGAGATGAAGAGCATGGTGATGCTTATATGAACTCCCTGGTCCTTTGTAAGAGGATAGAGGAAGTATGTGTGTATGGAGAGATCTCCATATGTGGGTGTTGACAGGAAAAGGAGAGAGAGGGCCTTAAACCTTGGTGCCCTCCCCTATATATAGGGAGGTGTCTAGGGTAAGATGGGCCCAAGCCCAATGGGTATACCACATGTTTGGGCCTTACCTAAGGCCCACACATAGGGTACACCAACAAGTCCCCCTAGTTTGGTGCGACTGTGCCATACATGTCGTGGCAAACTACTTCAATCAAGTGGGTCAAACCAGAGATCCTTTATGACATCCAATCCAATTTGAGATATATCAATAGGTGTTGGAGTATGCCTTGCTGTGATTTGTGCATGCACACATATTGGGTGCTAGTGCTAGTTCAATGTTAGTGTTGCCCTGATAATTTGATCAGGATGGTATCTGACAGATTTCACATTTACGCTATTGTTGAGTGCTCGGATGATGGCTATACTTGTAGCCCATAACGAGTAGTAGCCCATGACTATACTTATGCCATTTGGGAAGCGCATGGCTCCACTTTACCAAGATGTGTGGTGATACCCTGCAGTCGTGCTGTAAGTTGTGTATTTCATTTTTCAACATGTATGTGGTGACTGATGGATAGTGACCATACTTACACCGTTAGGGGGAATCAATGGTTCCGCCCTACCAGACGGTGTGGTTGTGATGTATGTATGTATGTATGTATGTATGTATGTAATGGGCAATGCCCTAGTTTATATGAAATGAATAGAGGAAGTCCCCCATTGTTTTTGTCTTGTGTACAAGTTATTGAAACTTTTTATTGATGAAATGTTGGGCAATGCCCAAGTTTATAGTCCAGAGCTAGTGATGGTCGATGACCATACATGCGCCTTCAGGGGAGTCCATGACTCCGCCTTACTAGACTTTCCAGAGCTAGTGATGGCCAATGACCATACTTGCGCCTTCGGGGGAGCCAATGACTCCGCCCTACCGGACTGTAGTACATGTGATGTATGATGACACGCAAGGGTGTAATATATGTAGCATGATATATGTACTAAGAACCTGATTGCAGATGTTAGAGCTTTGATCACAGCCAGGCGTAAGAGCCTTGTTTTTGTAGACGTAAGAGCCTCGTCTTTGCAGGCGTAGGAGCCGTGCGGGCGTATGAGCCATGCAGGCGTATGAGTCGTGCCGTATGAGCCGTGCAGACGTATGATCCGTGTGCAGGCGTATGAGCTGTGCCGTATGAACCGTGCAGGCGTATGATCCGTGTGCAGGCGTATGAGCCTTGTCTTGCAGGCTTAAGAGCCTTTTCTTGTAGGCGTATGAGCATTGTCTTGCATGAGGGTGTACCTGCACTAATGCATAGAAATGTAATTACTAGGGACGGACGTCATACCGTCTCGTAGTTCCAATCCCCAGTTCATTGTTAGCGAAATACTAGTAGTAGTAATAAACTTAGAAGTTTGTATCTCAAATAACAATAAACTTATAGTAAATCCTGTTAGATACATAATTATGCTCATGTAACAATGAACATCCAGGCTTTAAGAAGCCGTTTATACGTGATGACTGTAGAACCATTAAGGACATAGGGTAATTGCTAGGGCTTCGGTTAGTTTCCCGATACTAGGGTAACGTCGATACGTGTACCCTGTATCGCCTTGTACTTAAGAATTAAATCATTAGATTATAGTTGTCAACCCGTGTAGGTTTGGTTTGTGTTCGCAGCTTTATTTAATGATACGTGATGGTGATTCCCAGAGTATGCATTCCCCCAGTTTAATGCTAGTAATTAGTTAGTGGCGTTAAACTACCATAAAGGCATGAGTGTGTAGTTGGTATGCCATACATACCCCATAATTTATGCGTTAATGTAATGCGTCATAACAGGCAAGTGCATACAAAAGCGACGTATCGCATATGATTTAGGCGTACTTGTAAATAACAGTTGCCAATGAATCTTGTGTGAAAACGAAGGTGACGTATCGCCTGGTGGTATGCATAATCTGTACGGCCCGAGAAGGGTGCGTATGTCTTAGCTATGTGAAGTCATGTAAAGGTAATCATTAGAACGTTATCCTGATGATGTTACTATTCTTATAACAGCACTAAATTTATAGTAAGGTATCTTTGTTTGCTCATAACGATGAACAAGTGGAATATAGTGTGATCGCGCATTCCCGTCTAGATCATCAGCAGGATGTGTGAGTGCCTTACGTGTTTGACCTAACTGGTGAATACACCTGAACCGTTGGATCATCATCCAAGTGTCCAGGTCAGGGGTATGCCCTCATACAGAGTAAGGATTAAATGAATCGATCGAGTATGGTAAACTCGCAATCATCTTCAACTGTGAAAGTGTTGCACACTTCAAGTAATGTTTTGTAACTAATGAGGATTGTTTGCCTTTACGGATGTTAAGGTACGTCATCAAGTCCCCCAGTCTAGATTGTCATGACTAGTCATGGTAGGCTAGACTCAGCCATGGAATGTAGGCTATTTCGTCGTTTGTTGTTGTTCAGTTGTCTTCCATTAGATGTTATTTGACAAGGGCGCGTGCCGTGTGCGCATGGTTTGCCATTCAGCATGGATATGGTTATTAGGTGTACGTGTTTTGTACGGGTTCATAATCACCAAATAGGTTGTTAGTGATGGCTAAGTGTTGTATGTTTGAGTGACGACCATATGTCAATTATAGTAATGACCGTGTGGCTTGGCCGTGAAGGAGTAAGTTCAATGAGTAGTAGAGACGTGAATTTCATACTGTATTACTGGCTTGTATATGTTCCCATGTAAATTTCTCCTATGGTAGGGTAAGGCATGTGCCATTCTTAAGTATTGTACCTTGTATGAGGGTTTCTAAAGTTTCCTTTTTTGGAAAGATTCCATTTTGGGCAGTTTTTTCAAGATTTTCGAAAATTGAAATTGATGGCACAAAACTGAAATTAACAATACCATATATGAGTTAAACTCAAATAATCCCCAAAAATACATGATTTTTATCAAGAAAGGTGAGCAAATGATGCTTAAAAAATGGACAAATTGGGGGAAAAGTGAAATTGAGGCCTTAAATGGTCGAATTTGGGCATGATTCTTAGGCCAGTTAACTCTTGTTAAGAGTTAACTGGTCAAGGTGTTCGTCTCATCGAGAGCTTTCCGTTGACTGGTTATGGGCCTCGTAACTCCTGAGGAATCTCAAGTTATGGGGTTTTCAAGTTCGGAAATATTGTTACGCAAAATTAAGGAACAGTTTGAGCGTGCAGGCCTCGTGGTTAGAAGCTCTAGGCTAGGCAGGCGGCTCCAGGGCATGGCAGGTGACTACAGGTCAAGCCAGGTCACTCCAGGTGACTACAGGTCAAGCCAGGTCACTCAAGGTGACCACCGGTCACGGAAGGTCACTGCAGATGACTGAAGGTCAAGGCAGGTGATTGCAGGTCACTGCTAGGCCAAGGCAGGTCACTCCAGGTGACTACAGGCCATGGCAGGTTACCGCAAGGCTAAGGCAGGTCACTCCAGGTGACTGCAGGCTAGATTAGGTCTGGGCAGGTCACTACAGGTTACTCCAGGCCAAGGCAAGCTAGGGCAGGTGACTGCAGGTCAGGGCAGGTCACTCGCAAGTTACTCCAGGCCAAGGCAGGTGACTGCAGGGCTAAGGCAGGTCACTCCAGGTGACTGTAGGCCAGGTCAGGTCTGGGCAGGTCTATGCTAGACTAAGGCAGGTCACTCCAGGTGACTTCAGGCCAGGTCAGGTCTGGGCAAGTCGCTCATGGACTAAGGCAGGTCACTCCAGGTGAGAATTTAAAGGATGAACTGATGATTAAACATCAGCAAGAGTTAACTGTTGATTCGCGTGGTTTGAGGATTTATCATACACGTGTTTGGGTACCTAAGTTTGGGAATTTAAGGGAGTTAATACTGAATGAAGCTCACAAGTCCAGACTATCAATACATCCGGGTAGCATGAAGATGTACCATGATTTAAAAACTCGTTATTGGTGGCCTACAATGAAAACAGATATAGCCAAGTTTGTAGGGATGTGCCACATTTGTGCTCAAGTTAAAGCTGAACATCAGAAACCGTACGGATCGTTGAAACAGTTGGAAATACCTGAGTGGAAATGGGATCACATAACGATGGATTTTGTAACGAAACTGCCACGAACACAGAAAGGACATGATATGATTTGGGTTATTGTCGACAGATTGACTAAGAGTGCACACTTCTTGGCTACAGCTGAAACTGCTTCTTTAAGCAAACTGGCTCAACTGTATGTAGATGAGATAGTGTCTAGACATGGGGTGCCTCTATCTATTGTTTCAGACAGAGACTCGAGGTTTGTATCTAACTTCTGGAACAGATTGCAACAGGAATTGGGATCCAGGGTAAATTTGAGTACGGCATATCACCCGCAAACAGATGGTCAGTCAGAGAGAACTATCCAGACTTTGGAAGATATGCTTCGGCCTTGCGTGTTAGAATTCGGAGGATCATGGGATTCACATCTGCCTTTGGTGGAATTTGCTTATAACAATTCCTATCATAGTAGTATTGGTATGCCTCCGTATGAGATGCTGTATGGTCGACCTTGCAGAACTCCTACTTGTTGGTTAGAAGCTGGGGAAAAGCAATTTGGAGGACCAGAAATAGTACAGATGACAGCTGATAAGGTTACTATTGCTCGGGAAAAGTTAAAAGCTGCAAGGGATAGACAGAAAATGTATGCTGATCCGCGACGTCGACCAGTATCGTTTGTTGAGGGGGAAATGGTTTATCTTAAAGTTTCTCCATGGAAAGGTGTAATCAGATTCGGTAAACGTGGGAAGTTAGCTCCTCGTTATATTGGTCCTTTCAAAATTCAAAGAATTGTTAACGATCAGACTGTTGTTTTAGATTTACCAGATGAGTTAGCTGGAATTCATAACACTTTCAACGTGTGTTATCTTCGCAAGTGTAATGTGGAGGATCAGACTCAGGTTCTTCCAATACAGGATCTTCAAGTGGATATTAATCAGAAACTTGTAGAAGAACCAGTTGAACTGTTAGACCGAAAGGTTACAAAGTTGAGAAAGAAGCAGATACCGATGGTTTTGGTTAAATGGAAGCACAGTTTGGGATCGGATTTAACTTGGGAGACTGAAGCAGATATGTGTAATCGTTACCCTTCTCTGTTTGAGAGCGATAAGATTCCGAGGACGGAATCTTCTTAAGGGAGGGAGATTTGTAACACCCACTTTCCCGACCTAGTTTAATTAAGGTAATTAATCAAACTTAAGTTGAGATTTAAGTTTATTATGTGGTTTAATTCTTTTGTGATTTAATTATTTAATTTGTGAATTAAATGATTATATGTTAATTAATTAAATAATGGTTAGTGGGGCGGTGGGTTTTGAGGTGGCCGAGAATGGGGGTGATTAGTCACCACCCTATTTCCCCTAGATTGCCACTAACCTCTTTGTTATATGGGTTAGCCGATTAAAGAGAGGGATAGTCATTACCACTCTCATTTACATGCAAATGTGTAAAACTTGAATGTGTGTGTGCTCTCGGTTGAAGATAGAAAGGGAAAGCCGATTTTGGATTGAAAGATCTTGTTTGATAATAGATTTCAAGAGGTCAAGTTATCAAGGTTAGATTAATTGATCTTTATGTGTTAATCGTTAATTAAATTCGGTTTTGAAGTTGCATGCTATTTTGATTGAAACGTGATGTTCATTCTATGCATATATGTGAATGCATGTTAGATTGATCATGTTTATATGTCATTTCTATGCTTTAAATGATCATAGAAGTTATGAATAACTTGCATGTTAGATCGGTGTTAATCTGAATTTGAAATTGATATTTCGGATGAGTTTATGCATTGATCGGAATTGGGGATTGAAGCATTCGGAATCGTGAAATATGACTCCTTAGACTCGAATCATATGAATTACATTGAACTTGGATCGCATTGGAATTTCCCTTGAGTATGAATCGCATTAAAATGGGTAGCCTTGACAATGGATGTTTATACTTAAGAAATTCCTTTACTGAAATTGAATCGCACTGGATAACATATGAACTTGATTCGCATTGGATTGGATATGAATCGCATATGATTTGAATAGTATGAAACTTGAATCGTATTCGAATACATTGGAATCGCATGGTATTGGATTGAATTTAAATGCCCTAACTCTTTGGATCGCATTCGATTTGGATTGCATTGGACTTGAAATCGCATGGGATTTGCATTAGCTTGAATCGCATTGGAACCTTATGGGAATCACATTGGATTCGGATCGCATTGGAATTGACTAAGTTAATGTTCGAATCGCATTGAAGTACCTAGTATCAATCGCATGCGATTCGCATGCGATTCACAAGTAATCTGAATCAGTGTTAATCGCATGCGATTCACAAGGAATTGTATTTGATTGTTTATTTGTGAGAAATTGGATTTGGGATATACATTTATTATATATCTATTGATTTATATATAATGAATACATGGGAATATGTAAGTATATATGATACTTATTTTGGATCAGTATTATGAATTAAATACTGACTTGGGTTATTTTATTCTCAGGAACTGAGAAGACTCAGTGAAGTTAGTCACTTGAGTGTACCAGAGTTTTGAAGACTTTGGTGAGTGGGTTTATATCTTTTGATATACAGGATTTAATATCCTATTGGAAATGCTCTTAATTGGATTGTATATACATGTTAATTTGGAGACCAGTTAATCTGGGCCTTTGCTTGGGGGATATTCTGTATCAGATCTTATGATACATTTATTGTATTCATGAGGCTGGTGTGGTTATCTAATTTCAGCTGGGCTATCGGTAAACCTTGGTTTTGGCCGACCTTGGTTGCAGGTGCTTGCAACACCGCCGATTCTCCTGGGATTTATGAGCTAATTGGTTTAGGCATGTTTGCCTTGTATTTGATTAGATATTGGTTCCCTCACTTAGCTTTGTGCTAATTCCCCACTAGACTGTTTTGCAGATTAACTTGGTGAGCTTTGAAGCTTGGGACTGGGAATATGGACAGACCTCACTCTGATGTCAAAGTTTTAATTAAGAGCCTGTTTTGGTTTAACACTGTAAAAGATTTGATGTGTAAAACAAGATAATCTTTTGTATCTATTATGTAATTAAGTTAATTATATGTATTTAGCTTCCGCATGCGATTTAATTATATGTTTAAAAAGTACAGTGTTACACAAAGCTAAAAAGGTAGGTTGTATGGAGCCCTCTCATCGGTCTAGTACATTTTTGCTTTATCAAAGTTGTCATGTCTTGTCATGTACTAGTGAGTTGTCATGTCTTGTCATGTACTAGTGAGCTGTCATGTCTTGCTTTAATAAAGCTGTCATGTCCTTTCTTGTACTATTGAGCTGTCATATCCCACCTTTTCTTGTACTATTGTCCCCCTTTTTCTTTTCCTTTTTATTTAAAATATCATAATACTCATATTAACATCAGAATAAACATTCTTGAGGCCAGTAATGATGAATCTAGAGGCCTGGAATGGCAATTTTGAGGCCTGGAGTGGCGAATAATATGCTCATTATTTCTGGATATGTGTTTATTCATATTCAAGCTATACTTTATTGCTTTGCATATGTAATAGGAAACATATATAATGATCCGTGCTCACATATCAGTAAATAAACATGAACCTTTGTGAAGGGTAAACAACATAACAGCATGATTTATAGGAAACGATTCTAATCCATGCTTGCTCACCCGAAACAGTAAGCTTATATATAAAATAAGAAGGTCTGACCTGGAACTTGATAAAGCAAACATGAACCTTTTGGGCAAGAAATCAAGAACACGAACTCATGGAGTTCTACTCGTGAATTTTTGTCCAGGTCCCACGGATGGCGCCATTTGTTTGTACGTAAGAACGCACAGGTACATATTGTGCAGCAGATCGGAGTGAAGGAGGATTGGATGTTTAGTCTCCCATTGCGGTGGCTAACCCCGGGCGAGGAAACGGTGTCCATAGCGGGGGTGACTTGAAGATCTCGTGGTTTATGGACCCATGGTCATTAGGAAGAGATAAAGAGCATGGTGATGCTTATATGAACTCCCTGGTCCTTTGTAAGAGGATAGAGGAAGTATGTGTGTATGGAGAGATCTCCATATGTGGGTGTTGACAGGAAAAGGAGAGAGAGGGCCTTAAACCTTGGTGCCCTCCCCTATATATAGGGAGGTGTCTAGGGTAAGATGGGCCCAAGCCCAATGGGTATACCACATGTTTGGGCCTTACCTAAGGCCCACACATAGGGTACACGAACAAATGGTATATAATATACTCGTATGTTACCTACGTAATGCGGCGGTAACAAATAATTTCTACTCGATGACATGTCTGTTTTAATATGTAGGGATAAGGTATTTACGTAATAAGGTGACAACTAATATTTTTCTTTTGGTAACAATGTTACATGTCTATTTTGTTTATCTTTGTTTTATTTTTTTAATTTTCTTCTCTCTATAAACTATTTTATTAATTTTGAAAATAATAAAATAATAAAAAGCTCCGTACTTAGAAAAATAAGGTAAATTGTATGAAAATACATGGAATAAATTTTTATAAATAGAGTAAAATAGTGGATAATTATTATATTTTATTTTATTATATGACTATTTTATAATGTTTATAAATTCCGGTTATATGTTATTCATGTTTATGAGTTCTACTTATACATATTTTCTATTAATTAAGTTAAAATATATAGTATATGATAGAATATTTAAAATGAAAGGTTTAACTTTAAAATTATTTTTTATTTATGAAGTTAATTTGTATTGAGTTGATTTTTTAATATGAAAAGTTTAGTTAATAAATGGAATACAAAAATCATTTTAACTCTATTTAATACTTACTTCATTTAGTAGTTTTCAATTAGTTTATATGAGTGATAATTTAGTAATTTCAAAATACTTAAAATTTAAAAGTTTAAGTAAAAAACCTAAATACTTTATAATATAACTATATATAAAATATTTTTAAAGCTTACAAAGTTTAGTTTTGACCGTTTAAACATGCTTTCATTTTTTTAACATGAAGACATTCGTGTCGTTTTATTCTTTTATATATATATATATATATATATATATATATATATATATATATATATATATATATATATATATATATATATATAGTGTTAGGGTCAAGGGAGAACGCTCTTAAATAAAGAACAGAGAGAACACTTTTGAAACTTTGATTTCATTGATAACATGGTTCAAAAATTGTCACAATTTATTTAGGCATTTGATTTCATTGATCATCGGATTTAAAATATGTCACGTTTTTTTGATAATATGTTCGAATATAATCCTGATGCATCGATGCATACAAAAGTGTTATTTGATGCATCAATGCATCCAAATTTTTAAATGGTTAATAATTATAGAAATAATTTTGATTTTAAGATTTAGGATGTAAAGTTGACTTTTGGGTAGCTATGGGTGAACATTAACGTAAAGAAGAAATAATAAATTACAAGTTTACACGTGTTCTCTCTGTTCTCTATTTAAAAGGGTTGAGATTGGTTCTCGCGGTTCTCGCGCTAACAACAGTTCTCGCATGAACTTTTGTCTATATATATATATATATAGGGTGAGGTTTAATAGAAACCCACCCTTAAACAAAAACCCCAAAGTCTCAATCTCAGCCACTCATCTAAAAGGGTAAGATTGGAAATTAAAATTTTGATAAAAAACTCACGCATGCTCCAGCCCTTCCAAAAAACCCATTTTTTTTACCCCTTAAATCTTTAAATGACCATAACTATTTCAATTTTTTGAATTTGAGCAAAAAAAATTATACCAATCTTCTCATTTTTTAATCCTCTTTCAAACGAGACCACTCTTCCTATATTTATGGAAAAAAAATTCGACGAAAAATGACAAAAATGATATAAATGACGAAATTAATCATTTTCGTCACCTGCTGTTATATCACATAATAGCAGGTCCCGAAAATAATAAATTTTGTCATTTTCATCATTTTCGTCACCTGCTGTTACATGATATATAAGAGTACGAAAATGATAAAAAATGACAAAATTTATCATTTTCGTCACCTACTATTACATGATATATAAGGGTACAAAAAATTTTTTTTGAGCGAAAATGATGAAAATGACGAAAATTATCATTTTCGGCTGTTGGAAAAGAGTAACACCTACCAGTTTAATCATTTTCGCCCATCATCTTCATATCCATACCACCTAACAGTTTTCATCATTTTCGGACCTTGTTCACCATTTTTTTTTTGACGAAAATGATGAAAATGACTAAAATTATCATTTTCGTCACCTGCTGTTACGTGACATACAAGGGGCACGAAAATGATGAAAAATGATGAAATTTATCATTTTCGTGCCCCCTTGTATGTCACGTAACAACAGGTGACGAAAATGATAAATTTCGTCATCATTTTCGTGTCCCTTATATATTACGTAAACAGCAGGCCCAGAAAATGATGAAAAATGAAGAAATTTATCATTTTCGTCACCTGCTATTACGTGACATACAGGGGGCACGAAAATGATAAAAATGACGAAATTTATCATTTTCGGCTGCCCCATATATATCACGTGACAGTATGTCCCGAAAATGATAAATTTCATCATTTTCGTGCCCCTTGTATGTCACCTCACAACAGGTGACGAAAATGATAAATTTTGTCATTTTCGTCATCACTTTCATATCTATATAACCTATCAGTTTTCATCATTTTCGTAACTTATTATAACAGTCTGTTTTATCATTTTCAGGACCTGTTATAACAGTCTGTTTTATCATTTTCAGGACCTGTTATAACAGTCAGTTTTATCATTTTCGGGACCTTTATAACAGTCAGTTTTATCATTTTCGTCATCACTTTCATATCTATAACACGTACCAGTTTTCATCATTTTCGGAACTTGTTATAACAATCAGTTTTTTCATTTTCGGGACCTGTTTAATGGGTTTCATCAATTTTATCATTTTCGCACCTGTTATAACAGTCAGCCAATTTTTATCATTTTCGTCAAATTTTTTTTTTCAGAAATATAGGAAGAGTGGTCTCGTTTGAAAGAGGATTAAAAAATGAGTAGATTGGTATAATTTTTTTGCTCAAATTCTAAAAATTGAAATAGTTATGGTCATTTAAGGATCTAAGTGGTAAAAAAAAATTTTAAAAAAGGTTTTGAGATGGCTAGAAGAAATCGTGAGTTTATAACCAATTTTTAATGATTCCCATAATACCCTTCTTTCTAAAATTAAGTGTTATAATTGTTTACTTAATTACAAAAATGCCAATATTAGATCTTGACCATTGATTTGATTAATCTAATGGTCTAGATTTGGACTTTGAGGACTTTGTTTAAGAGGGGGTCTTTATTGATCCAATTTATATATATATATATATATATAGGGGACGGTTCAAATGAGAACTGTTTTTCGTACGAGAACTGCGAGAACCAATTACAGTCATTGATCAAAGAGATGGAGGGTTGAGATTAAAGAGTTGTTAATGGATAACCTTAAACAAATCAAACTTATCCTTAATTAATTAAGGGTAGTTTGGACATTTTTACATTACCCCCCGCATTTTTTAAACTAATATATACATCAAACGGAGAAGTGTTAAATTACGAAAATTATACCAAATTAACGAGAAAATTATGCTCTTTAATTTGAGACCGGTCTTGATATATTTTTTCAAAAGTTTTTTTTGTGTTTGCTGGTTTTTTTTTTCTGTACAGCTTGGAATTTGCACTAGTGCAAATTTTGCACATATTTACCTGGTTTTTTCAGCACAGATGTAGATATGCACTTGTGCAAAATTTGCACTAGTGCAAATTTTACTGGGTTTTTTTTTCTGTACAGCTTGGAATTTGCACTAGTGCAAATTTTGCACATATTTACCTGGTTTTTTCAACACAGATGTAGATATGCACTTGTGCAAATTTTGCACTTGTGCAAATTTTGCACTAGTGCAAATTCCGAGCTGTACTGAAAAAAAAAAGCTAACAAACATGATTTTTTTTCCAACAAAATATAGCAAGATCGGTCTTAATTTTGACAAAGATACCTTTTGATGCTCATTTCTTTGTTATACTTTACAAAATAATTAACTTACTACAGTTATTACAATTAGCCTATTCAACAATCAAAACTTAAATATATTTTTTTTTTTGAGGCATTTTAACAAACACCTATAATGCATGTTCTAACATCTTGCAAAACAATCACACGAGTTTATTAAAAGCTCATGTAACCTGCCAAGTCAACCCTTTTGGATCAGCAAGTGCTTGACAGTTTCCTTCATCAAAAAACATGCAGCCCCGAGCAGAGAAACTTGACTGCAACCGAATATTTCTTTAAAACCTCAAAGAGTGCAGAGTAGTCATCCTGGTTAGAAGGGTTATAATATCCAGTTGGCTGCGTGACTTATAGATTTATACCACCAATTAACAGATGGGATCTGCCTAGAGAAAATATAAAATGTTCAACATACTAGATCAGAAAAAAACTCTTAAAAATTCTTAAAACAACGGGTTAATGTTCTTCTACAAATGGGTATTAACGAGATTTGAGGTTTTCAATAGATCTCAACTCAAATGGGTTTCACCGATTGTTCTTCAACGAATCTCAAATATTGTATATTCTATGACTCGTTCGTCAACAAATCTGCTCAGATCTAAACATTGATGGCGGCGGCTTCCGGTGTTAAAAACGGGGGTCGATGGAGGTGAGGGCCACGGTGGTTGGTGGCTATGGGTGTAAACAGTCAATGTCGAGAGATCTGTTCAACAAGCGACGACCGATGGCTTTTCGTACGTGGGTATTAACAACCGACTGGTGTTAGGCGGTGTTAATGGTGGTCAAGGTTTGGTCGGCAGTGGCCTAAGAAGGAATGGTAGGTAATGTGAAAATGGTTGACCTCTGCTAAAGATGAAATGGGGATGTGAAACAGTGAAAATGGTTGTCCAGTGTTCACCGCTCGTTGAACAGACAAAAAATAAATTTAACCTTCTTTTGTGGACATATTTACCCTTTTTAATTTAAGAAAAACTTTAAAGACAACAAATAAATTGATTGGTCCACATTAGTTCTCGCAGTTCTCGTACGAAGAACGGTTCTCGTTTGAACCGCAGCCTATATATATATATATATATATATATATATATATATATATATATATATATATATATATATATATATATATATAATGTTGCAAGATAATTAGAAAAATAAATATCGATAAACTATTTAATCAAAACAAACCATACTAGTTTTTGGAGATTTGATTGTTTTGGTCAGCTTAATAGTGCGGTTTGATTTGAGATTTACGAGACTGCATCACTAGTTACTATTTTTTGGCTTAAAATATGGGAGATTCTATTTGGTCTCCTCTCATGATCTATTTAGCCTTATTGATGTGATGTTTGTGAGGAAAAAAGTTGTATTGAAAATTGTTTTTGGATTACTTGACATATAAACATGTGAGGAAGAAGACTAAATAGTATCGCCCTAAAACATTTGAACCGAATCAAGAAAACTCCTTTTACATATTAATCATGTTTCCATTTATCATATCTATGTTTGACATAACTAGCCCTGAGTTAGAGCTTTTAGTAAGAGTTAAAAGTTAAAGTTTTATTTATATACATTAATGTTTGATAAATTAGCAGGAATTTGGGGCTAAAAAGTACAATTAAATAAAAGGAGAAATAAAAAAATTCTAATTAAAAAATAAAATTAATTGAAGGCTATATATATAATCACTAACCAGCACATATTTTTTATTCTTATTTTACATAATATTTATAAAATCAATACTAAATCAATTTTTTTTTGAAAATACCAATTAACTAAATTCTTAAATATTATAAAATAACTAAAAATCCATTAAAATCTAAAATATTACAATACTAACCATTGAAAAAACTTAAACTACTACGGTTAATACTAAAAATTAAAATATTTAAATAGTATTTATATTTTTCAGAGCTTGTCGTTTGTACGCGAGTATGGCTTTTCGGTCCTCTTTGTCATCTATAGTATTCGTTTATGTTGCAAAGACTATAGTTCTTCTATCTTTACATTCACGCCTTTAAATTCTTGTACCTTAACAACCGTCTTCTTCTTCTTCTTCTCAACCAACTTGGTGTTTTAAGCGATTAACCTATCAAGCCGTTACCAGATCTCGGCTTGAATCGAAAAAGAACGTATTCAGTTATCCGAAATCGATGAAATTTTTTGGACTTTGCCCTTTCTTCCTTTCCCGGTTGCACGAAGAATAGGATCCTCACCAAATAACTTATTATCGAAATCGGCATTTAGATCAACAACGTATTCATACTCGACTTCGTCGGAAGCCGGCCTGTTGTTTCTTTTTTAACCAATCGCCTCCGGTGTAACGCCCTAGATAGTTTTAAATTATATATTAAAGTAAAATAAACATTTATATCATTACTATTAAAACAATAACGGGATAGCGCATCCACAACTATACGTCATTTACTTGGATATTAAATCTCAAACAAAAGTAGTTAATTATAAGACATTATTCTCATTAATTCAGTAAAGTTTCCAATAATAGTAACCACGGAAAGCGTTTAAAAGGTGAGTTGTCTTCGCTTTACGGCTGTCATGTTCAGGAAAGACATAAAACAATAACAATAAGCATAAAGCTTAACGAACACATAAATTTACACACCTCACAACAAGTATTTACACGTCTATACATAATCTGTGATCATATATCATTTCAAACAATTACGAAGCATTGCACTGATGATGATATCACACTTTGGGTCACAATTGACTATTAAGCCATACCAAGGGTTTTCACATGTCTGACTGTGTCCGAGTTGTCTTTTCACCATAATATAACACAACCCTTCCCCTCACTTAAAAACACATTAATTATACTTTCACATATACATAACATGCACATTCCATGCTAATATAATGAGCAAGTTAGTGTAACTCACTGATTGCGGCATAACAATTATAACAGTAATTTAGTTACGTATACGAACGATTCACATCTACCAGGTATTACCTACAATTAAGTTTTCCATAATATTAATCATTAAATAGGGTTACATACCTTATTCACACTAGTACTCTATGAAGACCCTTAAAATTCTAAGTTAACATCTTTGGCGATTTCAAGTTTGGAGATCGGGGACTGAAACCCCTTGGAGATCTCGCTCGTAAACCTTTGAGGATTGAGGAATTAAGCCCCTTTGGTGATCCAAATTTTGGTAATCCCAGATTTGGCAATTGGGACCAGAATCCCTTTTTGATTTACAATATGTGTGTTTCGCGATTCATGAATTGACAGTCGAAATTTCAACAATCAAACTCATTCAATACCCAATTAAATTATGTGATTCTTGTTACTATGGATTCCTAACATCGAATGGACAAACTTCTTAGAACTAATTTCATTTCTAACAAGCTTTAGTGGGTTAAAATCCAATTTATGCTCTCAGTTCCTCTCGCATATACGGACACCACAAAAACGGAATCATAACCCTGTGATTCCTTGACCAATAACTGTAAAATCAGTATCTAAATTATCATAATGGTGCAAGGAAGTTTACGTGATGATCTCGCAATTCTTCTACCTCTCGGCTTAGACACGTAACGCACAGATAGTCTCGAATTGAATAATTTGCGGCTACAGTGTAAGCTTTGGGCTTTGTGTCCTAATTAGGTTTAGATACTTCACCACACCTTTCCCAAAGGTCACGATTAGTCCTTGTCCTTCCACTTATAAGATTACAATTTGAATACCGAGAATAAGGGAATGAATAAAACAAAATTTATTATTACTAGAATATTATTACAACTCGAAATGCATAAATTCTTTTAGAACTATAAATTAAGTATTTTAAAAAAAATTCTAGAATTATTATTACATCACTTTTTTATACTTCGTTACTGATTTTACCCTATGCTAATTATTCTTATAAATATACAAATAACCTGAAATAGATCGAAGTACGTGACAGAGAAAATAGCGTTCAAAAAGAATTCTTAAAAGTCAACTTGTGATATCCCACATGTTCGACTTCGTTCACTATTTAAGTACGTGTGAACATAAATTTGTTTTCATACTATTATTTTATTCAATTAAAAATAAAAGGTATTACTTGTTATCATGCGCGATGTTTACCTGTTTAAAGAAATTTATGTTGATAACAAGTTGACACAGTTTAACTTAATTAATTAATGTATAAAAAGGTTATTATTCGATTGGATTTTATGTACGTAATTAATTTAAATTTTAATAATAATAACTGTATTAATTATAACTTTAATAATAAATAATAATAATAGTATATCGTCAGAAAAAAATAAAATGGATTCTTAATTTTGGTAATAAAAACATATAAATATCATGAATGGAAATTAAGTACCACTAAATTAACTTCTAACACAAAGAGAAGCGATTGATCGATGTGTCACCACGTTGGGTCCAAAGTTCTAATCGTTCTCTTTAATTTTTCTATTTTAAGATAAAATATTGCATTTTGATTCATTAGTATTCTTCATCATAAACATTAGTTTCTATGGAGTATATTTTTGAACTTAAAAAGAATTTTGTTTCTTTTATTATTTTAGAGGTAAAGTCATTAAACAGCTGTAGAATTTTTCTCATTTTCCATTGTGGCACGTCCACTATTTTTTTTACACATATGGCTAGTCAAGTCATTAAAAACTTGTTAATGTGTCAAAATTCAATCTGCAAGTTGTCCAGCAAGTTTCTCAATCAATTCTTGATTGTTTTCGCTAATTCTTTTTGCAGAACTTTGTAAATAATCATTTTACCTTTCAAAAGACATTAAATTCATGAATTTTCATCAAGTGTAGGCCAAGATTTTGCTAATTAAAGTCGGTTATGTATCATTCAAGACCATTTTACTGTCTTTTAAAGAATTGATTCACTTTAAACTCGTTTTTGACTTCTTCTTTTTTTGTAGTTATTTATAGATAACTCGATTACTTTTCCACAGGATCAAGAATCATAACTTTTTATAATTTATTGATGGAAAATTTCGAGATTAAAGTGTTGGATTGTTCTTCGATTTCAAATAAAAAACAGAGCAGAACAAAACTCATTTTTCACTCAACTCTTACTCATTTTACATAATTCTTTTTACAGATTATTACAGATAATCTTTTTACCTTTCAAAAGACACCAAATTCATTAATTTTCATCAAGTATAGGCCAAAATATTGTTAATTAAAATCGGGTATGACCCATTAAGCACACTTACGGTATTTTGATCATTTGACTCATATTAGACTCGTTTTAAGTCGGATATTTTGTACTATATTATAGACAACTCAATTACCTTTCCATAGAATCAAGAATCATTAATTTTCATCAAGTATAAATGGAGAATTTCCGGTTTAAAGTTTTGGTTTTAAGGTGAAGAGGTGAAGTGGGAAAGGCGACCTGCTATAGCAGGTCAAAATATACAAAATCGGGATATTAACATGTTCTTATAAGTTAGCTGACCACATATGTAAAAAAAAGTAGACGTGTCATAATTTGAAATGGGGGAAAGTATAGATGTGCCATAACAAAAAAGTAGACGTGCCACAATAAGGCACCTGGCTTCAGCCATGGTCCGCGGTGGCTATGTTAGCAATCTTGACTTTGGCATAACAAAATTAGGTTTTTGACTGTAAATGCTAGTAGGAAAATTTGTGCACAAGGTAAGGTAAAACCTCTAGCTTAATGCTCAAAATCAACTTCAAGCTATAATGAAAGTGACTGATTACATATACTTCAAAGAACGATGGTTATGATACCATTTGTAACACCTTACTGTTCAAAGTCACGTCTAGAAAAAAAAAACTTCGAAATCAAATTAGAACCATGGTGGAAGATATTTGTAGCACATATCGTTGAACACTATATATATGGTGTTTACACTTTCATACATCTAAACATTTGGGATGATTTAATATAAACCACTCCGTAGCAATTATATTTCATCTTTCGTCTATGTGGACAAGTTGTTACAAACTCACTTACTTATATATTTGATGTCCTCGTTTAGGAAACATACCCATAATTAACACCTAGGAGATGCATGAGTTTCTCACTCTCTACAACCCAAGGAGCAATAGTTCCGGTACAATTTCTAATACCTCACAATATGAAGTCATGTCTAGCCCAATAACTAAATCAATGTAAAACCATGGTAGAGAATATTGGTAACACATATTGAAAATATAAGCCGATTAAACTTTTATTCATCTATGTGGGATACATTTTCATAAACTCGGTCCTAGATTCCTTTTCATTTTCTCATATCTATGGACACATTGTTAAAAACTCTCAAACTTAGAATCCTTTTCATCCTTTCATCTAAACCCGAGAATATGCATGAGTGTCACACTTACTACACGTGAGAGACTATGACTTTAATACCATTTATAACACCTCACCGTCCAAAGTAATGTTGAGATATCCCAACAACTTTTACCATCTTTTTACGTTGATTTCAAAGTTATTGAGCTATACTATAATTATATATTATGAGGTGTTTTAGGTTAATGAGCTATTACTACATGACCAAGAGTCATGGGTGAAAACTAAGTTTTGGTTCATTAAAATCCTTATGGGTTTACATTTTACACAAGCATTGTTTAATTACTCATAGATGTATAACAGTGCTTAATCAATTATGCATATATGCATATACCAACGCAATAAAACATATCATATTCCAGACGCAGTTCACAATTTTGTGTGTGTCTGTGCATAAACCGAAGACCCTTACTAATGAATTAATCATTAATGATGTTACAAATTATTCTTGTACGAAAATCATTTTTTGTTTAAACTTTCTCTCTCTATATAATTCAATAACATATATTAAATAAGTTATACATTTATAATATTGTAGTTTGTTGAAATTAAATATTGCATAAAATAATGTAAATTTATATAAGACTAACTTTAGGACATTTATCTCTTTTAATAAGTACCGCATGATGTAACTACATGTTTTGTACGAAGTGAGTTTTCTATTGTTGAAAGTAAATAACTTAATACATACAATATCAAGTAAAATGATAGGAAAATCTAGGAAAAGGTTTCAAAGTGAAGTATATGAAAAAGACGATACTTATTGCATGTGGTGCTATATACACTCTATATATAGTACTTAGCAACACCTTTTAAATAAATCAAAATTTCACCATAAAAACACGTCATCGGTGATGTAATCCTCGCAGGAAGCTTGGGTCATACGATCGTCCGCGAAGCGCAAAGGTGAGAGCATGTTATAACTAGATGACACGACACAATCGTTGTCTAGTAAGAATGGGTCTGTCCAAAAATTTGCTACTGGTTTGGATAATTCTGGTCCTGTTACATCACTTGGAACCACATAATCCAAGACACTTAGCGAACAAGATGACGATCCCTCTGCTGAAGAAGAAGATGATGGCAAATCAGATGATAATACTGCCAATAAGATCTCAATTTCCTGTTGGTTGTTGAAGCTGCATCTTTCTGTTAAACATTCTTTAGGGTTAGCAGGTTCGGGAGTCCAAACTTTTTCATTCAGCAACACAGTTTGATTCTTTTCAACCCGGTTTTTCATACGTGTGTGCCAGTGGTTTTTTATTTCGTTGTCGCTTCTTCCCGGCAATCGTGCAGCCATCATCGACCATCTATGTATATAAACGCAGAAAATTAATATGGATGAATGATACCCAATCCCATAATTCGATCGATCAATAATTCCTATTAGCTACTAAATCTTATTATACTTACTTGTTTCCATGCTTTTGATGTAAATCGGCGATAATATCTTCTTCTTCTTTTGTAAATTTCCCATGTTTTACACCTGGTCGCAGGTAATTCATCCAACGTAGCCTACAACTTTTTCCACATCTAGATAAGCCTGATAAGAGTAACCAAGTCAAGAAGATTAATCTATGAATTGAAAGAGCAAGTCAGTTTAGACTTTTTTCAAAAACTTGAAAAGGGTATGGACATATCATACCAGCATCTTTTGGTACACAACGCCAGTTAGAATGTCCGTTTTTCTCAATATAGGCTTTTAGCTTGTTGTCTTCATCTTCACTCCATTGTCCTTTCTTCATTCCATGTTTATCAAAATATGGTGCCCTCACCATCTTTAATTTCCTCAATACTCTCTCTCTCTCTCTCTCTCTCTCTTATCAGTTTTCAGAGTTTATGTTAACTAATTATGGAAGACTTAAGGTTCTGGATCTATAGATAGTCAAATATATATGTGTATCCAAAAACGCGTTGACATGGATTAGGAATATGCTCCAAGTTAAATGTCAAAAAAAAAAAAAAAAAAAAAATGTATTAATTCTAGTGTTAATATCCATGCTGTTTCTGGTACCAAGTCTTCACTGATAAGTCCAGTCTTCAGTTCACACTAGCTGACAAGCAAGTCGAAGTCTTCTTGTTTCAATTTTCCTATGAATAAACTCTTCAAAGTTATCAACTATTTGTTTTTATGTAAAAGGTTGTATTTTGTTTTTTAGCAGCGAAATCATTAATTACAAACAACCACTCTAGCAAATTATATATTCAATATATCGATTTACAAAGTAATCATTACAAACAACCGATTTGGCAAATTATATATTCAATATATCGATTTACAAAGTAAGTAGGTAATTAAAATATCATGGAATTTTATAGGTATTTTGTTGGAGGAAATGATGCTTGAAGTTACACTCATATACCAGTTATATAAGAGGTACCTTAATTATTTAATTGTTTTAATAATATAAGTGATGATATGTGAGATCTCTAACTACACGTAAATTAGATAAAGTTAAGTATATCATTTTCCCATTTTAAAATAATATGAGAAATTGAGTTCTGATAAGATATTATGTTTATTATATGTAAATCACAACAAAAAAAAACAGCCTTTTGCGGCGACAATTGTCGTCGCTAAAAGATAATATTTCGCTGCTAAAGATTTTTTGCGACAACATGTCGTCGCAAAAGAGTCGCCGCAAAAAGTTCGTACCCGAAACTTTTTTGCGACGACAATTTTGACTTTTTGCGACGTCACTCAACGGGCCCTTGTTCTGCCACGTGGACACCTTTTGCGGCGACTCCTGTTCTATTTGCGGCGACTTCATTAAATTAAATAAATATTAAATTTAATCACTTTTTGCGGCGACACATAGGTTTTTTAGGAGAGAAACAATCCCGCCATGGTTTTCGGTGGAAAAATGAGGAGGGAAAAACGGTGCCGCAAAAACCTTTTAGCGGCGACACGTTATATTCAGAAGTATGTGGGCCTTCTTTTTGTCGTTTAGCGAGTATTTGACGGCGACATATGTCGCCGCAAAAACTGTATTTTCTTGTAGTGAATGATATATATAACAAACTTTTACATTGTAGGGTCGTTATAAAAAGATCATTTAATCTTAATCTAATTTTGTTAAGAGCTTTAAATTGGCGTAATAGATCGATGTTTGTTTTTCTTTTTAGTACATTTAAAGCGTTCAAATGCTCTAAATAAGTAATAGATAGATCTATACTTGAAAATTTGAAATCCTCTTCTTAAAGTTATAACACATTAAGAGTTGTGTTCAATAAAGTTCATATAAAAAATATGGTCCTGAAATTTTAATATTCAAGTACATGTGATTCAGTATACAATCATATTTGAATTACGAAAATGCTACTCCGCCCAAAGTAAAAGGTTGTGTGTTTAAGTCTCGATATGAAGAGTGAAGTAGATTTAAAGATAGGTTTAGAATGTGTGTATATCTGCTGTTTAAAAAAACCAAATTTCTCAAAAAAATAACTTCAAAATTTTCAGATTTTCTTTAAGTATCATCTTGACATTAATTTCATACTTCAAAATCTGAAAAACAAGATGGCATAAAGAACATTATCTCTCAATCAATGTATATGCATATACAGAATATAAAACTCTTTCGCAAAGTTGAAAAAGGTTTATTATTATTTTATTTTATTTTGAAAAACTGATAAAAATATAGTTATTTATTAGTATGTTTCTTTTGTAGTTAGTTAATAATAATAAAAGGGACTTATATATGCGCGTAGACGTACGTGTAGTCATGTGTAGATTAATAATAATATACAAAGAAGTTATATTGTTTAATTATCAACTGTACGTACTATTTTTTTTAAATATATATTATTATTGTTATGTTGTAGGAGCATTTGCGAAAGTTGCGAGCACAAACTATAGACTGTTGATTTTTTCCATCGAAGCTATTTATTAAGGTACGTACTTTTGTAATTTTTTTATCTTGTCGATTATAGTATTAGGTTTAAATAAGAATAAATATTTAGCTGAAAGTAAAAGACTTAATTCTGAACATTAATTTGATTTAACCTGATGATATACATTTGGTCATTTATTTTATACAATTCACAATTCAATCAGCAATTGCGGACGACCATTAATTACGACAGGTGAATTGTGACTGTAGATTTAATAGATCAATATCTAATTGATGGCTGAGATTTGTTCTTGTTATTCTCACCAATATATTAATTCTCACAATTCTTCCCGTCGATTATAATGCAAAATTTTCTAGTCATTTTAGCAAAGAGACTTTGCATTACTCCTTGAAAATTAACGTATCTCATTAATTACTTCTACGATTTTGCGTTTTTCATGTATACGTGTAGAGATAAGCAAATGCTGTCAAATTTTTCAATCAATATTTAATATCTTATCATAGAGGCAACATATTCAAAAAATTAGGTAGATATGCTGGACCACATGCAACTATATTCATACATATTTTTATTTTTTTTTATTTTTATCGGCAAACACATCCATTCACTCACCTAATTTACACTTTATATTATAAACAGGACTTGAACCCCCAACCTTTAAGAGACAACATATTCAAAAAAGGTAGATATGTTGGACCACATGCAACTATATTCATACGCATTTTTTTTTACCGGTAAACACACCCACCTACCCACTTAACTAGTGTTATACCCGTGCGGTGCCCGGGTACGTAAGCACATTTTTTATATTTAATACTTTTTATATATACTTTTAAAAAAAATATAAAATTATTTACGTCTAAAAGTTTTTAGTGTAATATTAATATGTTTATCGTGTTCAGTATTTTTAATAAAAGTAATATTTATGTAATAGATAAATGAAAAATCACTCTTATCACATTAGAATTCGTGAATAACAAATATCAAGATATTGGATTTTTGTTATTCTAAAATGTCCTTTTATATATACGGATGCATACCAATTATTGATTACATACATACGTACACACATGTATATATATATATATATATATATATATATATATATATATATATATATACACATATATATACACACAAATCTAAACCCTTGATGGATAAATATGATTATTCATAATGATTTCTTAAGTTCTTTATATAAAAGAGGTTTTTGTTGATCCTTGTTATATATATATATATATATATATATATATATATATATATATATATATATATATATATATATATATATATATATATATATATATATATATATATATATATAGACAAAAGTTCATGCGAGAACCGTTGTTAGAGCGAGAACCGCGAGAACCAATCTAAGCCGTCCAATTCTCCCTCCTTCAATGTCATTGCCCACCCATGAATTCCTCACATGCACCCTGCCACACCATATCCCTCCACGCTCTCTATCCATGATATTTCCCATATCCAAGGAACGGCTGAGATTGGTTTTCGCGGTTCTCGCACTAACAACGGTTCTCGCATGAACCTTCCCATATATATATATATATGATTCTTTAATTTTTATATTGACTGATATTCATTACTCGGAGCGAGTTCTATTATGAAAAAGAAATTTTAATTTTATGTTTGTACATGTACTTTTATCCATTACGATTAAATATAAATTTTTAAATATTTTTAGTGCATCAACTATTTAACATACACCTAACTTCATTATAAATCTTACCTATTTTTTATATAAGTTATCTTAGTAAAACAAAATTATAAAAAATAATATATTTTTAAACTTTTTATCGAAAGAACAAGAAATCCGGGATTACATCAACTATGATACGTAGAAAGAATGAATATAAAAAATATATAAATCGTGCTAAGATTTATCTACCCACTATTATTGATGGATAAAAAATTAAGAATATACTAATTATTTAAAAAAATCATATTACGATAAAATTTATACCAAAACGTAGAGAAAAATGAGACGGTTGCAAATATATAATTATTTTTTCTCTAAACAAAATATATCACAAGTTATTAAACATAATTTATAAACAACCTATAATTAATTACATTAATTTATAATTTTTATAAAAACCCCTAATATTTTCATATAACCCCCTTAAATGTTTCATTAAAACCCACATAATTTCAATTATTTATAATTTACACCTTATGTTATTAACAGGACTTGAACCCTCAACCTCTAAGAAGAACAGACATCTTAATCACACCTTAGTACCGCTAAACTAAAAGCCCTTAGATACAACAAACGATGTCAAATTTTAGTACGACATGCATATTATTATTACGACAAGGATGTCAAATTTTATGATGGCCACTGACGAGGGAACACAAAACGATATATAATTAAATGTCATGGTAAAATATGTAAATTTTTTTAGTCTTTTACTTGTAGTAATACTATAAGAAAATCGTTCAGTAAAAAGTAATAGAATAAGAAAAAATCTGTTAGAAAATGCTTTGTGAAAATGTGAAATGATACATCTGTTGGTCTTTGCTTGGTAATTAAACCATTAGTCGATACTAGTAGCACATTTGTTTATGAATCTAGTAATTAATAAATGATGATGATAATGGTAGTTTGTATAATGAATATCGTTAATTATATATAATGTATTACATGATTGGGAGGAAAATGTCGTTGGAATGATAATAATAAAAATTAATAATTCTTTTTCGACTAAGAAAAATCATTGCTTACTGACTGTACATGTTACTAAAAATAAAACGTTGAAATTGTTTAACTTAAAAGCAAACAATGGATGAAGTAATAAAAATTCATAATTCTTTTTGGGTGTTTGGTAGAGATCAAAGAAATGGTTAAAATTGGTTTTCTTATTTGGAAGAAATGATTATGGTTTTCGACGGAGAAATTGTTTCTTCACCCATTTCCATTTCTCTCATTTCTTTATATTTTTATTTCTCTTCATATTGTGAAGAAATGGAGAGAAATGACAGTCGATCTTTACTTATCATTGGCGATGTCTGGCAATTTTTATTTCTCTGTTTCATTTATTTGATAATACCATACAAGGGAATCAATTACAATTTCCTATACATTTTTATTTCTCCCTATTTCCATTTCCAATTCTCTTCTTTTATTTTCTCTCTACCAAACACCCCTGATGTTTGATTTGTGGGATTTTTATAGGATTTCATGTAACTGGAATTTTATTTCTCATTCATTATGTTTGGTTGTCAAAACTTAAAAAATTAATTCCCTATGAATCTAAACATTCCACCAAATGATGAATTCAAATTTTTATAAAAAGACCTTAAAGAATTAAATTCCTATCTAACAATCCATTCTAGGATGTACCATGACCTTCTTCATCATCTGCTACGATTGAAACCTCTTGATTCATCGTCGATTCAACTAAGTTGTCGATTGCATCATTGTCATTCAATCTTTGTCACTTCCAAGTTCGATTCATTAATGTCAATTTCAATATTGTCTATTCAACCCTCTTCATCATCACAAACCCGTTTTACTCCTCTCGATTTAACCTTTGTCATTCAAGGTTCAATTAATCTTGGATCTCATCACCTTCGTCATCTATTTAGGGAAAAGGTTGATTTTGTTAGCGACTTTGATTACTTGTCTAGGTTTAATTAGGGCAAACAATGATTCTGAGGAGATGGCGACGAGGTGGTAGTGGCCGTTCTAGGAAAACTTTGGGGAGAAAGAGATTTCTTCATAGGTAACAAAACAATAAACCCAAGGTATCATATTCAAATTTCAAGTCCATTAGGATTTTAATTCCCAAGAAATGGAAGTACAATATAAAGCATTTTAACAAACCAAACACCTCTTAGAGTTGTTGCATAAAATGCTGATAACGAGGTTCTTAATTTGTCTTATGAAACTAAAATTTGATATTGCCGACTGGATTAGAAATCAAAATAATACATGCATGTCTGATGATTGCCCGATGTATATAAATGATAACGAAACTTACATGAATGTTGAAGATGTGGTACATTGAGATTTATTATGACCGGAAAAAAGTGATATGCAAGGGAATTAAAAAAAATTTATGCTCTCGGATTTTTTAAGGAGAGAGAACGCACAGGAATATGAAAAAAATTAATCTATCAATTTTTTATGATATTTATTGGACTAAATTACTCTCATTACAACTAATACTTTTAGAATATACTGATATTATTGTAAAAGGGTTAAAGTTTTTATGTATAAAAAACGTTTTAATTTTTTTTATTATATTATATGTAGTTTTTTGTGTGTTCACATAAATTCAATAATTTTTACAAAGGAGTATCATATGTTTAAAATTTGGAAACATTAAATGAGTATTATGAAACGTCTTTGTAAATATTAATGAGTATAATAACATATTATGTGAATATTAATAGGCATAATTGAATGTTTGTAAACTTGCTGTGTATGTTTGAAAAAAAAAACTTCATGTATAATAAAGAAACACTAGAAAAACGTTTTTTGTGTTGATCAAATTTTAACTCACTGTAAAATGAACCATTTTTCTCTCTAGCTCGAAAGAAGAAAATTAAAATATGTTTCTTTCTCTTTACTTTTTTCAGAACAAAAAACAGGAAAAAATATAAAACTATTGTTATTTCAAGATAATACTAATGTTCTTTTTCTTTTATTTTCCTCAAAATAAAAACACGAAAAAATGTAAACTATTATTATTTCTTTTCTAATTAAATTACTTCAATTATGCCTAATAAATTTAAAAAATAAAGCAATTGTCATAAATTAAATATCCTATTAATAATCAGGCCCAACGATCCGGTTTGTCCTTTTCATGAAAATGTCTGTAAATCCCAGCAAAGTCTTAAAAGTTAAAACTGATCCTGTTAAGGCCCAATGCGTTTATTTGGCCTTCTCTCAGACCATCGCTCTTGGTTCTGGCTCCCAATCCATCGCGCCTCTCTCGGGCTATCTCGGGCTCTCTCTCTCTCTCTCTGGCTCTCCATCTAGCTCGGTTCCATCTTTTTCTTTTTTTTGCCTTTTTCCTTTTTAAAAAAAAGATATGGGATGGTGTGGGATGGCTCAAGATGGATGCAGGTGTTTGTGGGATGGGAAGAAAAAAATGATGTGACGCTGACGTGGCATGGGTTAGCTCAAGATGGATGCTGATAGTCTCACATTTTATGATGTTAGACTTGATTTGAACTTTTAAAGAGGCCTTCCCAAAAGATAATCCATATTCGATAACATCATCACGCTCGATCACTTGTTGTCTCCACAGTCTTTTCTTCGTCACTTTATTAATCATTTAAGCATTACATTAAATTCATATTAATCACATCATCACGCTCATCTACCAACATATTTAATCCACCCCGGAACAAAAGCACTTGGTTTATTTGGTGTGAGAAAGCTCACGCTAAGGCCACCACACGAGCTCCATTACGTGCTTATTGCACCCCCTCTTATATTAACTTCGGATCGAACTCCATTCTCCAGGAAGAGACTTGATAGTTTTTATTTACTTGATGCTTCTTGATCACATGTATTTTTGAATATTGATTTCCATGTCCTAATTGTTGATCGATATGTTTATCATGAAAAAAACTGTTAACACAATATATTATTTCAAGCCGAAGGGCTTTTTAGAATCTTGCTCGACGGGTGGCTAAAGCATTTTTTTTTCATGCTTCAGTCTCCATGTGGTCCTGTGCTCAACTCCTGGCACTAACGTTTCTTTTTATATTATTTTTCCTTCTCAATTTTCTGCCTGTTTTATTTTCCTTTCTTTCTTTGTTTTCTTAACTATCTTCATATTTTCACACATGATATTAAACTAGGTAGTTAATTAGTTATACATATATTAACTACTTATAGATGAACTTTAAATTAGTCATTTTTTATATTTCAAAATTCAAAAAAGCATTTTTATATATTTTGTTGATTGATTAAACTCCTAAACTTTTGTGAATAATATGTTTATAATTTAGGATAAATTGTATGAAAATACAGTAAAGTTTGTCTTAGTTACTATTATATACAATGATATTTTGAAGTTACAAAAGTTAAATATGATATTCGTAAATAACGGTGTCAAAATCAATATTTTGAGTTTTAAAAATGTCATTTACGAATTTAATAATTTTTATTTAAATAAAAGTCAAAATTACATTTAATTTTGACCAAAAAAAATTAATATTGGATTTCAAAGTTTATCAAAATAGATAATTTAAATTTAGTTTTATCTAAATTAATGAGTAGAACTGTTTAATAGATATTACTTGAGTGAGTCTTTTCTTTTATATTAGAAGAAAACAGATAAATAAATAAATAATAGAAAAGATGTCATTTAAAATATATGCCTGGTTAATTTTATCTAAACGAGTCGTGTTTAACCCGCGCAACGCGGCGGGAAACAAATAAAAATAGATATTTTTTATTATGTCCAACATAATATTTACCACAATAATGTATTTATCTTCAAATTATAATTTCAAAAAGAATATTTTTTAAATATATATCTTATTACTATAAAATTAATATTGATATGTAGATATAAAGATAACTGTCATATATACATATATACACTAAATGTCAAAAGTTATAAAAGGAAATCAAATAATATATGTCTTCGTAAAAAACATATATGTGTTCGAGGCTTCAGCTAAATGGGTTAAAAGAGGACAAATGGAGAAAAGTGAAAAAAAAAAACAAATACTAAACTGTGGATCGAACCCTTGACCTTGAACAAATGAGCCAACCATCTAAGTATCTAACCACTGCGCCAAACTGGAAATATTATTAATAAGCGGACACTAAATATATAACAATTAGTAGAAAAGTTAATGTTCATTGAACAATAACTTTTCCTGCTAATTGTTATATATATATATATAGGGATGAGATCAAATAAAAGGTAAATTAAAGTAAAAAGTGTAAGAAGGATGATTAGTGATAGTTTTTCAGTATATACATCAACTGATAATTGTTAGTTCATCATCTTTATTGATTAAAACTAGTTCTTCTTCGATTTCTTTTTGATGAATCCAACATATACATCACTTTTTAGATGAAAGCATTTTGTTCATCACCAAATTATTCCAAAAATTTGGTTTCAAAATCTGTATTTGAAAATCTCTTTTGCTATGTAAAAATTGATGAATATGTTGGATTCATTAAAAAGAAATCGATTAGAAACTAGTTTTAATCAATAAAAAGGATTTTTTATTGCCTCTTACCATTTTTACGTTAATATACATTTTACTTGATCATCACCCTATATATATATATATATATATATATATATATATATATATATATATATATATATATATATATATATATAATTGGTGGTCAAGATTTAATTGCGTCTGAAGCAATCCAAAATGTAAATTTAATATCGTTTAAAATAATGCTAAATTGTTAATCTAAAAAGTTGAAATTAAATTGAATTTTTATGTAAATAGATTGTTGAGATTTAATTTTATCTATAATATAACCACCTAAATTAGCCGTGTATTACATGAGTGATGAAAAACATTTACTATTAAATAACAAATAAATTAAAAAAATACCAGTACGTACAATAGAGCCGAAATCAAATATTATGTATAACTTCATTGTAAACAACGTTCTTTTCCTTTAAAGTCGAGTTACCATCATTATTTAAGATACATACTTTCAATTTCTGCTTACTTGTCACAGGAGATATCTGAAATACAATTGTTATAAGTAAAAACATGTCCTCTAAGAAAAAAGAATTTTTTTTATTTATTGTCCTTGAAATACAAATCAAAAGCAGAAACTATCGTATCTAAAACCTTATGATAATATATATATAGATATGATGGATAATATGTTTGCATTGTCTTGTGAGAATATAAATCAAATATTACGTATGCTTAATTCTATTTATTTTTTAATTTAAATAATATATTTTAGTTATTATCTTAACTTATATTAAGTTGAACTTTAATTTTTATCAAAAATGAATAGTTGGGATTTGGTAATTAAAGTTCTTTTATTTAGAACAAAGTTTAGGATTATTTAATTAATTTTTTAATAAAATTCTTGTATATATATTACTAATTTAAATGACCGTATAGATACACGAGTAATTATAAAATTATTATTTTATATTTGTTTATTTAAGTATATAATTGTTTTGGATTAAAGAAAGAAAAACATAATACAAGACTTTCTTGAAAACTAAAAGAATTATATATTAAAGTTGGTTGACATATCAAAGTAATTGTTGATAAAGAACTTGAATATTTATTCTTAAAATTAATGTAGTGAGTGAAAAGTTTAAATTGGGAAATAATTCTATTTAAATTAATGAATGTTAATCTTTTATTTATACTAGAAGATAATATGGACATGATTATATAATAAAACATATTTAAGTTAATTTTTTTTATATTAAAGGAAATAAAATGTCTATAGTTATTTGTTTTTTTTTACTCTTTGGTGTATAAACATTTTTTATTAATTAAATATATTATCTTTTAAACTTTTTATATCTCTTTATACATATTAATATGCATTATACTTTAGGTATGTGCAGTGTTTTATAATATAATAATATATAATATTAAATTATTAATGAAAGACACGAGAGGACTGAGTTTCTAAAGTTTAAGAAGTCGAGTCCAAGAAATGAAACCATTTATTACTCCACTTTGGCCGCCTCTTCTTCAACTTCATCTTCCCCTCTTTATTCAATTCGTCTACCCCTCGAAACGGACAAATCTTCGGCACCAACCGCCGGCAGCCGGCTCTCTCTCACCCCCAACAACTAATTGTTCTCCATTAAAAGAAACACCAACACAAGATCATCGAGATTTCTTATGTTTGTTTGTTAAGATTCTTGATTTCTTGACACACAGGATGAAGACCAAGTTCTTTCTCTGTATCCGCCCATCGGTCACCGAAACAGATGACGGAGACTACATAGAATTATCGCCGACAGTCGGATCATCTTATAGTACGGTCTCCGGTCGCCGTAAACGTGATCCACGACAGAGGAAAAGGGTTGCTCCGGAGAAATACGTCCGTCAACTATCCATTAAATCAAACGGTAGTTCCGGTAACATATCGGAGGGTATGCCGGAAAACCCAGTTCAGAATGATTCCCAAAAGCCTCAGAAACCCACTAGTCCAGTTTCCGTATTAAATTCGTCGATATGTTCTTCCGATGAGGATTCAGTTTCTTCGAAAAAACAGAGTATGATCTCAAATCTTAAAGTCAACGGTGGTCCTGAGTCAAACCTAGGGGTGTATTTAATGGCTAGTAGTCTATTTTTCACATTATTTTTGGGGAAGTTTTTTGGGATTCTGTGCACATTGATATTGGTTTGCTCGATCTATCCTCGCCGGAAAAATGATGGGAATAATGGTCAAACAATGAATAACATGGTGGTGAGGTCGCCGGAGAAAGGGTCGCCGGAGTATAAGAAGAGAGTCATAATGGAAGGATTTCTGGAAAGGAAGAACTATCAGAGAGAAAACGTTAAATTTTCGAGTTGATAAGTGCTGACTTCGATGCACATCAACTTTCACTAATTTGAAGCACACTTTGGTTTTTTGTTTTTGTTTGAAAAAAATGTAAATCATCAGATCTTTGTTGTTTGTATCTTTAATGTATTAAACAAACGCAAGATGTGTGTTTTGAAATCTTTTTTTTATAATGAAAATTATCAGTAATCATAGCAAACTTAAGTTACGTGATGCTATATTTATAAGCATTTTACATAAAATATATATTGCTCATTTGATTTTTATTTATTTTGCTGGTAAAAATGTTTGTAGGTCGAGTTAGTGGGGGCGGACCCACCTTGTATTCGGCGGGACATGAGACAATAGTCAAATTTATATGCGTAGTGTAAATTTTGATTTTTTTAGACGGTGCTACCATTTCGTAGTGTCAATTTCGATTTTTTCGAGCTAGGATGACAAACCTTTAAGATAATAACGGCTAAACAAATCAATTTCGAGCTAGGGTCACAATCAATTTCGAATCCTGATTCCGCCCCTGAAAGTTAGGGTGACAAACCTTTCGTGTTTAGTTTGATGGGTCATAAATTTGGTTGGTTCAAGTGTCTAAAACAAATAACCCGTATCTAATCTACTTATTTATTTGTGTCTGTATTTTAGACAATAACGGCTAAACAATCATAATTTAAATATTAGGAGCTTACTTTTTAAACTTTTACAAAATAAAACTATCAAAAAGGGGATTATGAGAGTTTAGATGTTAATTAGAAGAAAGACTACAGAAATATTATATAGGTTTACATGTTAAGTAAAGAAAATTTTGTTTAATTATAACCCGACTTAATCATAATACGGGTTATATAAGTTAATTTGTTTATTGTAATTATCAAGCCAAACCGGTTTCTTTTCTTATAGCGACGGAAATTGTTTCTCGTATATAACGACATATAACGTAGGTACTATATAAGTGTTATGTATATTTTCCTTATTTTAACAACATATAGGTTCTCTTAAATAAGTCAAGTCAAACAAACGTCAATGTATATGGGCTTATTACAGAATCAAGTCTTCTCTTTGAATTTTGACCATGTTGAATGTTTGAACCACGTTTTATTTGAATCTTGAATCATATTATATCATATTTTATATTATATTACTATAAATAGAATTTTTTAATAAATTAAAGAACAACCAAACTAATTTTAATTTTTATTAATTAAATTTAATTCAATTTTAACTGTAAAAAGAACAATTATTAAAGAGTATTCATATATAATCTTTTAATTTTTTAAAAATGTCGTTAATTTACAAAATATCATATTTAAACAAATTTTTAGTTTTATCATTATAAAATATTTTATAATGCTTTTAAATTTTTTCAGTTATAATCGATAAATACTTGACCGTATTATTTCCTTGTTTGTAACAGCAATGACCGACGACTTTTACATAAACTACAACCACGTCTCTTCAAATCATGACAACACGTTTCTGCTGTCACATCTATCTTCCCCTCGAGTTAACACTTCTACCATTGATATAAGTGCTCATGCCATCTTTCATTATTTTTTCAAATTCTTATATCTTTTGCCTTTTTTTAAGTTATATAATATTTTTTTTATTTAACATTTATCATTTTTAAAAACTAACTCTTGTATCATACGATCCCAGTTTACCAATAAAGCATTTTCTTGGGAATAATAATATCATGTGAAAAACCCATTGACAATTTAAAATTAGTGTATTAAAGTAATTGTTAGTATAAGTAATTAGTTTAAAATTATATGGGTTGGAGAAATTATTGAAACGACTTTCTCATTTCAAGATACATAGGCTAAAACTACTTTTTAATGGCATTGCTTTGGATATCCTGTTCTACTATATTTTATAGTTACTTTATCTCTTTAATTCTTATCATCATGGTTTAATTATTTGAAATAATGGTGATTTTATTGGTTAAATTCTTTTTCTTTTCTATAAGGTGTATAATAAAGTAGAGTATGGTGTAGATGAAGAATTTCATCCCTTTTCATATCAGAGTATAATATAGTCCATTATAAAAATATATATCAACCATATTTTCTTTAGTCAAGAGATATTATTACTTATAAAATAAGTATAAGAAGTCTATAACAGTGTGATAAGGACATATATGATATATCAACCAAATTGAAGTGGATGGATTTGCTCCAAACCTTTTATATATATACCAAGCTTCAGAACTTGTATGCATGTATAAAACTACAAATTTCTTCCATTCGATGAAAATATGACAAAAGGTTCGAGTAGGATCCCCATTATATGAAAAGTCAAAAAGAAACTCTATTTTAAAAAACCGATCGAGCTCTTATTTGATGCCACCTTACTATACTCACATCAGTTTTTTTTTAACTTTTGGAGCTTACTAATTTGCCCTTTTTAGGCCACTTCCAATTCTTGAAAGTATGAGTCATAATTCTTTGGGATGTGATATCTACACAATAATTTTTAGATATACGTTATAGATTTTATCTTTATACCGTCACTTAATGATCATGATTTTTCTCATCTATATAATTACGAATATAAATATCTAAATTAATCCTTTTGTTTCGTGTGACTAATAATTGTGTAGATATCACCTTCATATTTCTTTTGAGGTGGTAAGACTGATAATGGAAAGATTGTGTTAGTACTATGGAATTCATTTCTAGCGCCCCACATACAATAAAGTTTGCACCAAGAAATAAAATAAACAAAGGCTTCTAAAAGTGTGAATTCCTTTTTAGATCTTTTTAAATAGACCGATTATTGAGTGAACCAGAAAAGAAGAGCCTAAAAGTGGACACCATGAAAATGGTATAACAAAACCAGGTTTCTATATTATGAATGGTGCCATATTACCGTTAGAGCAAAGCATGGTTTTCATCAAAGTAAGCCAGGCCCAAAAGTGACCAAAGAAAAAGGGAAAGGGGGCTTGATGATCGCTTGTAAACAAAGAATTAGGATTAAAAAGTGTTCATGTGCTCTATTTTGCTTACAAATCTTCTCACACTTCTGCCGTATACACTCCAATACAACACCCCCTTTAGTGTCAGACAAATACGTGAAAAATCCATGGGAAAAGTATGTTTCTCTCGGTTTTCCCACAGAATCGACCTGACTTAAAGCTTCGTGGGAAAACCATTTCCCAGGATTTTCTCACAGAATCCGTGGAACATCCGTGGAAATTCGGTTTCTTACTCAAATCCGTGGGAAATCCGTTGAAAATTTCCCACGAAATTTGGTCCGTGGAAAATCCGTTTCTGATGCCTGATTTTCTTGTAGTGATAATCAGGTTCCATGTGATGTTTGAGTGTGTACCAAATAGTGTTTGTCTAGTTGTGTTTACCTTGGATGGAACAAGGTTCTTTCTCCTTTCACTAATGATGATGTTACGTTGTGTTTCCAAGTTTTAGATACGAAGGAAAAGAACAAAAAAGAAATAAAGGATAAAAAAAAGAAAATAAAAGAAATTATAATAGTTTTATTTTTTCATGTTTCCAAGTTTGAAAGAAAAGAAAACAAGAGAAAGAACATTTTTTATTATTATTTTGTGTTCTTGAGATGGAGTGAAATAAAAAATAAACAAATTATATTACAACAATACTCTTACTTTATTAAAAATATTAGTTTTGTAAAACTTTTCTTTAACTTTTCATCTAAATTTTCTTGATCGTATATAATTATATACAACAAACATCATAAAAAAGAAACTCAGCGTTATTGACTTGGTTAGAAATTTGTATGTGGAAGCTTGAACTAATGTAGCAACTTGAATAGAGACTAATACCTAAAAGTATTAGAATTGGTAATTTTGTTACGGACTTATTGAGCAAGTCTAAAAGTAGCAACTTGGTAGTGACTTGTTTGAGCAAGTCTCATAAAGAGGTTACTTGCCTAAAACATAAATTGTGTTGAAGATGGTGACATATATATACAAACATTGTTAAATATGCACCAATTTTCTTTATAATTGCATGGAACAACTTCAACCCAATTAAACCTATTAATTAAAAATGCTTTATTGTGACTGATCATAGACGACAGATAACTATTTTAGTGGTGATGGTGGCGGTGAGAGTTGTTGTTGGTGGTTTTGGTGTGGATTGTTGTTGCTGATTTTGATCCAAACCTATTAACTAATATTGTTTTAACATGACCCTCAACTCGTTTTGACACACTATGCAATCTGATCGGACTAACGTGTTTAGCCAGGCTAACCTGTTATGATTGCTTCCAGTAATAGAACTTGGTAGCGTCCTTGGCTACTAATTAATAATTTTTTTTTTCGCAATTACCTTGACATACGTTATTTCATAATGTCAGTAATGGATTCCAAGATAGGGTTACCGAATCCACATTACTCATGTTGAAATTCTTTTATTTTTTACCTCATGATTATTAAATTACTAAGAGTATTCATGGTAAGTACTGTCAAAACTGATTGTTACATTAACACGACTAAGTCATAACCGACAATTTCTAGTAGTGTCTGTATTGACTACTTTTTAATTTTTTTTACTTTTCTATAAGAAAACATAAACTAAATTATATTAAATATAAAACAATTCACTAAAGAAATTTTAAGTTAAAATAAAGCTTAAAGAAGTAACATTAATTACAAGTTACAAGTTACAGTGGTACACTAAAACGTATGCATAAATTGCATTTTAGAGTCAACCTGAAGGTTGATTTATCAAACCACTTCATAACTTGATTAGTACGTATCTTGTCAAAATATTTAAGATTTTTTTTAACTCGTCGAATTCTTCACCTCTTTTACGTATGCGATCAATTATTTCTCGTTTTCTCGTATAAGTTTCGAAGATTATGTCCTCGATAGTTATTGATTTTTTAGAATATATAAGAAAATGATGTCGTGTTTGAATCCATTTTCGTGTGATAATTTTAATTCCGTGAAGAAGATGATGATATTTGAGAGGAAAAAGAGAAGAAGTGGTATTATTTAGAAATTATTTATATGGAAAATAAATTCTTATAGTTGCACTTTTTGCACTTTGAAGATTAAGTTGTGAATTAATTAAGAATAATAACAAGTACCTGTCACGAACATATATTATATATGCCAAAACGAGAAGGGATTATGACGAATGATAGAGAGCTACCGCGGATTTCATAACGTGATAACCAGACATGAAATTAAATCCTTAATACGCATGTTTTAAGAACATTCGTAGTAATAATTAACATCAATGTTATCACTAAATGTTATGTTAGCCATTAATTTTATTTTAATTTACATTATTCAATTTAAGGTAGTAGAAAAAAATACACATAACAAGTTATCGATGTCGTTACCATCACCATTAATTAAGCATCCAGTCACGAAAATATAACGGAATGCTTGCAACGGCGATGGCGGACAGCATAATGCCTGGGTATACATCCGTTTTGCTCGTGATGGGTGTATCAGAAGCTCCATTCAATCGCTCTAAGAACACCTGTAGCGATATGACTGTTATCACTGTCATTACTAAACGCAACGTCAACATTACTAATTATCTGTAGTCATAACTACTATCACTGCAATCACTAGGCACATAGATATTAAATATTTTCCCCGAATCCTATTAGTTGAAAAAAAATGGATTGCGAGGGCTGAGGGGTGCGCCTCGTTACCGCAATCACGTGTCGTCCGACGATGACATTCCCACGAGGCATCAACAATAGAAATGACTGTCATGACTGAGAGGTCACCTCGTTTTAGCTCGTGATGGAAGGAAGTGAACACCCATTAGACCATCCATAGTCATGGCTGATTGTCGCATTACTTATTTCAGCCTATGATTATTCCGTGATTAAACCGCTCTATTCAAGACATGCATGACTAACATTCACATCACCGTCACTATCATTAATAGACTCATAATATTAATCTACATTAATATGACTGGATAAAATAAATAAGCAACGAGCTCTGTAAATCGTCACCATGACGACGAGACAGCGGATGACAAGTCACATGACAAACCCACCATAGTGATGGCGAAGTGGAGATGGAGATGACGAATACTCGTCAGCATCGATGACAAGCACAAGTACGCTTAGTCTTAGGGGTGCTTTAAGATCATGAGTATAGCCTTCTCTTTCTCTCTCTTACCCCCAATATCACATCATATTATATTATTTTTCCTCTAATTTCTCTCTTACTCCAAACAAAGTATAGCTTAACCCAACTAACCCATTATTATTTTATCTTATACACTCTCTTACACTACAAAAAAAAGGTTCGGATAAGATCGTGTAGATGAACTAAACCACCTACCCGAAGATAGGAGCATAAGATCTCGTTTGTTTCATTGTAATGCGGAAGAATGAAAATGATTTTAATTCCATCCATATTAGTTATGGAATGATATTTCTATACCTAAAGAAATATTAATATTTCAAACAATTTAATTTCTTTCCAAATAATGTTACTAAACGTAATATACAACAAAATTTGATTTTAATTATATTATATTACTTTAAATTACGTCGAAACAAATTGGAGCTAAGGATATTTCCCAAACATCTGATGGAAAAACAATGCTACCTGAAAACAATCAGGTCGTCTCATACGAGTGACTTTTGTATATGAAAAATTATTATTACTTAGGTTTTTCTGTACTCAATTCAATGATTAAAACTTTTCTATCCATGTTGTACTTTGAAAGGCATATCATGTGTATACAATGAAAACTTGGACTTCAATCATTGAGCAGAAAGCACTTTCCAAAAATATATTTTAATAAATTAATTATTAATTCATTTTGTCATCTGAATTTATGTTTGATATTTTTTGTATTAATTAATCATTCAAAGGAAGAAAATTTTCAAACACTGATAGCCATAGATATCAGTCATGTTGTCGTACAATTAAAATAGTTAGGCTTTTGTTTAAACACATTAGACTTTTTTTTACTCACTAATTTTTGTATAAAATAACCTGATCGATTTGTTTAATATTATTTTTCTCATTTTTAGTGAATATTATACTATGTTGCAACACCTGTATTATGATTACATTATAACTGTTGTAATATACTAACTAATAATTAAATTCTTTATCAAGTATGTAAGATATTGGAACCTACATTAAATTCTTATTGTTATATATATAAAAGAGGGCAAAAAAGACGTTAAAAGGCTTTTCCCCATGTGTTTTAGTTATTTTATATGATTAATTAATACTTGTAAACAAAGTAAAAAAAAGTATGTAACAAAATATTTGAGCACCCTTATTTATTACTTTGAACATTATAATACATCTCCTTACTTTTCTTTCAACAAAGACATTATTATAAAAATAATCGTTCTATCCCACCACCCACGAGAGAGGGAAAAAAATAAAAAAGAGACAATAAATAATAAAATAAATTAATCCACACGTACTCTTCTTACGGGCTAAATGAGCAAATAATCGAACACCTTGTTTTTTTTTTTTTTTTGTCAAGTAGTTAATAAATATAACATATACATATATAGTGCACGTATTATCAAGTTTTTAAATAAGTAGTTAGGTAAATTATTATTAAATAAATTAACTATGTCCTATTAAAACAAATTAATAACAAGTATGTAAAAATGTTACGAGATTGTGACATGTATGACTTAGTCATGAAGTAATTAAAACTTCAAAACTCTTTTTTCTTCTAAGTTAAAGTGGAAGAGCTTTTTGCAAACATATTGCTTTGGTTTCATTATATGGAATGCCACATGCCTACATACGATTTTATGTTTATAATTAGTTATAATGTTAAAAGTCCTTTTAACGGAATATGAAGAGATGTAAGGCATATATTTTTCCACTTTAATAGTTCAAATCTTATTTATTTGAATATATGCATATTTGTGCTGAAAAAACTAGGTAAATTTATGTATATATACACGTGTATATATTTGCATATATGCAAATCTACATCTGTGTTAAAAAAACTAAAGTGAATATTTGCATATGGACACGTGCATATATTTGCACATGTGCACATGTCGACCGGTACTGGGAAAAAAGACTTAGCAAACACAAAAAAATCGAAAAAAGTATTACAAGATCGGTCTCAAATTAAAGAGCATAATTTTCTCGTTAATTTAGTATAATTTTTGTTATTTAACACATTCCCATTTGATAAATATATTAGTTTAAAAAATAGGGAAGTGTAAGAAAGTTGAATATTCTTTAATTAACTAAGGATAATTTTGATTAGATTAAGACTTTAAGTTTAATCCATCAACAATTCTTTAATCTGGACCCTCCATCTTTTTTATCAATGAATATAATTGGATCTCTCAGTTCTTCTACGAAAAACATTTTTCGTTTGAACTGTCATATATATATATATATATATATATATATATATATATATATATATATATATGGCAAATGATATATGGTTTTGGGAGTACCTAAGTTAGGTACATTCACACTCATATATACCTCTTTAATAAAGGATAATTTTATTCTTTCGATATTTATTAATTAAAAAAGTATATAAATGTAGTAGCACCAGCTAACTTAGAGTTGAATGTTGCAACAGCACATACACATCGTTTTCCTAATAAGTTTTAAACCTACAAATTAAACATATATATTTTAAATTAAATGACCAGTAGTAAGATGTTGTTTGTTTTCGAAAACATAAATGTCTTATGTCTGCAGAAGAATATGTGATTCAGAAAGTCTAAAGTATGAAAAGGTCTGCGAAAAAAAATATAGTTTTTAGCTTCTCAAAATAAACAAAAATAAGAAAACAAATAAACTTATTAGAAAGGTCTACATACTCACAGATGTTTTCTTTAAAATAAAACCTTATTTGAAAAAACAAACAAAACATAACTGATAATAATTCTTTATAAGAACCGTTCGTAAAGCGGTAAAGTTTTATATGATTATTATTATTCTTGATCGTATTAAGATCACTGAGACAATGATAGGCTACTTGGTAATTATCAAGTATACATATAGATTTGCTTTTAAAAGCTTTCACTTAAACAATAAGTAAGAAGATATTCTTAAAAAGGAACAAGAAATTCACTTTTTATGTATATATAGAAAAACACGAAAAAAAAGAGATATTATAAGCGTAACATTATTTATTGTAAACGTTTTTCACATCACCAAATTATTACTCCGAAATTTAAAGCCAACCACTTTTATATCAAATATACTATAGATATGGAGTGATTTATACATCACAAAAAATTATTTGTACATAACATATACAGGCAAAAAATATCGCATGGTTGTTTTGATATGGCACGTACCACCACTTAATTAAGCCGGTCATTTGAAAATTTTTAGATTTTTAAAGGAGTGTTATCGGTTAAATTTGAGTGTCAACAGTTATGAATGCAACTAGCTGTAAACGACCTAAATTTGAAAAAAAAATGTTAAAATGATTAATTATATATAGTTATATATCCATTTTGTTAGTATAATACCTCATCTTTTATCTCAAAAACAACCATTCATCTTATTTTCGGAAATCATGAATGTGTAAAATCATAATATTTCGTACTCATATAAGCATTAAGTTGTATAAAAAAGTCGGTCCATCATTTATTTAACTACTAAAAACTTGATCAGACCAGCTCGAATAACCTAAAACCCGGAAACAACCTTAAGTTTTAATTTAAGTTCACTTTTGTTAATATATGGTGCTATCTGTTTTTAAAAATTCTAGATCTGTCCCCGTATAAAATACCAGTTAATAAAACATAAATCTAGACAATTTTATTACGTATAAATCATAAACTTAAAAGTTCAAATCTTAAGATAGCCATCAACCTATATATAAAGTATTAAAGTAATTTTATGTGCATGTGTGGAGTCGTGGAGATCATCTTTTTGGATTCTTAACAAAAGTTTGGACCCGAACGAAAACAAAGTCACTTTTACAAACAAGTGCATATCAAGTTATAATGGAAACCTCACAAACTTATATGGTATCAAAGTCAGGTTCACTCGTGATCAGTGGCGGACCCAGGATTTCTGGGGACCGGTAGCACCATATAATGCGAGAATAAAATTAAATAAGTTTGAGGGTCTGGTTCGGGGTTTTTTTTCCGGGTTTTCGGTTAATCATGTCGAATTAACACGATTTCGGCGGTTATTCTGGTATTTTAGGGCCAAAATTTAAAATAAAAACACAATTTACATGAAGTTATGAACTAAAATGCTATTTTAAAGATATAAATTGAAAGATTAACTTATTTTTTATCATTTTTTTTAAAAAGTATCATTTTTCCTTTGATTTTAGTGGTATCACCGGGTGCACCCCGAAAATTTACCGGTAGCAACGTCTCAAAAAATCGAAAATTAACACTACGAACCGTCAAACGACCGGTGGCGCTTGACCCCTCCCCACTACTCACAGGTCCGCCACTGCTCGTGATTGGTCAAAGACCATATGGACTCAATGTAACTCATAAATATCCACTTGTTATGTAAAAAAAAAAGAACGCCACATGTGAAGAGACGTGTTGAGTAATGTCTCACATCGAACAAAAAGTGACTTTCTGATCTGATTGATAAGTGTTTTGGGTTACTCTTCTCATAACCAATCGGTTTTGATATATTTGGTTTGTACTAAATTATATGTTTCATACTTTAAGTTAATATGTATAATTGTAGTCATTAATTGTCGGTTAGTTACTAAAATGCTTAGAATATATACTTGCAGCACAAAAATGCTATACACTTTGATTACTAAAAGGTAAATTTGAGTACTCATTGGGTAGGTGAGATCGCTATATTAAGAAAGATGTTGCCTTAATTAGTGAATGGAACTAAAGTTAGATATAGGTACTTTCAATATAAGATATTTTTCAAAGGGAGATGATTTGTACACAACATAAATTAGTCATACATAACAATCATGACTTTTATGTCCTCACCTACCCACTAACTTTTATTCTCATCCATAAATTCAAGGGTATAATAGTCCAAACAATCACATTTTGTTATGTATGGCTAATTTGTGTTGTGTACAAATCATTTCCCCTTATCAAATATGATTAATTTGGAGCCTGTGTAAACGAGGTAAGTAGAATGATTCGCTTTAAGAAGAAAACTAGCATAGTATTCGCATAATATTATTGTAGTGAATAGTTTTACTCGATAACATGTCGTTTTATTGAATACAAAGTATGATATTCAACGAATAGTTTATACCTAATTAATAATGACATTTCATTTATTTCTGTTTTCTTTCCGTTAGCTTTTTTCTTTATCTTCAAAACAAATTTTTAATAACAACAAAATAACTTTTTCTTTCTTTCTTTTTTGTGGGTGAGGAAGTGAGTAATTAAAAAAAGTGTGTTTATTTGTGAGTGTGTAAAGTATGGAAGAGAAATAAATTTTATTTAAATAGTATATTAGTAAATTTCAATTGATGAATATTTAAAGGATTAGGTAAACTTGAGATAGAGAGTTTGTTAAATGTATTATAACAAGGTTTTGTTGCCCGCGCATTGCGGCGCGCTGGGATTCAACGAATACATTTTATAATATATAGAAACAAACACCTTTTTTACTCGCGCATTGCATCGTTGAATGAGAATCCCGAGTTAGGCATACACGTTATTCTAGATTATGAATTTGATACTTTATGTCCTCCTTTATCATATAAACAATCATCATTCACGCAAAAAGTGTGGGTTACCCAGCAACCTGCAAGATTCAACATGAATGATAAATTAACAAATTTAAGAAGTATGAATTGTCTACCATTTATAACATATATGGCAAGTTCGAGAAGTATACATGAAGATTATATTGATAGTAACATAATTGAGACACATTTGTTTATAACATAGCATGTCAAATTATAGGTATATATAAAATACATTTGAACAAAAACACATTTAATATATTAACTTTATTGCATTTAGCAACCAAGAACCCTGACTAAATTATTCGCGAGATTGATTTGATTGTGTTGTTTGTATATATAAGGTGGAAGATTTGTTCATCTATCTCTGTATCAAACATGTATACTTACATAAACAAATTTTAAAATACACATCTATTGAAAATTAAACTTAAAAACCCCAAGAAAATATGCAAAACTGAGCCTCATCCACTACTAATCGTCATACAAATCAATCATGTGTCATAAAACCCTAGAAGGTAGTGGTGGACATAAGATTATTTTCAAATTTTAACTTTAACTATATTAGACTTTGATGTAGACTTTGTTAGTTAATTTTTCAAATATTAAGTTCAATAAATTAGACTTTCAAATATAACTTTTTTATAAAAAAAAAATTTCAAATATTAAGTTTAATAAATTAGACTTTGAGATGTAACTTTTTTGTAAAAAAAATAATCCTTATGAGAAAATACATTAACATAGATGAAAAAAATCCTTAATTTAGATAAATAATATCCAAAAAATAAAAAAAACACTATTGATGAAGAGTGCTTAGGAATAGTAGCATTTATTTGATAAATGTTATGTTGTTAAAATAATATGGATAATAATAGTTATTTATACAAAAATGTAGCAAAAGTGAAGGAAAAGCAAAATGAAATAACTGATTGATTTATGGTTTTGAGTAAGGCTGGTAATTCCTGACCCGACACGCAACACGACCCGAATCTGACACAAAAAAAGTGACACGAACCCGACATGAACCCGAAATGGGTCAAAACCAGGTCGACATCGGGTTAGGGTCAACCTGACGACCCGAAAGTGACCCGAATAAGGGTTAAACTAAAATTATAAATTTTTCTTTAATACTTAAAATTAAATTTTCAAAAAGAAGATTGAGAATTTAAATGAGAGAGTGACATCTTAGGTAATAAAATCCGATAAACAAAAGTACAAAACCTTGAAAAGCTAAAAACTTAAATAAAAAAAAGATTTAAACCTAAATAATATTACATCATTTTGTTATTTGTTATTTTGACTATATTGTTCTGGACTTTTGATATTTTGACATTTGTCAAACTAGGTAAGATTTTAAACGTAAACAATATTATAGTGATGATGACTTAAATCAAGACCCTTTGGAACCCACCCAACCCGATATTCCTTCTGAGAATATAACGGTAAAGAAGAAAAAAACTTGTTTTTTGAAATTGGATAATTTCATTTAGTTTATTTTAGTTCATGGTTTGTTAACTAGTTACTATTTTCGTATTAAAGCTATTAAATTGTATTGATATTGATATTTTAATCACTACATAGTAGAGAAAACTGGAAATAGACACGGAATTCAAAAATCTATGAAGAAAACCGTAATCGAAAACCGTATTTGAAACCCATAATCGAAAAACGTACCCGAAACCCGTATTCGAAAACCATAATCGAAAACAAAAAAATACTGGTCAAATACTTTTGACCAAAATGGGTTGACACGAAACGCGACCCGAACCCAACACGAGAAAAAGTGACACGACCCGAACCCGACACGAAAATAAATGGATCGAAATTGGGTCGACACGAAACTAACCCGAACTCGAATGACACGAACCCAATAACACGAACTCGATTTAAATTGCCAGCCTTAGTTTTGAGTTAGAAGGGAGGAAAAAGAAAATTAGGGATACAGTTTTTCCTTACTTCATGTAAGTCTAATTTATCAAGTATCAATGAAGAATTACAACATTCACACAATGCTTATGATATTGGTATGGTAAATGTATGTATACGTGAGAGAAACCAAGAACATAGGATGTTTAGAATAGAACTGTTTCGTTTATTAAGGTTTGTAACTTTGTATACATGTATATATATACATAAGCGAAGTACCCGTGTCAATACGGCGATGTCGAATAGTTTTGCTCAGCAACTTATCCCTTCTAAGTATAGAGTCATTTAAATTCAATAAATATTTATGAATTTAGGTTATAGATTATCCAAATTCATGAGTCTGTTTATACACATTTTCTAATAATTAAGTTCAACTATTTACTATGTGATACAATATTTATAATGAAATATTTAGTTGTTAAAATATTTTGTAATAATTAAGTTAATTGGTATTGGCTTGATGTTTTAATTATTTTCTTATTATGAAAGGTTTGTTCACTAAAATGGTATATATGAATCTCATTAAATCAATCTAATAGTTGCTTTATTTAACAATTTTCACTTACTTTGATTTGAGGTAGTATAGTGATTTCAGTTAAATTAAAAATTAAGAGTTTTGAAAGTTATAAATACTTTATAAAAAAATAAGATAAGGTATTTATTAAATATACCATATATTATGATAAATTAAATGGACATAATTTTAGTTATAACACTTCACAATCATCTCACTATTCAAAGAGGGAATTTGGGTAAAATATTCTCTACATATTTTTTTCTTTACCTCCAATCTCCTCCAAAAATAACCCGAGATCATATGAAATTTATTGTTTCTTTTTCTTCACCTTTAAAGATTAATTCGAGAATGCAACGTTAAAGAGTAGTGCTAGTAAATGTCTAAATGAACAAAGTACCTTAGTACCTTACATCATCGTCATTCACATAATACATTTCAAATTTTGATAGGCATGTCGATATCTCAAAAATTACAAATAGATATAATTCTGGATTCAAATCAACTCATATACCCTAGAAATCACGTGATTCGCATCAACCCTAAATAGAACTAAAACTTGAAAATCACGAAAAACATGAGAAATTTATTATTATTATTATTATTATTATTATTATTATTATTATTATTATTATTATTATTATTATTATTATTATTATTATTATCATTATTATTATTATTATTATTATTATCTACAAGCTACAAATATATTGACTACACATTAAAAACAATATTAATACATTTAAAAGTGTGAAAATTTTAATCAAGGTCTGGAACAAATAAGTGTGACACATTTCTATCCGATATCTATATTTAAAAGTGTGAAACTTGTAGTAAAAATCACATTTTATAGTGTGGACAAATTATCAAAGTCTGAAAAATTTGGAATTCAAAAATTACAAAAGTTCACGCCTTTAAGTATGCGTATTTCTAATTCTTCATTTATTACTAAACTTACAAATGTAAAAGTGTGAACTTTTAAAATCAGATATATACACTTACAAATATGGAGTTTTTTTATTTTTCTAACAATCTTTATATTTAAACTATTTTCTATGATATTTTAAGTGTGATAATTCTTAAAATAATATTTTTTTTATTTTAAGTGTGATAATTCTTAAATTTTACATATTTTTTATAAAACGTGAAAGTGACATTTTTTTAACAATATTTTATATTTTTTAACAATATTTTTATTGTTTTTACAATATAAAAGTGTGAACAATCTTTTCATTTTTCTAACAATATTTTAAGTGTGATAATTCTTAAATTTTACACGTTTTTTATAAAACGTGAAAGTGACAATTTTGTTTTGTAATGTGTTCATAAGATACATCACTAGTACATGAATTATTATTTAGACCGGTTCAAAAGATTATTTAGACCGGTTCTCGTTTGGTCTAAGGCGGTCTAAATACGGAAGCATATTAAGACCGGTTTAAAACCGGTCTTTAAAAGGTGTTTATAGACCGGTTTTCATGTAGCTCCCCGCCCCCCCCCCCCCCCCCCCCTTACACTTTTAAGACCGGTTTATGTATCATTAAGACCGGTTACGTTACTCTTTCTTGTTTCAAGACCTATTTTTTTTCATTTAGACCGGTTTTTAGTGGTTTTATTAAAAAACTGCTTTTAATATATTATTTATTTAAAATAAAAAATTATATGAATGGTGGTCATAAACGGTTACTATATGTATTTTTTTAATTTTTGCATTTTGGGACAATACCTTTTTTCAGTTTACAATACAACACCACAAATTACACCAAATACCATTATAATATAAAAACAAAACTTAAATTTAATTTTACATATCAAAAATTAAAAAGGTAAACAAAGATAATTATTTCATATTATCATATTAACGTTGCATCACGATAAACGATATGTACTCAATTTACAACTAATAAAAATAAGAACTAAGTAATTTTTCGTGAAATTACTTGGTATTAGTGTGTTAGATTCAAATTTTAACTCTATAATCTTCATGTTTGCGTAACATCAAAAGTAGCTACTTTCCCATATACTCACTCCGAATCTCTATTTCAATTCCTGTTCATCGTCCTTAATCTTCCTTGCCATTAGCTTTAGAGACTCTGGAAAGCATAGTTTCAATCAGCGTCTAGTTAGTCGAGACATAATTATTAATTATGACTAAAAAATAAATATATTAATGTTAGAATCTTCTAGTATAAACTACTAAAAGACCACCATAAAAGACATTAAAAACACACACAACATGGCTATAGCAATAAGTCAAGACATTCAGTATAATAACACCCATCGTACAAATGAAAAACCAACACAAACACTTGTTAAAAAGATAAGTTGGATATCCAAGTTTTACACAAGTAGATTAAGTAAGTAAACGTACCGGGTTAATATCACATATTGTGTGCCAAAGATTGGCGATGTCGTTCAATTCTTCCTTCGTAAAAGCCTTCATACTGGTCCAAGGATTCTAATGTAGGAAAAAATAAATATACTTTAACTAATGATATTAGTTGTAATATAACTTTTCAAAAATTTAAAAACAACAATACTTACTTTCGCAGGGAATTCATACATGTGCTTCTTAACAAAATCATATAAAAATTTCATCGTGTAGTATCCGCATTCCCAGCCATCGTTTTGTTTATTGCACTGGTTGTTAATGGAACAAATAAAAAGCTTAAAACATGTATCTAAATCAGTAAGAATATAAATAATATTAAATTACCTTAAGTAGTTGCCATTTCACACCACTACCAAGCACCCTATAAAATATACATAGTTAGTGAAAACTCTAACTTAAAATATGCTAATTATATAAAATACTTACTCGATCAAGCATTTTGTCAGATTGTACTGCATGTGTGATTTTGCACCAGTTTTGTTCAGAGAGTCGAAAATATATACAGTTCCTTGTTTTTTGTGTATGACATACAAAACCCAATGTTGACTGATAAATCGTAAAAGGTAATTAGTAATTATAATACTCATTCTATATATAAATTAAAAAACTAGTACCTTTGAAAAAATGCACCGAGAAAAAACTCAATGTTAGCGTTCTTTTCGCCATATAAGACATTCCTCAAATAAGCTAAAACTCATTCTCTATCCATTGTGATAGATACATCACAAATAGTGTTAGGCATCAAGAAAAATATCCTCTCCTTAGATACCAAATCCATGTTTTGGTAAAGCGCCCTAAAATCATGACATAACAACATATATATAAAAATGTCTATTAGTAAAACAAAAAGAAAGCCAAGTAAAACCATGATGATATATATTTAAACTTACCACTCGAACAAAGTTATGACTCCCATATCTAGCCAGTTATTTGTCCATAGATCATACATATCACGGGCGTCAACAATGATATTAACCTCTTGATCCTTTATCCCAAAGACCTTTTAATCTACGCGTGAACTATAATAAATAAAGAATAATTAATAAAACTCATAAGTACTAGTATATGAATAAAGATTGTACCTTAAAGTTTGTGGATACTCCTGGAATCAACTGCATGCACGTACAAAGGAGGTAGGCAAGTTTTAGCCTTTAAGGTGGAGATATATATAGTACTTATATGGATCATGGATATAGAAATTTACGGATCTATGAATTTTGAAAACAACTTACGTTTGGATAAGAATGGCGAGTATACAAACCGGTTTTTAAGGGTCTAGAAAGTTAGTTACATTTGGATCAGATTTGCGAGTATAAAAACCGGTTTTAACCGGTCTAAAAAGCTTGGTTTCGAGGCTAACGTCGCATGACTTATAAACCGGTTTACAACCGGTCTAAAAGGTTGCTTATTGGTTTTTTAGAACAACTTTATAAAACCGGTCTTAAAAACGACATATAGACCGGTTTATAACCGGTCCAAACAAGCGCCTAAGTTATTGTTCATTTTTAGACCGAATACCGAAAAACCGGTCTTAAAGATGACCTTTTAAAGCCGGTTTCACAAAAGGGGTCTTGAAGCTTGGGTCTTAAAGTTTTATTGTGTAGTAGTGGTTATACCATACCATGGCGCCGTGAATCATTTTCAATGTGGAGTTCTCCACATTTTGCCATCCACGTGATTAGACAATTCATGTGGGCCCACATAAATTTCAACCTGCACACCAATAGATAATAGTGTAGGTTTTTTGTTTTTATTTTTATTTTTTTCTTATTCTTGATTTTTAATTGGTTAGTTTATAATATGTGGGTCCTATTATTTGGTGTGGTGAAAAATGGTAGAATGTGACCACTAGCAGGGTGTGTGGTGGACTAAGTGATATAAGAAAAAATCTGACGTGGCGTAAGAAAAAATCTGACGTGACGGTGTGATAGAGTGTAACCATACCGTGCACTCTAAGAGAAACTTGCTTGTAGTCTTGGAAATTGTTCACATATATATAACATATATATATTATATTATATAAGGTCTATACATTGGTCACCTGCCAATAATTTGAGGTGTTGGATCGTGGCCTACAACTTTAAGTAATTTAGTCATAAGAGCAAATGTTGTATCTGCGGTATGGGACTTAGCATGTTAATTGGTCATGCGGTATCGCATTGAAATATGGAATATCGATCACACCCTAAGTTGTGGCATCGAAGCATTGCATCAATTCTCGGTACTTGAATGTCGATGGAGAGAGGAGAGAGAGGAGAGAGAAAGAGAGAAAGAGAGAAAAAGAGGATATAGAGGAAGATTTTTTTTTTTTAAATATTTTTGAAGCATGTGAAACATGGATTATATGGTGGTTTAAGCATGACTGAATCATGAGTAATGTGGCGCTGACGTGGCGCGATGCTTCATATGGGGTACACCCCATGCTCAAACCGTCGCATGACCTATTTTTCATTAATGACTCATAAATAAGATATTTTAGTAATTTATATATTTATCCAACTGTGATTACGTCCGGGTGAGCCGTCATTAATTTGTGAGGTTTGATTTTCCCAAAATAACCCTGATTAATGAGTCATTAGTGACTCATTAACAAGAATATTTTGGTAATTTATATATTTACTCAACCGTGAATTGCGTCCGGGTGAGCCGTCATAAATGAAATCTTGACCATTTAATCACTTAAAATCAATAAATCAATTTTGACTTGTTAGAGTCAAAATTATTAGAGATAATTACATATATATCCTTATTAAATCATATAAAATTCTATTTACCCACCCTAATTTACAAATATCATATTTACTCTTTATACTATTTCAAATATCATATTTACCAAATTTTCAGTTTTATCATCCTAAAGTATTTTATTATCATTTTAATTTTTTTTATTATAAACAATAACTTTTAACTTTATTTATTTTTAATTATAAACAATAACTTTTAACTTTATTACCCTTAATTGTAACAAGAAGAAAAATTCAGGACTAGGGAAGAAAGATAGATATAAGGAAAGCTAGGGTGATATTGATGACTTACATAAGAAATACAATTACGTGTCTTCAAATCATGATAATACTTTTTGCCATCAAGTCTGCCCTCTCACTCGCGTTGATGTTTAAACCGTTAGTTAGAGTGTTAATGTCGTACGCCTTCGTTTTTAAAATTCTCATTTAATTCGCGTTTTATTATTATTTAATATGTTTTTATTAATTTTCAATATTTATTATCTTTTAAAATAACCCGTGTATATATCATACGGACATCTAATCTAGTCTTGTGTGTGTATATATGTATGTATAGGGGACGGTTCAAAGAAGAACCATTTTTCGTATGAGAACTGCGAGAATTGTTTTTAACGATATTAATGACTCATTAGAAGGGGTATTTTGGTAATTTATATATTTACTCAACCGTAAATTGCGTCCAGATGAGCCGTTATTAATTTGTGAAACTTGATTTTTCCGAAATAACTCTCATTAATGCACATTAATGAGTCGTCAAAAAACCGTAGCCATTAATTAATATTAATCAATGGATAAGATTGGTTCTCGCAGTTTTTGTACGAAAAATATTTATTGTTTGAAGAGTCCCATATACATACATACATACATACATACATACATACATATATATATATATATAGGGTGAGGTTCAAGGGAGAACCCTTTTAAATAGAGAACAGAGAGAACACATGTAAACTTGTAATTTATTATTTCTTCTTTACGTTCACGTTCACTCATAGCTATCCAAAAGTCAACTTTACATCCTAAATCTTAAAATCAAAATTATTTCCTATAATTATTAACAATTTAAAATTTTGGATGCATTGATGCATCAAATAACACTTTTGTATGCATCGATGCATCAGGATTATATTCGAACATATTATATATATATATATATATATATATATATATATATATATATATATATATATATATATGTATATATATATATATCTTTACTATTATATAAAGCATTTAAACATTTTTGCTTAAAACTCTTAAATTTTCAGTCACTTAAAATTACTACTATACCCTTAACTCAAACTCATATCTATGACCAAAACAACACAGTAGCTCACATTTACGGACAAAAAAGACAGCTGGAAAACAGAAATAAATTGATTTTTCACAACACAGCTGGATCTTTAAGCAGAATCTTAAATTGATTCCACAACCAAAAATAAATTAAGTGTAGGCTCTGTAAAAAAATTAAATACATAGGATAGAAAAAGTCAATTCTAAAAAATGAAAGTATCCTAAAAAGTAATAGAAAAGGTCACAGATTCATGACTTTGTATGTACGTAGAATTTAAATTGATCCAAATACTATAAAAGATTATATGCTATCACCTTGTCCTGGAAAGTTTCCTGCTGGAAAATGACATTAAAAAGGAAATGATTAAGTCAGTAACAAGCAAGTATTGGGTGGTAACCACTATAAATGATTAAGTTTCCTGCTGCAATCCATTTTTCACCACCCAAAATCATATATATCGAGAAACAAACACCATGGGCACTGAAATACCATGAGCACTGAAATGAATGTCTATTTTGGTGGCCAAGATGAGGTAACTCTTACATTATATAATTTTATTAATGTTCTGATTTCTTGAATACCTGTGAAGCTGTAAACACTAACCACTATTAATGATTTGCAACATGAGAATAAGAGCTTAGAAACCATTCCAGTCAATGACATCACTCCTCCAGCTATGAGCACTGAAATTAAGGTCGATCTTGTCAACCAAAATGAGGTAAATATATATATGTTTTGTGATCTTTGTTACTCATATTTTGTATGCAAGTTCCCCTTAATGTCTCATTATTAGGTGTCCATTCATGTGTACATATATATTTTTTTTTGTTTTGATTGTTGTTTGTTTTTAATTTGTTTCAATGGGTTGTTCCATTCATCTCTACATACATTTTTTCTGATTGTTGTTTGTATTTTATTTGTTTCAAGGGTTGTTTGCTTGCAATCTCTGTAGATTGGGTATGTAATTTTGCATGAGGTACAATTATGGATTAGAAATTATAATAAGGGCTCACTTACCATTAAGAAAATCTGACGCTCAAAGTTTCTGTGTTGGTACCGTTGTTCAAAGCTGCATTAAGAAAAACGAAAATAAAATCCAAACACATCATAAACCATCAAATCTACGACCAAAATCATCATAACACACAGTATCTCCTCATAATGATTCTATTTTAGCAAAGCAACATTCTTAATTAGCCTTTCATTCTTACATTTTATTTATTGTTTCTTTTCCATGTTAACAAAACTTGGGTGATACCGATCTATGATCATTTTTCCACTTCTACACTTTAATACTTGATAAATAGCAAAGTAATATCCACACCCTAATTGGAAAAGAACATGAAGCAATGAAACATAACCAATGTCATCACTTAGTGGTTATAAAAGTTAACCTTTTTATTTATTTACCTTCAACTTCTATGTCCCCACAATTTTCAATTCTTGCTTTTGCTCCTTCTCCTCTGAAATATAATCTGACCAGTGTGTGAGTCTGGCGCACAAAACATTTCATCATTCTCCATTGCAAAAAGCGTCTCCTTTGAACAAATTACGTACCCTGAACACTGTGGTTGACTATCAGTAGCAGATTTTAATGAAAAGGATGATTTTTTTATACCATCAGCATGATTAACAGTGATGCTTTCCTGAAATATATATAGAGAGAAAGCATAAATAGATACAACTATTTAAAAAATATAAATAAATAAATCAAAGTGTACTATGAGATGCAGACCTTAAAATTTTCCTTTCCAGATAGCAACTTAAGCCTCAGACTGCGGGGAAACATTTATCAAGAACCCTAATGATCAAGAACAGGCGTAATTTAAACAAAAAAATAGAGATGATTACGTTACCAACGTTAACAGAGGTGTACTTAAATCCCTTACTTCCAGCAACAGTTGGTGTACCTAAATCGCTTCTGGATAATCCTTTCTCGCTTATGAAACATAAGTGTACCTTTGTCGCTTCTTAAGCATCCTTCGCTAACTCCCTCACTTACTGTTGGAGTTAAAAATGAGATAAGACAGATGCTTTAAATATTAAACCAAACTCTAAATAACCTCATAAATATTTGTTCATATAGACGTGAAGGGATCAAGTAGGCTATAAAATCTAAATTCACCATGAGCTCTGATCTAATATATACAGTTTCTTAGCAAATAGAGATCAAACTCCAGATAAAGTTTCGACCAATTCTTTTTAAAATCCTTGTAGATTTATCTTTTACCTTTTAAAAGACACAAATTTCAAGAATTTTCATCAAATGTAGCCCAATAAATCCCTAATTAAACTCAGATTTGTTCTAAACCAGATAACAAAAGTCAAAAGCCATCAAATATGGTAATTTGTGTGTTTCACCCTGGATATGAACGAATAATGTAGTAAACATACATCGACTTTCACAGTGGAGTAAAAGGACATGGTGTAATCCACAGTTGCTAGATGGCCTCCAGAAATAGAAAACGTTGCACATGCCGTCATGTTGTCTATCAAAACCAAAATAGTGCCAATATTCCAGTTTCCCTCTCTGTCCTGAAGAGATCAAACAAACAAATCAGTTTAAAACCAATATATTAGTGTGCGCGGGAAACCAACCCAAAGCAAAAAGAAACAGGAATACCATACCTACTTGCCAAAACTGAACATTTTTGCTAAACTGTTGGTTTGGTTTAAGGATTAAAAAACTAAAAGTATTGATTCAATTATTTAAATACAGTCATATATAGAGAAACTAAACTACCACAATATGGCATTAGGGGGTGTTTAGAATTGCTTGTATAAGCAAAAACTATTCAATCCACAAGTCTTTTACATCATTACAATTTACCCCCATGCAATATTAATTGTTTCTAATCCATCCCCACATTCTGGAGTAACAAGTATCTAAGAAAATTTGTTTAATTATCAAGTTGCTAGCTGCCAATGAATTGAAATGACTAATTAGATTTATAGTACTTTATGAATTTATATGACTGATAAACATAAATAATAAATTGACAACAAAAAATATAAGTAATAAACTATAGTTCAGACCTAAGAAAACGATTTTAATCTCCTAATGAACAACTCCAGAATCTGTCAACAATACGCTAGAAATAATCTAAGTTTTCGATAACATCAATATGTTACTAATGCGTAAAACTCACATATGGTTCTGTATGTACTAATATGTGAGTTTTACGCAATGAGAAAATAGCATTTCCAATTAGTGAATGAAATTATCAAGCAATTATGATTATTTGTGTCAATTAGTGAATTAAATTATCAATGAGAAAATAGCATTTCCAATTGCAATCTGATTATTTGTGTCAATTGTTGTTTATTTTTAGTTTGTTTCTGTTTCTCAACAATAGATCCTGAATGACCAAACTAAGATGTATGGCCAGGAAAAAGACTTTAAATTATAAGAAATCAAGCCAATAGCCAAAACAAATAACATCAGATAAAGATACTAACGTTAATCAAGTTTTATCATGAAAACAGATCATAAAATTGACAGTTGAATAAACAATTTTGAAACCAACTATGGTTTGCATGCCTTGGTATGCAAAAGGGAAATACAGATATGTGTTGAATGTCAACTGGATGCCCGTATTATTGTGAACACTGATTAACACGAGTAGAGATTATTCAGTAGTACTGAATAATCATTAGTTTATGAATGGTCAACACTTATTTAGTAAAATTAAAAATTGATAATTTTCTTTCTCATTTCATCTGTTGGGATATGGTATTTATTAGCTCTTTTTTAATCTTAATTGAATTTAGGGGGTGATCATGTGATATTAGAAAATCAGAATCATAATAATCAGTTGTAACAACACAAAGTCCAAAAGATAGTTTTTGACTGTCCTTCTGCTAGAAGTTGTGATAACAAATAATCGGTTGTTGTTTATGGCAAATTCTGATTTCTTAAAGATTTAAATGTAAAATAACCGTTAAATAATCACATAACAAGAATCAATTTTGTTATTTTTTTTGAACGGCTCCTAAACCTACACCACTTTGCGACTTAAACCCATAACAAGAATCAATTTTGTTATAGCTAACTGATTATCTGACCTCTAAGTGATCATATCCAATTTAAGAACAAACACCTCTTTTTTTATCATCTATTAAAAGAAGCATCCAACATAGACCTCAAACCATAAGACAATTTACAGATGGTTATTAACCAAATTATCTTTGATTTCACTTCCTGAAATAATAAGATTACACAAATCGATTTAGTCACCTGATCAGCAAGAAGTGTGACATTTGAGCCAGCAGCCTGTACTACAACTTTGAATTTTTCTGGATTTTCAGCAACAAAAACTCCATTTAATCAAAAAAAGAAATCTAATAGACACACACCGTCATCAAATCATGTAGAGAAACAAAAGAACTCAAAATTTACCTGAGGACTACCATGCTTACCTCCATGACCCCATCGTCGCCGGTGGCCGGAAAACCGTGGGTTGTCGGCGGTTGTTGACTAACAGCTGCAAAAATGCCCAAAAGCAGTCCCCAAGTCACTAAAGTTTTTGGTTTTTCATGCAATACGAACCTTGGTAACATCATCACGAGCATGTTGCACCCCATCTTCGCCCCTAACACCACCAGATTTTGGAGAATTCGAAGAAACCCCAGGCGACTTCGACACAACCGAGACTGTTGAGATGTTTATGGTACCAATATCTTTTTTTAAGACCTCCGATGACGAATCTGAACCATATTAGTGGTCCTCACTTCATTCCCTATCGAATCATATACCTCCCCACCGCCAACACCTTCGGTAGCCGGCTTAATCTTTGACGGCGGCGCAAGAACACCAAAACCCTAATTCTCGGCTGATAGCATTTTAGAAAGAGAAAGCCTAACTGCCTAAAGATGAAAATATTGAGTCGTGTATGAGGAAAATAAAGTCAAAGGTGAGTTAAGGAAAATGATAGCTGTAACACCACTTTTTCTAAAATAGCTTTTAAAATCCTTAACTACTAATTAGCACTCTTAAACATCGGAGTTTGCGGAAAACAAGCTTACATCACTTTAGTGCTAACGGTTTCATAAAAGTAGTGTTAAAAGTACTCTTTCCAACAGCTTGGAGCTATCCAACTCTGCAAAACACTGGGGCTCTTGCTGGAAACTGGTTACCTGCATGTACAACATACTAAAACGTAAGCTTTCGCTTAGTGAGCATGCCACTGAACTAATAAACATATAAAGCATGAATAACTCTTCTCTGGATGTCTCACATCCCATTTATAGTCTGCAAAACAATCAAATTGTTAACTTGTCCCGGGGTATGATCACACCTCGCGTGTAACCAAACCCCTGACGCTTTACTTGGGTATAAGGATCTCAATATACCCCTTTCACTTGACTGGATACAAGTATCCGCTTTTCTTTGTACAAGGCTTCTCTAAGCCATGTACCTGCTATATTTGTGCACAAACATATCACATATCAAAACACAGATATCATATTATTCACTTTATGCATAATTGCATACTAATCATATCAAAGACTATAACATAGTGCTACTTAACCTCTGAACAACAGCCTTTAACTTCACACATCAAACATACAATTGATATACTAATCACTTAGTGCACAAACATATACTAATCTGATTAAGGGTAAGTACACTCACCTTAGCAGCAGTTAAGAAATATACTCCTCTCACCGAAGCGTCAATCTCTTATTGCCTACAAGCAATAAACATGTGCTACATTAACTTCTATACGCTCTGTGGCAACTTAAACTGAACAAAAAACAACAAACAGAAAAACCTACTCCTGACCCTATCTACGCCCGCAGGAATACCTACCTACGGCCGTAGGAGGCAAAACGACCCAATCTCCTTAAAAAGCTTCCTACGCCCGTAGGAAACACTTCCTGCGGCCGTAGGAGCCAAAACTCCGGAAACACTCAAAAACCTCTCTACGCCCGTAGGGAAAAATCCCTGCGGCAGTAAGAACAGTCGGTACAGCAGAAAGATTGCTCTGTTCGAACAACAACTGAAAAATCGGGGTTTTACCCCTAAAACCGATTCTAAACATGTTTTCTGACCAAACAGCAGTCTCTAACTGATACTATAACATCTTGGATCATCAAACAACATCAAAATCAAAGACTAATACATAAACTCAAGGATTCAACCTATGAGTCCATTTCTTGACCTAAAACTTAAATAAACCATTAAGAACACATACCTCTTGCTACTACTTCTTTATAGGAATGAATTCAGCTATCAATCTCCTAATATCTTGATCAAAATTCGAAGAAAGCTAACTGAAGTGTGTGTGTACGTATGTATCCTGTGTTGGCAACTTAACCTTTGACTACCCAAGGTCAAAACAAGATATACATACACTACTATTGCAACTTAGCCCAAATGGCCCCTGTACTTTAACTTTCTCATGCTGTCAACTTTAGTCCCTCAATTATATATAACACATAAATGCTTCTTAACACATAGTAGCAACTTACTAAACATGTACAACACTTAATTAAATTAATACAACTTATCATAAAAGCTTTCAAACCTTGGGGCGTTACAACTCTTCCCCACTTGGGATGATTTCGTCCCCGAAATCTGCTGAACAATTATCTGTGAATTAATTCATACTGAATGCTACCGTAGCGCACTAGCGGTAGTCTTACATCTCCTCATCTCTGAACGCTATTGCAACTCTACCTACTACCAAAGTAGAAGGTTTTCTGTATTTACTGAACATAAACCGAGTATTACATCTACAAGATAGCATACTTATACCTAAGTGTAACCTGTACTCTTCTTGTGCTTCTACTTTATCTTTACCAATCTATTATGTTTGTTACACAAACCCTTAACTTTTAATTTTTCTCTCTACTAAAGCCATTTACTGTGCTACATAGCTGAACTTCTCATCTATTGCCCCATCTTACAGAGGGACTACTACTAAAACATCAGCTGAACTCTTACTAAGGTAGAATACATCTCACAAATCTGAATCATTTCATCTGGAAATTCCAGTCTGTACGCTACTTTCCCTACCCTTGCAATAATCTCGAAATGATCTATAAACCGAGGCCCTAACTTACCTTTATTTCTGAATTTGATAAACAATATCCACAGTGACGCTTTCAACTACTCTAGCCTTCAATATGGGGCTCTAATAACAATCTCTTCTTACACACATAACTAGTCTGTTTATTCCGTGCAGCCCTAGGCCGCTCATATGTCCGTTGTACTATCTTTACATTTGATCCTCTGCTCCATTCTCTCGTTCTGACCAATCCCACCCTAACAGTTAGGGTTGATATTCTCTAACATACAACATCTGCTATCAAAGCGTACCGACACTCTGCTCCTGGCTGTTACTACATAAGAACTCGGAGTTCTGAACATATACTCTAGTATCTGCATAATCCTCTCGTTCTTTCCGTCCGTCTGAGGGTGGAACACTCTATCAACATATAACTCAGTCCCTATATATCTCTTCAACTTACTTCAATGCCTGGAGGTAATTCAAACTTCTCTCTGGAACAACTACAACTGAAACTTCCTGTCTAGCAGTCATCTCTTTCACATGCACATATCTACCATCCTCTTAAAAGTATAAATTTCTTTTATCAGAATAACTTGTATCTCTTCATGAGTCTATTAACTGTTACTCAAATATCATCAATTCATAATATGTTCCCACTCTCGAGCTGGGATATCAAGCGACTGGAACTCTTCATATGAATTATGGTGTTTTGCCTTTATCTATAGACAGGTCAAACATTAATCAACATATCTCTCTATATCATGTGTCATCCATGATCATCAAGAATTCATCTACATATCTCTGTACATCTCTGTCAATACTGGGCGCGTTGAAGGCTAAGAACAATCTGCTTCCTCTAAAAGAACTTGCCTCAGAAATTCCTATAACTATACCTGATCAAAAGATTTCGACCATCTTTTACTAATTTTACTGCCTAATCTTTGATACACTGAATCTTGGGCTGCTATCTTTAACTACTTTAATCTTATCAATTATTGCAGTGACAACTGACTTTCTTACTCGATGCTTCCTTACCTGTATGGTGCCTGCCTTTCTGCTCAAAGCGTCTACCACTATATTAACTTCATCTAGGTGGCCTAAAACCACACTTTACTAACCCTTTAAAATCACTAACCAGTGTCTCTAAAGCTTATTCAAACTCTTGCGTTTCAGTTCTAAATCATGGGAAAGGTAACTACTTTTATTCATATCTAACTGGGGAAAAACCTAAGTACTAGCTTTACTACTCTGTATAACGTATCACAACAATTACCTCGTCTCTCTTTTCATCTATAAACATATGCATTGGAGTATCACATAACTTATATTTCAAGTACCATATACTCTCTACTGTTCAGCTTCTCAGTTCAGCTTTACACCCCTAATTGCTTCTTACGTAGGGGTAACACTAGCTTAGTTCTATTCTCTTCTCTAATCTTCAACTAATGGTACTCTGACCGCAAATATATCTTTGAACATCACAAAGTATCCTGAAGCAGATCAACAATTCATTTATTCTGGAAAGTGGATACTTATTCTTGCTTGTAGCCGGGTTACACTTTCTACAACCTGGACACATTCTATACGCACTACCTTCATTTATCACAATCTGTACTGATACGCCCCCACAATAAACTACTAATTCAAATGACACTCTTATCTGTCAACCAATCATAGTTGAATCATCAACTCTTACATCTCTAGTGGGGCCAATCTATACGGGGCCTTAACTTTTCTGGTGTCGTTCCAGATACTATATAAATTCTGAATTCTACTTATCAAGCCAGTGAAATCTCTGGTAAATCATTTGTGTAGTTACAACTACCGATATCTCTTAAATCTCTTGTAACTTTCTTTTCATACTACCTTATTTCACATAAGCTAAAACATTATACATTTATGCCCCGAATACTTTCTCATTTCTGCTAACAAGAAACCATAATACCTATTCTTTTACTGTCACTTCTGTTCAACAGTTCTTCCCCACTTGGGGTCTGAACCCATACTGTTTTCTGATCACTGTGTACTTGAAGTTGCTACTAACTTAACCAATTAATCTCACTACCCGCTTGAAACTCTTTCATCGTGGTTTACAAATACTTAATGGAAACTAGCAATTTTTATCTTTATTACTCTTTATCTACACATACTATTCCTAATAGTAGTCTCATCGGCTGCATCTACATGTAATCACATCAGGTTCTACCTTTACTTCTTTAGCTATACACTGGAAAACTCAGCCCCTTTTGGCCAGGGCATTTCTACTCTCTGGTACTGACCCTCGTCATAACAAACTAGAGTAAGTATTTTATTGATTATCTCTCTATTGCCGATAACTTAGAACAACAAACTTACTGTACTTAACTGGTAAACTGATAGCACCCTTAAAGCGAGTTATTTCAAATCTTTGATCACATGTCTCTGCTTTTCACACTTCACGCATCCGAATGGGTAAGCTAACCTCCCCTGTAATAATACAACCGTTAACCTCTTACTTAACACGTTTGTCGGTTCAACCTTTCTCTTCTCATTTACTATTTCTTTCTTACTCAACCGTTATTCTTTCTTTTGGCAAGACTTATTATCTCGCCTACTATATTATTAGTAACTGTCATTAAGCTTCATACATATCACTTCTAACATCAAATTATAACACTGTAATTACATAAACTCTGCACTAACTTACTCTAAATAAAATGTCACATTTCTAACAACTTCTTGGTGATATCATCCACCAACTCTATCGTCTGTCATCAAACTTCAAACTAATCTGTGATCTGTTCCACACGAGCTTTTAGTATGGCTATAACAATTCCTTAAACTAGGCCTAGTCATGGCTTCAATCTGTGCTTATACCTTTCTCTTCAATAACATGATCCACCCGTCTTTCACTGTTCTACTCATAAAATTATAAGTATTTATATTTGCTCTCTCTCTGGTGGACACCTACTGGTACGGAAAAACCCCTTTCTGTCTTTGCTAACCGTCAACTACTAGCAATCAAATATGTAACCCCCCTCGAAGAGAGGTGGCTTGTACTCTGAAGTCCTACTGGTGCCTTTACCATAACCTGTACTGTTGCATCCATGTGCTACTATCACGGGACTTTCATTCTTTTCTGATACTTGCCCAACCACTTGGTTGACATTATCTAAAACGCTTGCTTGTGGGACGTTACTCAACTCTATTACTACTATCTCTTTTACTGAATCGAACTCTTAATCTTACAAAATCTTCTGTAACAACTCCCTCTACAGGGTTAATCATATATCTTTAACATTTTATACAATAACATCTTTCTCTGTTTCTCATAACAAGGTATGTAATATTATTAATACTACATCTATCTCATATTCAATTCTTGTCTTCTTCACATACTAAACACAGTCACGTATTACCCATCACTTGATTCACAAGGCACTACCATAACAATCTCAAGCTCAACTGAATACCATATGTTCTTTACACACACTGGCCAGGTGTTGTAAGGGACATATTATACACAACTGTTCTTGGTGCCGTCATGGAATACCCCGATTCACAAGCTTAGGTCACGTATGGCAAAGTTAACTACACATGCATAAACATTACTACTCATGCTCAAACTGTAAAACAGATACAGTTCATAACTTCTTACTACTGTATGCTCATCAATGTTACTGCCCCAGGGATAGCTCCACTTTATCTCAAAACCAGGGTTTAAGTTCAGACATCACACTCATGTGTGCCCAAATCCCTCAAACCTTGGCTCTGATACCAAGTTGTAACACCACTTTTTCTAAAATAGCTTTTAAAATCCTTAACTACTGATTAGCACTCTTAAACATCGGAGTTTGCGGAAAACAAGCTTACATCACTTTAGTGCTAACGGTTTCATAAAAGTAGTGTTAAAAGTACTCTTTCCAACAGCTTGGAGCTATCCAACTCTGCAAAACACTGGGGCTCTTGCTGGAAACTGGTTACCTGCATGTACAACATACTAAAACGTAAGCTTTCGCTTAGTGAGCATGCCACTGAACTAATAAACATATAAAGCATGAATAACTCTTCTCTGGATGTCTCACATCCCATTTATAGTCTGCAAAACAATCAAATTGTTAACTTGTCCCGGGGTATGATCACACCTCGCGTGTAACCAAACCCCTGACGCTTTACTTGGGTATAAGGATCTCAATATACCCCTTTCACTTGACTGGATACAAGTATCCGCTTTTCTTTGTACAAGGCTTCTCTAAGCCATGTACCTGCTATATTTGTGCACAAACATATCACATATCAAAACACAGATATCATATTATTCACTTTATGCATAATTGCATACTAATCATATCAAAGACTATAACATAGTGCTACTTAACCTCTGAACAACAGCCTTTAACTTCACACATCAAACATACAATTGATATACTAATCACTTAGTGCACAAACATATACTAATCTGATTAAGGGTAAGTACACTCACCTTAGCAGCAGTTAAGAAATATACTCCTCTCACCGAAGCGTCAATCTCTTATTGCCTACAAGCAATAAACATGTGCTACATTAACTTCTATACGCTCTACGGCAACTTAAACTGAACATGAAACAACAAACAGCAAAACCTACTCCTGGCCCTCCCTACGCCCGTAGGAACACCTACCTACGGCCGTAGGAGGCAAAACAACCAAATCTCCTTAAAAAGCTTCCTACGCCCGTAGGAAACACTTCCTGCGGCCGTAGGAGCCAAAACTCCGGAAACACTCAAAAACCTCTCTACGCCCGTAGGGAAAAATCCCTGCGGCCGTAGGAACAGTCGGTACAGCAGAAAGATTGCTCTGTTCGAACAACAACTGAAAAATCGGGGTTTTACCCCTAAAACCGATTCTAAACATGTTTTCTGACCAAACAGCAGTCTCTAACTGATACTATAACATCTTGGATCATCAAACAACATCAAAATCAAAGACTAATACATAAACTCAAGGATTCAACCTATGAGTCCATTTCTTGACCTAAAACTTAAATAAACCATTAAGAACACATACCTCTTGCTACTACTTCTTTATAGGAATGAATTCAGCTATCAATCTCCTAATATCTTGATCAAAATTCGAAGAAAGCTAACTGAAGTGTGTGTGTACGTATGTATCCTGTGTTGGCAACTTAACCTTTGACTACCCAAGGTCAAAACAAGATATACATACACTACTATTGCAACTTAGCCCAAATGGCCCCTGTACTTTAACTTTCTCATGCTGTCAACTTTAGTCCCTCAATTATATATAACACATAAATGCTTCTTAACACATAGTAGCAACTTACTAAACATGTACAACACTTAATTAAATTAATACAACTTATCATAAAAGCTTTCAAACCTTGGGGCGTTACAACTCTTCCCCACTTGGGATGATTTCGTCCCCGAAATCTGCTGAACAATTATCTGTGAATTAATTCATACTGAATGCTACCGTAGCGCACTAGCGGTAGTCTTACATCTCCTCATCTCTGAACGCTATTGCAACTCTACCTACTACCAAAGTAGAAGGTTTTCTGTATTTACTGAACATAAACCGAGTATTACATCTACAAGATAGCATACTTATACCTAAGTGTAACCTGTACTCTTCTTGTGCTTCTACTTTATCTTTACCAATCTATTATGTTTGTTACACAAACCCTTAACTTTTAATTTTTCTCTCTACTAAAGCCATTTACTGTGCTATATATATATATATATATATATATATATATATATATATATATATATATATATATATATATATATATATATATATATATATAGGAAGAAGTTCCATCGAGAACCATTTTTATTGCGAGAACCGCGAGAACCAATCTGAGCCATCTAATTCTCCCTCTTTCAATGTCATTGCCCACCCATGAATTCCTCACATACACCCTGCCACACTCGATCCCCCCACGCTCTCAATCCATGAATTCCACTTATCAAATCAACGGCTAAGATTGGTTCTCGCGGTTCTCGCATTTTTATCGGTTCTCAATGGAACCCTCCCCTATATATATATATATATATATATATATATATATATATATATATATATATATATATATATATATATATATAGGGTAGGGATATAGGAAGAAGGAATTAAAAATGAGAAGCCTAGGAAGTAATCTAGGCCTTTGATCAAATTTAATTTAAGGTTAGGATGATTAGTGGCATTTTAGTAAATAAAATGAACTTTAAGTGGGAGGGGCACTAAAAAAAGTGGCTGGAGGGGTATTTAAGTCATTACGTGCGTGAGTGGCAGCCACTCTCCTGAAAGGAGAGTGGGCTGAGTAAAAAAACCCAATACCCCTTCAAACTTTAACCAATCATAACTTTTATATAGTAAACTTTTTTTTAAAAAAATTTGCACCATTAAAAAGATAAAATTATGCTCTTTCATTTGATACCAGTCTTGCATATATTTTTTTATTTTTTATTTTTTTTGAACTATGTTGCACAAAATTTACACTGTGTTGCACCAATTTCGTACTGTAAGGCATATTACTTTGGTGCACGCATTTGGCGCTGTGTTACACAACTTTTACACTATATTACACAACGTTAATTTGTTGCACAGCTTCGAAACTGTGTTGCACGTCTTTTTACTGTGTTGCACGTTTTTTAAACTGTGTTGCATGTTTTTTTTGGGTGATTCAAAAAACTGTAGAAAGTATACATCAAGATCTATAACTTTTATTTTTTAAGTTTTTGACGAATCAAACTCGATCTTGGTCAAAATTACGGTCAAATTGTTGAAAAAATAGAAAAAAACCAAAAAATTCGTATCTTGCTCATACTACATCCGTTTTAAATGATTCGAAAAACTGTAGAAAGTGTGCACTAAGCTCTACAACTTTTATGTTTTAAGTTTTTGACGAATCAAACTCGATCTTGGTCAAAACTAGGGTCAAAATAGTGAAAAAAATAGAAAAACTGTGTATTTGATGTGCAACACAGTGCGAATGTTGTGCAACATATTAATGTTGTGTAAAATAGTGTAAAGTTGTGTAATAGAGCGCAAAATATGTGTAACATAGTGATATGACTTACAGTGCGAAATTGGTGCAACACAGTTTAATATTGTGCAACATAGTTCAAAAAAATTAAAATATGCAATACTGGTATCAAATGAAAGAGCATAATTTTATCTTTAAAGTGGTGCAATTTTTTTAAAAAAAAACTTTAGTATATAAAAGTTATGGTATGTTAAAGTTTTAGGAGGAAAGACACAAGTAGGAAGAATACCAAAAGTACCCTTGAAAGGGATGGGGACATGTGTCATCTCCTCTTGGCTTCCTAGACTTCTCTCCCAAAAAAACTTCTTCATTGATCCACGATCTATATATATATTATTCGTTGAAAATAGTTATTAATTTTATTGTAGAATCCGTGAATGTAACTATGTCAGCGCACATGGAGTTCGTGAAATTGGGTTTATCCAAATATCCAATTTTGCGGCCTTATCCATCTTCGTGAAAATGGGTTTTCCTAATTAAACTTACAATAATTTCTTATTATTAATAGTTTAAAAATTATCACGAAAAGCTGATATATACGCAGTTGGATAGATATTTTAAAAAAGAACACCGTTTATTAAGAAAATAAGTGATAAATGTTTTAAACATTTTATTTTGATCTTATTTTTGGAATTGATTAAATATCATATATTTTTAACAGATATTGAAACCTATGTTATATATTATTGAGCGGACTAGAAATAAGACATAAAGTATTTTAGATATATCTGACTTTTTTCCTTTGGGTTTAGTTCCCTAAAATTTATCCAAGTTGTCACATTTTCCTATTGTGTGTACTCAACTTTTAAAGTTACCATTTAATGTATCAAACTCGTAAAAATTACCATTTAATGTACCCGGTTACCTATTCTAAAGGTAACCCGTAATTCTATTCATTTTTTATTTTTTTGTAATATGCCACGTCATTATTTAATTTCCACATCAGTCCATTTTCAAAAAAATCCAAATAAATCATGAAAAATTGAAGAATTTGAAGGACACTTGAAGATTTACATGAAGAACACTTAACAAGAACATCAAACCTAGAAATCAAAGACGGAGACAACCAAAATTACCAGTTACAGATCTGGAAATCGACAACCAATTTTGTTCAAACTTCGAAACTTACCGGATCAACAAATCGTATGAACAAGATCGTATGGTGTTCAAACATCGAAGCACAAGAACCGAACGAACCCTAAAATATCAACAATCGTATGATGTGCCAGATCAACGAATCTGGGTTTCGATATAACAAATCTTGAGTCCAAGAACCGAACGAACCCTAAACTTCTGATCGCATATCGTCTATGAACCCTCAAAATCTTGAAGAATCAGATCTCAAATCTCAAACGAAGCCATCAAATCGTAAATCTTGAAGAAATCGTTTAGGAACCTAAAATCATACTCAGATCCAAATCGCACTTGAAGCCATCAACGAAGCCATCAACAGATCCCAAATCTCAAATCGCTAGGGTTGCGGTTTAACGGTGGTTGTAGGCGGCGATGATGACAGATCTGAAGGTCGACGGTTTTGGCAATGAAACTCCAAGAAATATCAAGAACCCTAATTATTAATTTGGGAATAACTCAGGTAGATGTAGATGAAACTCCAAGATCGACGTAGATGAAGAACCAAGTCGACGGTTTTGGCACATCCATCATCAATGCAATCTTTAATTGGAATATATTCTAGAGATTATTATTATTATTATTATTATTATTATTATTATTATTATATCACCGGTAATAATTATTAATTATTTAAAATAAATTTCAATTTTATTTTGAATTAATTTTAAAGTAGAAACTCCATGTCACTTGCCATGTCATTCGCCACGTCAGCGAAACTGGTGCCACATCAGCAAGCAACCTTCTATAACAGGTTAAATACATTAAATGGTAATTTTTTAGAGTTCAGTACATTAAATGGTAAGTTTGAAAGTTTAGTACATACAATAGCAAAAGGTGACAACTTGGATACATGTTCGTGAACTAAACCCTTTTCCTTTTCTATTTATGTTGTTTTTTCTAAAAAAATACTCGAACTATGGGAAATAAGAGCATTTTTCTTTTTTAAAATAAGGTTTTATTTATTTTTATAAAACATTTGTGAACAAATAGACGTTTCAAAAAACGTATTTGTTTAAGATAAAGATAAGCTCTTATTAGATCTTCACAACTATTATTTCCATAAGCGATTATACTAGCTTCACAATATTACACATTCATTTTAACCCTAAGCTCAAAAAGTGCCTTTCTTGTTTTGATTTGGATATTGTTACCATGTTAGAGGTTATGTTACAGTGTTTGTTATGTTTTTATTTTACTTTGAATGGTATATATATTATCGTATCTTACCAATTTTTGTAAGAGAACTTCTAAAATAAAAAAAGATAATACTTTGGTAATGTTGGAACATCAGTTCACATTAAAATTGTTGAAAGGAAATGATAGACAATGTATTGAGTTTTTACGTATGTCACGAGATTCTTTTGTCTATCTTTGTGCATATTTTCAAAGTAAAAGGTTGAATTAAAGATAACAAACATTTGTCGATTGAAGAAAAGATGACTACTTCTTTTTATGATGATTGGTCATAATGAATGTTTCGTTGTGGTGAAGCGTAAACTAAAACACTCAAAACAAACAATTCATCATTATTTTCACCGGGTGGAAGATTACGTTTACAAAAGAGGGTATAATACCAACATCTTTTAACTTAATCTGAACAGTTGCGAACATAATAAGATATTATATGTGTTGAGTTCTTAAGGTACATAATAGCAGAGTTACTTATATGGGTCTTTGTTTTACATATATTTTTTTAACGGCAAAAAATTACACACACCCCTAAACTAGTAAACTATACTTATGTTCACAATAAGATTCGAACCCTCAATCTCTAAGAGGGAGGGGCACCTTAATTACACATTGATATTGCTTGGTCGAAGACCCTTAGGTGCATGATATTGTCCTTGTTGAAGAATAATATTTGTATAGAGGAAGAGAGAAAGAAGATTGTTATCAAAATGTATAGAGGATATAGGACTCATTATGATATTTAATTTTATTGTGTCCGGGTAAAAAAGGATAACACATCATACGAGAATATTATTTAAATTTCTAACAAATCCGAAGGCATCATTTTCACCTCCAGATATATTTATAATTCATAAATGATATTTATATTATATTTGAAATATTATTTTATTATATTTATAGAAATACTATATTTCTTATGTTTCATATGCACACTTTGAGGATTTATGTCACCATGTTGTAATGTAAGGTATCTGCTTGGAGATTTTTGTCGAAGACATGCATTGAATAACAAAGGAAATTCAATAACTCACATACAAAACTTTGAAACATTATTGAACGTACTTTTGGTGTATTAAAAGCACATTTATCCTATATTGAAGAGAATGACTCGGTTTGCGTTGATTACACATAGAAACATTATATGCTTTGTGTTCCATATAAGATTAAAGGTTTAAGTAATGAATCTTTCTCTCAATACATCAACACAATGTGCCAGAACCATGTACAAGATGATGATAATGATGATGATAAAAAGACTCAGTCATATGAAAGTGCAGTGGATTGTGAATATATTGTTAATTTACGAGATCATATTGTAGAACAATTAATACATATATAAGTATCTTTAGTGGCTTCGATGCATTAAATAAGCAAATTTGCAGAAAAATTGATTTTTTAGTATTAAGTTCTTTTAAATATTTGATATCAATGCTATGAACATAATTATTGGATAATTAATCTAGATCGTTTGAATTTAGTTTAAAATTATAAATTTATAATATATTAGACATTTCTTAAACTTAAAAAAACAAAAAGTCTTTTATTTAGGTCTTCAAAGAGACAGAGACTTAAAACCTGTAAACTAAATATTTTTCTACAAACATGAAATAAAATATAAGAAATTTTATATTTTAAAACAAATATCACCTCTGTTAATAAATTAGCAGATTTATAAGAAAGTTTAACTATTTTAGTATTATAAAGCATTAAAATTGATTTAGTTTTTTAATTTCTTAATTTAAAACACCTAAAATTACTACTTTATGTCCTCCTGTTAAAATAAATAATAGCTAATTACCAAATTAAGTTGAGTTAAATTAAAAAAAAACATGTAACACGGACTTATAAACATTTGTAAATGATTTTGAATCACTTATATAGTCCAAATAAACTAAATTAATCATGTATTGCATTATGCAGGTAGAGAGAGGTTCATGCAAAAAGATTTATTTTTGCGAGAAGCAATCATGATGATCGAATTGCTTAATCAATGGCTATAAACAGTTGTGGTAATTTCGTAATTTAAAAGAAATTAAATGATAGTTATTAATTAATTAATTAATAAAGAAAAAGGGTAATGAACCCTCCATCTTCTCTCTCCTCTCAATCTTCCCTATCGTTTATCTCTCAAATTCTCAATCTAACTTTTCATAAAAAAAAAAACCTAGATCCCCCCTACCATATCTCCCGTACCCATCTACACTCTTTTTCTCCTCCACCTGCCATCTCCACCGCCACGGCGGCAATCACCGGGTAATCGACTCTCCACAGATCCATCTTGTTGCCTTCCATCATGATCGTTGCTCGACTGCCGCCCCTCTTTGCCTTCTATCGTGAGTGAGCATCTCACCAAGGGTGAGCTTCCATAGCTTCCACCCTGTGATATTTCACCGCCACACCTTCACTTTCGTTTTATAGTGAGGTCACTGCTATTTGTCATGTTATGTAAGTTCATTAAGTTATGGTTCAAGAAATTTCATTGTTTTGATGATTTCTGTGTTTTGTTTTTATTTGGGTTATTACCGAAAGGTAATTATTAATTATCTCTTGAACTACATAATTGTTAGCAAAGAACAGTGTTTTCTTTGTTTATTGACTATTTTTTAAAGGCATTTATTTTTCGTATGGTGATTCATTTCTATATATGTTTCTGTTTTGATTTTTGTTGTTAATTTCTATTTTGTATTTCTATTTACAAATATTTTTTTGTATGTCTATAGATTATTTTAAACATGAATGGCTATGTCTTTAATTATTTTATTCACGTAAAACACCATATAGGCTTGATTTTGGTTTTTATTTTTTGTATAATGTTGAACAAAAATGTTTACTTCTGGTTTTTACGTTGATGATACTTCTCAAATTTTATATATTTCTAGATTGTTCTCAACTGAACAGTTATACCAAGAATGCAATTTTTGAATTTTTTATAGTTTTTAGTGAACACCAAGGACTATTATACAAAATATGAAAATAGTGCATTATATACAAGAAAAAAAGTTTTTTTGGATGGTTCACCCATGAACGTATATTATGTATAGCGAGAATTTTCTGAATGCAAAACTGCAAGATCCGGAGAATTTATATTGTACACGAATGAACATATATCTATATGTTATAGCTTTGAGTTGCTTATTAGTGAACTATCATAGTAAGCAATGAAAAACGACACGTGTAAATTAAAATAAAAGAAAGTTCAAAGTTAAATAGAAATATATAAATAATATAAAAACTGAGAGATTTATTTTAATACATCAAAACAAATAAATGTAGCTGAGAAATAATATATTCATGAAAGTTCACTAATTAAAATATAAATGAAAACTCTAAAAAGTTGGGAAAAAATAATTTAAAAGAGGAGAGAGAAAAAATATTTTTGTTACTAATTTGGCGTTTTAAATTAAGAAAAAATATTAATTATGATTACTGTGGATCACTAGATCAAAAACCAATCAATGGTTTACAATGTTTCTCGCACTTCTCGCAATTTTAAAGCTTCTCGCATAAACCCTCCCTCGTGCAGGTATTTACTGGTAAATTTTAAATGATATATACACTCAATTAATCGCTACTAAAACCATCTAGGACTTGTCCTACTAGTACCTGGGTTTTACAACATCCTCAAGGTCTTGGGTTCAAGCCTTGGGGATGGAGGTTTCCTTAAAAAAACTGGTGGATGTATTATTCCTTATAATGGTGGTTTCTGTAGATAACGGAGAAGGTTTTATATCCCTTATGACGAGTGGATCGGGGTTCGCATACTGTCTGTATAGATGTCACTGCGGACATGGCCCACTAATTCGTTGTTCAAAAAAAATTTAATCGTTGCTAAAGATAGAAGGTGGTTCAAACCACCAAAAATACCATATATTTGCATAATGATATGTTATGAGTGTATGAAATAATTTTAAAGCATAATATATGGGTTAATCTATATAAACTCAACATTCTTATGTGTAGCGGTGACAAAACAGGCGGGTCGGGTTGGATTGGGTAGCGGGTTAGAACGTGTTCGGGTCAAAACGGGTAGCTTTTTAACAATTAAAAACGTATATTAAGACATAATGGTTAATCTTTTACCAACTTCAACACTAATAAACATTACCCACATTTCCATCAAATTTCAACATAATATATATTACCATACATCGGAAAGGATTTCAAAACATAACTCAACTGAAATGTGCAAACTACATAAATTCAAGAACCAAAAAATGAAACAAGGGATTACCAAAAATCAAGAACCAAAAGAGGAATAAATAACCAAATAAATCAAAACAGAAAAAGGAAATTGAATTAATTCACATCAATGGCTAGTTTGCAACGTAACGAAGAACAACCCAAAATTGAAGCTAGAAATCAATGTGAACAATTGGAATAACAAAACTATTACAAAACTATCCAATGTGAACAATCGAACATCTAAAGAACCCTAATACCAAAAACGTGATTGAACTAACAAATGTGAGTACCTTCTGATTGTTGAAACGGAATTGCTTTTCAACGAACTAGCAAACGGTGTCAGCAATCGTTGATATCGATTCGATTCTGGTCATATTTCAAAGTTGGAATCATTGTTCAAATCCTTGTTTCGCAATGCAGACAACTCGATTGCTGTTTGGCAAGAAGACAACTCAATCATAGCGTTGTTCGGGAACTCAATCGCAAGAAGGAAACGTTTCCTGAGAGATGAAGGTTGGTTTCGATCTTTCCGTCTGTGAAATTTTGTGAGAAACGGAGGCACACGGAAGTTTTGGGTCACTATTGCCAGTACAACTTATGTGTATTGACGATATATGATTCATCTAAGATGTTGTGAACACCCTTAAATAGTATAAGGAACCCAAGCCCAAAAGTCATAGAATTCACCAACTACTATGAGTATAATCTGAAACCCACAATACCATAGCAACACCCATGTCCATGTACAGATATTCTATGATCCCAACTTAAGAAAAAAGTTACTACAATTTGTTGGAATATATATTCACCAAGGTGGTTACAACACTAGCTATTGATATACAAATATCAGCTAGCAACTAGATTCAAATGATGATAGATATGTTAGAACAGACTATCACTCCATACACATAATTATATGATACAGTTTGCAACTATATGAATGAAAAGATAGACAATTAATGCCTTCAAGAAGATGTGAACTTAGACTAGTAATCACGACTCGAGAAATTTCTCTCTACTTGTGATGAACTCCCAGTTGCGGATGACTCGATGAAAACAAGATGCTCATTGTTATCATCGTAAAACTGGACATATTGCGGGATTGGAGGCGTGTTCACTTGCAAAACCCCTTCAAGAATCTGTTCCACAACACTCATCGAAGGCCTTTGGTCTTCCGGGCCTTGGATGCACCAACATGCAACTTTGAAAATTCTTGTGATTTCTTCAACATCAGCTTCCCTGTTTAATCTACTGTCTAATAGGCTAAGGATATCACCTCCCGCCATAAGATTCTTTGCAACCAAACTAGGAAAGAATGTGAAACTTGAATCTTCAGACTTCCCTGCATTTCTATTACCCTGTACTAATTCAAACAGCATCATTCCATAGCTAAAAACATCTGCTTTTGTAGTGATAGCCATCCCTGTTAACCATTCTGGAGCTAAATACCCTGGTGTCCCTCTCATAGTTGTCAAGACTCTACTAAACTCTCGACCCACGAGCTTTGCTAAACCAAAATCAGAAATTTTTGGAGAGAAATGGGCATCAAGAAGGATGTTTTCTGGCTTTATATCACAGTGAATTATACAGTCTCTACACTTCTCATGCAGATAAGCCAACCCTCTTGCAGTTCCAAGTGCAATATGATACCTTGTTTTCCAGTTTAGAACATTATCTTGTTTCTTATGAAAGAGATGGGAATCTAGAGAGCCGTTTGGCATGTAATCATACACCAACAACTTACTGTTATCTTCTGCACAAAACCCACGAAGACGTACAAGATTAACATGCTGGATGGTCCCGATTGTGCTAACTTCACTCCTGAACTCCTTCTCTCCTTGGTTAAAACTTTGAAGTTTCTTCACAGCCACAATCGATGAATCACTCAATACCCCCTTAAAAACTGAACCAAAACTACCTCCTCCTAACTTTTCTGAGAAATTTTTGGTGGCTATTTGCAAATCTTTGTAGACAAATGCTATTAGAGATCCCTCCATTCTTGTTTTTCCAACCCATATCCTTTTTCTTATATAAATTATAATCAAGATTAGACATAAGAGAATAACCATGCCTACAACAGACCCAACTATAGTATGCATGATGATCATGTTATTCTTTTTATGCCTTGGGAGATCTTTTGAAGCTACTTTTATGTAGATTATTTTCCCATTAACATTATCCTCTGAGAGATTCAAGAGCTCTCCATCCCAAATTGAACACTCCTTATTGTCAAAAGAGTAAGCGTTACAAGAGCAATTTTTAAAACAGGTCCCATGACATTCTCCAGCATTCTCAGCTGTCACATAACTATCCGATGGAAGATTCGTGACTTTGATCATGAGAAAATCATGATTTTTCTTGTTTTCACCGCAACTCAGATTTGTTTTTCTCACACAACCACCCGAGAAATCACTCTGATTCCATTCACTCTCTATTCTAGGCTCGAAACCAGTCAAGCAATTACAGAATGAATATCCACTCTGTTTGCAAATACCAAAAACCCCACATGAAGCATAAACATCGCATCTTGTTTCAGGTTGAGCCCAGAACACATTCCACTGTTTGGTAGATTCTAACCATGTTTGTTGCTGGATTTGACCAGAAACATCCATTAAAAATCTAGATACAACAGAAGGATTATACGCAGCATAAGTGAAGTAACTCTCGTTCTCATTCGTTTGGTAGCTAAAATTATAAAAATCATTAATCATCAATGGATCCCAAGATCCTGTATCCCAATAATGCCGTGACCTGTTCCACTTAATTATAAACATCTTTTGAGATGGAACAAGCTCAAAAGAGAAGAGTCCTACTGCAGGATCATTTGTGCTTTTCCATGAAGTAAGAAGCTGACTTTTGTTTGTTCTCTTATTATAAGAAAATTTAGCACCAGATAACCAAGTATGAGCTGGGTGGTCAAAACTTTCCCAAAATGGCTCAACTGAATCTAAACTCTCTTTTAAAACTAAGTTACCATCATCAAGAATAACAGCAATTGCAGACTCTAAATTGGCATTGAAAGTGACATTTGTGGACCAAATTGGTAACTTGGATTCATTTAAGATCACTAAATTACCATCTAAAACTTTGAATTCAGAACTGAATCTATCAGAGATGGGTGTTTCTCTGTTTGCTACCCAAACTATTGTAGGAGGACCTGAAGAATACTTCTTATACCAAATGCCTATGTAATAGTTGAAAGAAGTACCTGCTTTAAAGAAGCCCAGCTCAAAGTTTCCACCTTTGGATATGATTGTTTCATCACCAGAGAGTGAACTATTTGCAGATATGATATCAGCTCCAGATGAGATAGAAATGGTGAGAGATAAACAGAGGAAGAACATAAAACCCATTACAAACTTTTAACTAGTTGGTGAAGCGCATAGAAAAGGAGATAGTTAAGGAGATAAAGAGTAAGTGGATTTATAGAATTGAAAATCTTCATCTTTATCTGCAGATTATAGCAGGCTATGACACATTCAAACAATTACATTTATTAAAATTTGACAAAAATAGACAGAATTTGACAGTCAATGGCTTAACATCTACGGTGCTATTGAAAGCTACTTCATTGATAAAGAATTTACAGAACATCCACATAGTTAGGTAATAACTTATACTTGTTTCCAACAATAGTCAATGACATTGACAATCATGATATTGACTACATTTGCAGATTAAAAAAGTTAGAACTCACAAGCACAATAACTCATGAAGCTCTTAGCTCTCTTTCATATGATCAATAAGAAATCAAAGCGGTCTACAAAAGCATATGTTACATAGAGAAGAATAAAAAGAAGGGTTCAACAGAGGGAATCCACAAATGGGTAGACTAAATATTATTTAAAAACAAATAGAAAATAGTTGAAAAGATTTATACAAAGACTGCTTTAAGTTTACCATTCCATAGTGTGGTTGATTAAAGCTATGAATTTTCCACCAGAAACACAAATAGTCAGCCCAGTCAGCTTACGGAAACAACGAAAGGCACAAATTCACTTTTGACATAATACCTCTTCTGAATTCCTTGGGTTATCTTATATTTATAAGCTTAAGATTCCTAGCCCAATTATTAGTTATATGAATAATTCACGTTTATTATTAGTTTTCCTTTTCATCTTTTAAGGGTATTATATAGTACTAAACGACAGATATCTGTATGGTATGATTACTAATTAAATCAAATTACCATACAGATAAAATAATATAACTATATTTCTTTGTTTTTTGAGTTAAACTTATCCATATGAGCAAAAGTAACTACGTACGTGCATGGTCCAACCAATCAGCCTGTGACTGGACTGAACCACGACCCATACCGAAATGGGTTGGAAATGGGACGACCCGACCCGACCCGAATTGTTAGCTTTAGTGGCATGCATGAATCATGGTCGACGAACACTTGTTCTTCTACGTTGCAGTGTAGACCCAATGGTTATGGTGGACCGCTAATAACCCGCCATATCAGGTGAGGCAAGTTTCCCCTTGATTGAGATTGAGACCTGAACTGATGAATTGGGATTTACAGCTAGGCTTGAAGCTAGCTTTGTTTCTGTTGAAGGTTTGGAACATATGTTTTGCTTTTATCAGTTTATGTCAATGGTTAGTTGCAGGTCATGTAACAACAATTTCCTGTTTATGTATATTTTGAGGTTGTACAAGCTTATGGATTGGGAAGTCCAGTGACTCGTGTTTACTGTAATGAAAGTTTAATCTGTTGGGTAGTTCAAATTTTAATAATGATTCTCTGAATTAGTTTTAAAAAAGTAGAAATTTAGCACAAATAAAACACTGCTACATATAGAGTGTGTTTGGTGGAAATAGCTGGAAGCTGTATATTTTAGTTGTATATATGTTTGGTTTACCACCTGTTAGTTGGAGCTATAAATAGTGTAAAATGACGAAAGAAATGGATAAATCATAAAAATAGAAGGAATTTTAAAACAATTAATTAGGTAATTTAGCTATTTTAAACTAACAAAAAACGAAAGCTAGCTCGTATATTTCTAACTTTCATCTTACATTGTTGATTAATTAGAAAAACGAATCAAGATTGTCATATGAGTTTTAATCATTCTCAATAACAAAACATAAAACGTCAATGAATCCTTTATTCTAATACATGGATACAATCCATATTATGGCGCTTACAGCAAAGATATTGAAGGCAGTTAGCTTCAAGAAGATGCAGTCTGATGCTGGGAATCACCACTTGAAGAGCTAGCTCTGTTGTACTTGTGCGCTCCCATTTGAAGAAGACTCGGTGAAGAAAATAATAGGCTCCTTATTATCAGCAAACAACCTGACATATCGTGGGATCGGAGGCATGTTCACTTCCAAAACCCCTTCAAGAATCTGCTCCACCTGACTCATACAAGGCCTATGATCTTCCTCTTCTTGAATACACCAACAAGCAACTTTGCAAACTTTGGTGACTTCTTCAACACTTGCTTCCCTATTTAACCTACTGTCTACTAGGCCAAGGATATCACCACCCTCCATAAGTACATTAGTAACCAAACTAGGGAAGAAGCAGCTCATAAGACTTGAATCCTCAGATTGCTCTATGTTTCTTTTACCAGAAACTAATTCAAAAAGCATCTTTCCATAGCTATAAACATCTGCTTTGGCTGCAACAGGAACCCCTGATAACCATTCAGGCGCTAGATACCCTCGTGTACCTCTCATAGTTGTCAAAACCCGACTAAAGTCTCGACCCACGAGCTTAGCCAGACCAAAATCTGCGATTTTTGGGCAGAAATCGGCGTCTAAAAGAATGTTATCTGGCTTTATGTCACAGTGAATTATACAATCTCTGCACTTTTCATGAAGATAAACCAGCCCTCGTGCGATTCCAAGTGCAATCTCATACCTCGTTTTCCAGTCTAGCAGATTATCTTGTTCCTCATGCAAAAGATGGGAATTTAGAGAACCTCTTGGCATGTAATCATACACCAACAGTTTTCTGTTACCTTGTGCACAGAACCCGCGAAGACGTACAAGATTAACATGTTGGATAGTCCCTATTGTGCTGACTTCACTCCTGAACTGCTTTTCTCCTTGGCTCATGCTTTCAAGCTTTTTCACTGCCACAATAGATGAATCATGGAGTACCCCCTTAAAAACAGAACCAAAACCGCCTTCACCCAGTTTATCTGAGAAATTTTTGGTTGCTATTTGTAAATCTCTGTAAACAAATGACACCAACGATCCCTCCATCGTTGTTTTTCTAACCAAGATCCTCGTTCTTCTGTAGATCATAAGCAAAATAAGACCCAAGAGAAAAACTAAGCCTGCAATCAACCCAAATACAGTAGCCAAGCTGATCCTATTGTTCTTTTTATGATTAGGACTAGGAAGATCTTTGGAAGCAACCTTAATGTAGATTGGTTTCCCATTAGCATCATCTTGTGAGAGATTCAAGAGCTCCCCGTCCCAAATTGAGCACTCGTTATTGACAAAGGAGTAAGCATTACACGAGCAACTGTTGATACATTGTGTACGACATTCTCCACCATTCCTAACTGCCACAGAATTATTTCGAGGCAGAGTCGTCACATTAACCATGAGAAAATTGGACTTTTCCATGTTCCTCCCGCAACTCAAATCTGTTTTTCTCACACACCCACTAGAGAAATCACTCTGATTCCAATCATTATCTGATCTGGGCTTGAAACCGGTCAAGCAATTGCAGAATGGCAATCCAGTCTGCCTGCATACACCAGAATCCCCACACAAAGCATATACCTCACACCGAATTCTAGGTTGAGCCCAAAACAGATTCCACTGTTTACTAGATTCCAACCATGTTAGTTGCTGAATTTGACCAGAAACATCCATTACAAATCTAGATATAGTGGAAGAATTATACACAGAATAAGTGAAGTAGCTCTCGTTTTCGTTTTCAAAGAAGCTGAAATTATAAATGTAATTCGACCTCATTTCAGGTACTAACCTAAATATATGTGACTGTATATCCCAATCCCCACTAGTCCAATACTGTTTGGACCGATTCCACTTGCTTATATACTCCTTACTAGACGGGAAAAGCTCCAAAGAAAAACGTCCCAAACCAGGATCTTCATTGCTTCTCCATGAAGTAAGAAGCTGGCTCCTATTCGTTCTTTTATCATAACCAAGTTTAGCACCAGGCAACCAAGTATGAACCGGGTGGTCAAAACTTTGCCAAACGTGTTCGACTGAATTCAACCCGTCTCTCAAAACTAAGTTACCATCATCAAGAATAACGGCGGTTACAGAATTCGAACTAGTGGTAACAACAGCGTTAGTGGACCAAATCAGTAACTTAGACTCATTAAAGAGCGCTAAGTTACCATTTACAATTCTTAACTCTGAAATGAATATATTAGAGATGGGGGTTTCTCTGTTTGCTACCCAAACTATGGTACGAGGATCGGAAAGTACATTTTTATACCAGATGCCTATGTAATAGTTGGAAGAGTTACCTGCTTTGAAGAAACCCAGCTCAAACTTTTCACCATGAGATATGATAGTTTGGTTTCCAGATAAAGACTGGTTTGCAGATATGGTATCAGCCCCAGATGAGAGAGAGGTGATTAGAGTGAAACACAGGAGGAGCAAAAACCACCCCATTAAACTTTATTACTTTTTGTGAACCAAATGATTGATGTTACATATATCACATTACCAGTATTGAGTTTTATATATAGAACTCATGACATTTGAACATGAATTATACTCTAACTTGTTAAACCCGCTTGGAAGAAGTCAAGTCAATATAAAGTGAGATACGTGCTTCTTCCATATTTCTCCATAAACTGCAAAGTTAAAAAGACTCATAAAAGACTTTTGAAACGTATATAATAACTCAGAGGGGGAATACACAGTTTGAAAGTAGAATGGTTCCACAATCATCAGTATATATATATATATATATTCCACATGCTATATATATAGACACGTAACCACCCCCACTCACCACATATAAGTTCTTTCTTAGTCAACTTTAATACATCGTACTGGATGTTCTTGTTCTTTACAGTACTAGGTCCAAGCAAATCTACACCACACACATTTATGGATCAATGTCTAACATGTAATTAATCAATGGGCTGAAATTGTGGCCCTCTAGTATTATAAATGATGCCAACCTACCTCTAAGGCCCCATTTAGTTGGACGGAATCGAAAGAAGGCGAAGGGAATTGAATCGTGAATTCCTAGATAGTCTTGTTGGTTGAAAGGAATGAAAAAGTACTATAATTATAGTCTAACAAAGTGGCATACAACATCATACTCCACCAACTAATGGGTTAGTCTATAAACTCGATATCTTTATATGTGTATCGACAATATATGATTCATCTAAGAAGTTTTAAACACCCTCTTTTAAGATTATCATCGTAGATGTCTAGATGAGCTTTGTCACGGGAGCTTCAAATTGCATAAGAAGGAGCCCGAGCCCCAAAGTCATGCATAGAAACAACTATGAGTATAATTTGAAACCCTGTCAAAAATTGTTAGCAGCACAAAGTACCATAGTAACACCCATGTCCATGTATTGATATTCTATGATTCAAACTTAAGAAAAAAGTTACTAGAATTCGTTAAAATATTCACCAAGGTGGTTACAACACTCTAGCTATTGATATAGAAATACAAGCTAGCAACTAGAATCAAGTGACAGATAGATATGTAAGAAAAGACTATAACTCGATAGTATGAAAGTTATCTGATACAATTTTGCAACTATATGAAAGAAAATAGTGACAAATGCCTTCAAGAAGATGCGATCTTAGACTGGGAATCACCACTCGAGGAATTGCTCTCTGCTTGTGAACTCCCATTTGTGGATGATTCGATGAGAACAAGATGCTCATTGTTATCATCGTAAAACTGGACATATTGCGGGATTGGAGGGGTGTTCACTTCCAAAACCCCTTCAAGAATCTGTTCCACAACACGCATCGAAGGCCTTTGGTCTTCCGGGCCTTGGATACACCAACATGCAACTTTGAAAATTCTTGTAATTTCTTCAACATCAGCTTCCATGTTTAATCTACTGTCTAATAGGCTAAGGATATCACCTCCCACCATAAGATTCTTTGCAACCAAACTGGGAAAGAATGTGAAACTTGAATCTTCAGAGTTCACTACATTTCTCTTACCCTGTACTAGTTCAAACAACATCATTCCATAGCTATAAACATCTGCTTTTGTAGTGATAGACATCCCTGTTAACCATTCTGGAGCTAGATATCCTGGGGTCCCTCTCATAGTTGTCAAGACCCTACTAAACTTTCGATCCACGAGCTTTGCTAGACCAAAATCAGAAATTTTTGGAGAGAAATGGGCATCTAGAAGGATGTTTCCTGGCTTTATGTCACAGTGAATTATACAGTCTCTACACTTCTCATGCAGATAAGCCAACCCTCTTGCAGTTCCAAGTGCATTATGATACCTTGTTTTCCAGTTTAGAACATTATCTTGTTTCTTATGAAAGAGAAGGGAATCTAGAGAGCCGTTTGGCATGTAATCATACACCAACAGTTTTCTGTTACCTTGTGCACAGAACCCGCGAAGACGTACAAGATTAACATGTTGGATAGTCCTATTGTGCTGACTTCACTCCTGAACTGCTTTTCTCCTTGGCTCATGCTTTCAAGCTTTTTCACTGCCACAATAGATGAATCATGGAGTACCCCCTTAAAAACAGAACCAAAACCGCCTTCACCCAGTTTATCTGAGAAATTTTTGGTTGCTATTTGTAAATCTCTGTAAACAAATGACACCAACGATCCCTCCATCGTTGTTTTTCTAACCAATATCCTCGTTCTTCTGTAGATTATAAGCAAAATAAGACCCAAGAGAAAAACCAAGCCTGCAATCGACCCAAATACAGTAGCCAAGCTGATCCTATTGTTCTTTTTATGATTAGGACTAGAAATATCTTTGGAAGCAACCTTAATGTAGATTGGTTTCCCATTAGCATCATCTTGTGAGAGATTCAAGAGCTCCCCGTCCCAAATTGAGCACCCGTTATTGACAAAAGAGTAAGCATTACACGAGCAACTGTTGGTACATCGTGTACGACATTCTTCAGCATTCTTAACCGCCACCGAATTATTTCGAGGCAGAGTCGTCACATTAACCATGAGAAAATTGGATTTTACCATGTTCCTCCCACAACTCAAATCTGTTTTTCTCACACACCCACTAGAGAAATCACTCTGATTCCAATCATTATCTGATCTGGGCTTGAAACCGGTCAAGCAATTACAGAATGGCAATCTAGTCTGCCTGCATACACCAGAATGCCCACACAAAGCATATACCTCACACCCAATTCTAGGTTGAGCCCAAAACAGATTCCACTGTTTACTAGATTCCAACCATGTTAGTTGCTGAATTTGACCAAAAACATCCATTACAAATCTAGATATAGTGGAAGGATTATACACAGAATAAGTGAAGTAACTCTTGTTCTCATTCGTTTGGTAGCTGAGATTAAAAAAATCATTAATAAAAAATGAATCCCTTGAACCTATATCCCAATAACTTCATGACCGGTTCCACTTAAGTATAAACATCTTTTGAGATGGAACAAGCTCAAAAGAGAAGAGTCCTACTGCAGGATCATTTCTGCTTTTCCATGAAGTAAGAAGCTGACTTTTGTTTGTTCTCTTATTATAAGAAACTTTAGCACCAGATAACCAAGTATGAGCTGGGTGGTCAAAACTTTCCCAAAATGGCTCAACTGAATCTAAACTCTCTTTTAAAACTAAGTTACCATCATCAAGAATAACAGCAATTGCAGACACTAAATTGGCATTGAAAGTGACATTTGTGGACCAAATTGGTAACTTGGATTCATTGAAACGTACTAAATTACCATCTAAAACTTTTAATTCAGAACTGAATCTATCAGAGATGGGTGTTTCTCTGTTTGCTACCCAAACTATTGTAGGAGGACCTGAAGAATACTTCTTGTACCAAATGCCTATGTAATAGTTGAAAGAAGTACCTGCTTTAAAGAAGCCCAGCTCAAAGTTTCCACCTTTGGATATGATTGTATCATCTCCAGAGAGAGAACTATTTGCAGATATGATATCAGCTCCAGCTGAGATAGAAATGGTGAGAGATAAACAGAGGAAGAACATAAAACCCATTACAAACTTTCAACTTATTGGTGAAGCACATAGAAAAGGAGATAGTTAAGGAGATGAAGAGTAAGTGGTATTATAAAATTGAAAATCTTCAGCTTTATCAGCAGATAGTAGCAGGTTAAACATTCAAACAATCATATATATTGAATTTTGACAAAAATAGATAGAATTTGACAGTCAATGGCTTAACATCTACGGTGTTATTGAAAGCTGCTATCATGGATAAAGAATTTTCAAAACATCCACATAGTGAGGTAGAAACTAATACTTGTCAATGATATTGACTACATTTGCAGATTTTAATAAGAGATCAAAAGAAGACTTTTGAAAGACTCACGGAAGACTTTTGAAACGTAAATAATAACTCAAGAGGGAGAAAACACAGTTTGAAAGTTGAATGGTTCCACAATCATCGGTATATATATTCCACATGCTATATATGTATAGACACGTAACCACCCCCACTCACCACATATAAATTCTTTCTTAGTCAACTTTGATACGTTCCTGTTCTCTACAGTACTAGGTCCAAGGAAATCTATACCACACACATTTATATATCAATGTGTAACATGTAATTAATTAAGGGTAAAGGTCCCTCTCATGTTTAGGTTAAACACGGATCATGTTCTCTCACAAATATTAGAATGGATCACTTATTTTAAGTCAATTATTTGTCCCTTTATAGGGCCCACTTGAGATTGTGGCCGTCTAGTATTATAAATGATCCAACCTACCTTTAATAAGACCCCATTTAGTTGGACGGAATTGAAAGAAAGCAAGGGAATTGAACTGTGAATTCCTTGATAGTCTTGTTTGGTTAAAAGGAATGAAGGGAATGGAATTTGAGTTCCCCTCCAATTCATTAAACCATGGGATTTTATAGTTCTTTCTCAACTGCAACGAATTTACTATTACTTTATCCAAATGAATCTTCTTCTACTTCAGCTTCCCATTCCGTCACTTCATCTTTCATCAATCTCAGACAAACCCCCCTCTGCTCCGTTCATCCATCTCAGGCAATGCTCCATTTTCTTCTTACATCCATCTCCGACAAACCTTAGCTACTCCATCCATCCATCTTCGACGACACTCCCTCTTCTTCATTCATCCATCTCATCTCAACCGTTACATTTTGTATTGTTTCTGCTTCTGCTTTCCTCTAGCGACACTGCATCTTCAATTTAGGGTACCATGGCTTGGTCAAATGTAAATAAGGTCTATCACATCATTTATTACGGTTCAAATAGAAACAGATGTGGTGTCAACGATTTCGAGTACCATTGCCGACCAGGGTTCCCTAACTTCCTCGACATAGTTGATTTAAAGTACATCACTAGCTAGGGTACCATCTTCGACTAGGTTCTACGACTTCCATAACACCTTCAATTAGGGTTCGAACAAAAGCAGATGGTTCGATAGCATCGTCAATTAGGGTTCTACGACTTCCATAACATCGTCGATTAGGGTTCCATTTGAACCAAAGCAGATATGGAGCAGGCGGACGTTTGAACAAAAACCTGTCTAATCTTGGTTTAAACAAAAGCTTGTCTACTCATCTCCTAAGTTCACACACTCTAGATACAATAATTACAAATGTCATAACTTGATACACAAGTAATCTTCAAATAAAATTGATGCACAAACGTTTTTTGGGAATTTATATTGACCGCAAAAAACGATAAACGGGATCATATTCACAAAAGTTCCCAATCCTAAACTTTTTGATGCAATACTAGAACACAATAATAGATTTTTTTATGAACATAAATAAAAATACTATTTCATAACCTAAAATTAATATACAAATTTTTATGACAAACATATTGGTATTGAACTCCGCAATACAATCGAAGAAAAGAAGAGATATTCTAGTAACCAAAAAGAAATCCAAAAAACCCTAATCGCATCAACACACAGGGAGAGATAGGGGAGGGGAGAGAGAAAGAGAGACAATATGTATGAGTAGTTGTGTACAATGAACTGGACGTGACATGGTGACGGCACATTGACACAACATCTACAACATGGCGGTAGTATGCTATAATTGTGGATTCGTGTGGTGGCGATGTCATAGGGACATAGTAATGGTTGTAGTGGTCCTCACGTCTATGACTATAGGAGAGAGCAGCGGTGGTTTAGGGTTTACCTCGCCGACGATGTTGAGTGTTAGGGCGGCGGTGGTTTCTTATTGCACTGAAGATGTAGCGTTGAATGTCGTTGACAGAGAGATTAAATTGTGAGACATTGTGAATTGTCAACGATGGTTCATATCTGGAAATAAAGAATACACACACGCATAGATATATATGTATACAAAAGCATGTATGATAAACAGTGTAGTTAACAATTAGCCATCAAAATAATCTATTAATCTACATCGGTTAGCTTGACACCGCGCTTGTACTTTCTTAACAAACTTACCCTAGTTTTACGAAAGGAATTATAGTTTCTGATCTTTCTTTTCTTTACTTTCTCTTCGGTTACAGTACCAAAATCAAGTACACGCTTACATCCGGCTTCAACTCTTTCCCTTTCTTCCTTGGTCACATGTTCTTGATACAAACTCGACATTCCATACAGGTTTCGAAGATGGAAACAAGGATCAACATATGAAGTTGATGAAGACACAATACCTTTGATGTTGTTTGGGCATAGAAGCTTCACAAACTCCACTATTTCAGGGAAACATGAATGATCAGAATAAGGAACTGTATAGATATACTGATGGTGTTTTTCGATATTAATTGTACATCTATTTCGCATATTTATATGAAAATCGATGCCTATCTCTGCAGAAAAAGGATCAGAAGATTTATGCTTTAGTGCCCATGGAAGACCAGATGGCATGATTCCAATTGTGGGGCGAATAGTATTTAATCCTTCTAATGTTTCAACTGAAAAACTATAACGTGGAACAGCTCGCACTCTTGTCAATGTGGTTTTTGTAGTGAAGGTGTCATATAGTCCCAGAAGATGCATGGTCTGCAAACGCTCTGGCCATACCCAAATCTTCCATAAAATTGCAGTAAATAAATAAAATAGAGATGAGCTTATAGTTATTTGACACGAGGAAAATACATTCTAAAAAATATTTAGTAGTGAATTACCTTTACTTTTAGCATTTTAGAGATGTAGAGTAATAAATCCTCTTTTCCCAGTGTGTCTATGCCAATGATTATGTCATGATCAGGATAAGAGTTGATGATATTGACTACCTGCAGATGGTTTTTAAAGAAAAAGATAAGAATTTTCATTTGTTATTATGTTGCATAATAAAACATCAATATTGACAACTAGATTAAAAATTCAGAAAAGAGTAGAAAGTGCATTGTGCAAGAACAAAACATTACCTGCTGAGCAGCAACTTCTCTAGAAGGGAATGAGTAATAAGGATTACAGTAAGTATTGTCAATGTAAAGTGTATCAACTTTATCACTCTTAAGAGCACTAAGAAGCATATTTTTTCCCATTTGTCCAATCTCACTTGCTACTTCCCAACGGAAATCACCAGTGTAAAGCCTGATGCCAAATTCACCACGGAATAGAAACATAACTGCACCTGCCATATAGCAAAGGAATGATACAACTATAGAAATTAATGAACCTTGTATTAATTATCTAAAATCTGGGTCAGGCACGCTGATCAGGAGTTCAGGACAAGCAGACAAGGTAAAAAATCAAATAAAAAACAGAGGAGATTATTTGAACTAAATTACTTTCATAAAACGATAGACCTGTATCTAAATGTTACATATAACTCAATGCAGTTTCATTAATTCAATTTCTGCATGTGGTTGTTTAATTTGTTCTCTGGGTTTTTGCCAGTTTTGATGAGGACACCAACAGGTTTGCTCAAGTGGGCTGTTCATTGATTGGGGCATATGCATATGATAGAAGTTCATCCAGAAAAACAGTATGCAAACCAACAAATAATATTATGTTGGATATCCTATGTAATTTGCAAGGTGACAATCTACCTTGGATATTAAAAAATCAGAACAGGGTGTCACCTGATAAAACAAATAAACAGATAAACATTATAACATGGAGCATTGTTTTTGTTCTGCCCAGTATACAAAACCAGTGATCTCAACTGACAATCGCTTAAAATATGAACGAAAATCATTAACAAGTATGTGAAATGGTCCGGGTTACACAATCATGTTCTTTAGTTGCACAGACGCACAGTTCAACATTCATGATCTTAATTGAAATTCCTTCCGGTGAGAAATTTAAGAGTTGACACTAGGTTCAAAGAAAGCAAATCTAGAACAAACAAGTGATGACCAATCCAGTAAATCAAATAACACAAGCATACCAGGGCAATGATTGGCATCAATGGCCATAACTTCAACCTTAGTTTGCATTCCAGACGACCAGGATACCAAAGATAACGAGTACCATTGGCCGATTTCCAGAGTTCGAAGCAATGAGAGGTCAAACTCGGGGAATTTGGGAGGGAAAAGCCTAGCAGTAATATGAGAGCAGTAAAGAGGTCCTTTCTTCCAACGGGCCGATAAACCAACGGTATGATCTGAGTGGAGATGAGTTAAGAAATACGCCTGACTGCCATCAGCCCACCGATCGACTGATATCATCCCTCTCTCCATTTGTTGTCCTCCAATTTGTGTAGCATTGGAATTCGAGATTGGGGTTGTAGAGTATCCAAATTCGAGAATTTGGGGAAATCTAGGGTTTAAAGTTGAGATGAACACACGTGTTCTGTGAATCTTCTTCTCTTTGGCGGGTTTTAATATTTTCCCAAATTTCATGCTTTTAAAAATTAGGGGTGTAAATGAGCCGAACTACTCGTGAACTACTCGAGCTCGGATTGTTAAAAGCTCGAAACGAGCCGAGCCTAAACGAGCTCGAGCCCGAGCTCGAGGCTAGATTAAAGCTCATTTATTAAACGAGCTCGAGCTCAAGCCTTGTATACTGGGCTCGTTTAAGCTCGCGAGCTTAAACGAGCTTTGATATAATATTTATTTATTTATTTTTTATTTAATACTTATATAAATTGTATTATATATTTTTATATCATTAAATATAAAAAAAAGTTTAAAATTCAAAATTCAAATTATTTATATATCATTAAATATGATTTTTTTTTAATAAAATAACAATTTTAAAGTTCAATTTCTTTTTATTTATTATTTAAATAATATAAATTATTTTTAAAAAAACAAAAAAAATAAACGAGCTTTAACGAGCTTTTAACGAGCTTTGTAAAACACTACGCGAGCCGAGCTCGAGCTTCAAATCACGAACTCGAGCTCGAACTCGAGCTTCTGCATTTTTAAAAGAGCTCGGCTCGATAAGTCTAAAGATCGGCTCGGCTCGGCTCGTTTACATCCCTATTAAAAATCAGTGACGATCTGTCTACACGTTTTTTTGGGCTTTTTGTTAACGGGTTTATTAAATGGGCTTTAATAACGGACTTAAAACTAGAGCCCTAAGTCAAAGTCAAAACGCACCAAATGCCTGCTCTAAGTAGGTCAATAATATAGTACATAATTGCACAAAATTAAATTCATAAACACACTATAAAAAGTTTTAGTGCTTGATGCAAACGATAGAAATAAAAAAAAGTGTGAATACATTATATTAATAACTAGTGGGGTACCCGCGCAATGCGACGGTGACAACAAATAAAGAGGGATGTTGGTAAGTTTATGATCGTCCGCAATAGATAGGACATTGCAATGAAAGCTGCAAATGGTGTTTAACATCGAAATCATGTTACAAGATATTTGGTGTAAATTAGATTGAACGATTTAACATTCATCACATCTAGTTTATATGGAAGTTTGATGTTAATACTGTGCTAAAAAGAAATAGATTTAGTGTTGAAAACTTGAGTAGATGACAATCTGGATGACTACATTTCCACATAATTATCTATCTATAAGTAGGAAAAATAAACATTGACACTGCCTAATCTATCCGCAAGGTCAATCATTGACTCGAAATCCACATCAAATAGCAAGCTTCCTCCACTCGTAAAGTCGAAAGGGGCACAGTAATGCAAATCTTCAAATTTATGGAACCTCTGATGCATGAACTCCAAAAACTCCGAAATATTCCAGCCAGTAATGTCGAGATCCGTAAGTGTGTACATCTCGCCGCCTAAGTAACAAAGGAATGGGTCACTTGCAACATTACCACTGTGATAGCAATTCACGGTAATAATTTGACGAGCCTGAGCAATGATAGAATGGTTAATTTTTAAATAAATGCATTAGTTTATAACAATCGATAATATTATGTTCTATAATAAAACAATTCATCAATTTTTATAGAATTGTAATGATTAAGGCAATAATTTTTTTAGCAGCTAAAATAAAATTTTAAATTTCGTTTAAAATTGAATATTTTGACAATTGATCTTCTTGTGTTTTCTAAACATTGTTTGTTAATAAAGATTTTTTTTTAGTTTTTTTAAATAGACTTTAGTAAACTTTAATAATAACCACAATACTGAAATGAAGATCACGTTAGTAAATTTACTACGTTATAAAGCCCAACTGTTCAACGGAAGTCAATGAAGAATCAACATTTTTGAATTTTAATAAATTTTTGGCCATCAAAGCATCGTTATCAACAATTTGCATTTCCTGTTAACATTTTCTTACAAATTGCATGTTAATACATTTGTGCTACTTACATTGTCATTCATTTATTTTATGTGTTGAAAGAAAACAACTAAAACACAAATATCTATTTATTTATTACAAATATATTCAAATTGCATCTAAAAGCCCAAACAAAATAAGACAAACACTATTATTTTCTTAAGCTCATATTGGACAACATTTATTTTTATTTCAATTTAAGATCCATTATATTTCACAGCCCATTATATTTTAAGCCCAATTAAATTATTACCTAAATGTAATGGAGTACATCTGATCTTATAAAATCTAATCCATCGAAGAATCCAGATACATACTCCACCGACTGTACCACCGATATATTAGGGTTTCGATGTTGGGGCGACTTTATCTTCATCGACTGATCGACGATTTCAAATCGAAGTTCTCGGTAGGGAGCGAAGTTCAAAGCAAAGTTCTCGGTAGGGAGGGTGAGGCCGTCGCCCGGGATGAGGGCTGAGTGGGTGTTTGGCTCGGGTTTCTCTCTATTCCTTACAGACACAGACATCTCAACACAGTCGGTGTGTGTGAGAGTCGGTTTGTGTGTGTGTGTGTGTGAGTCGGTGTGCGTGTGTGTGTGTATGAGTCGGTGTGCAAGCAATTAAGAACTCATCGCTGTCTGTTCGTAGTTTCTGGTGTGTTTTAAACGTAATCATGGATCGTTCTACCCATCTGTAAGTTACTATTCATGTGAATTAGTTTAAATCTCTGTCTATTAGTATCTAGATTTGGTTATTTCTTGCCAATCGTAGATTTTGATTTGTTGCGGCAGATTTTCGAAATCAAGAACTTGTTACGTCTGTGATTCCTTATCTTATTTGGTGTTAATAGCTAAATTAGGGGGTGTTTGGATTGCAAGTATTAAACTATTCATCTCTAGGAATAAGAAGATTCCAGATTTCTTTTATTCATTCCCTTGCCTCCTCTAGTAATAACTTTCTTTTATATCCTTGATATCCCTTAATCAAATTTCTTGGTTATTTGAAATTGGTGGTAGTATTATACTTTTACATCTTTAGTATTGGTTAGGCATATAGGAAGCTTTGATATTTATGAGGCCTCAAAGCTATTAAGAAGTAGAAAGTAATCTAGGGAAGAACAGTTCTTTAGCAAGTTTGCTTTTAAATGTTCAACCAGGTTTATCATGTTGCCTGTAAATTTGATCAATATTTCACAAAGGTAATATCACTTATGTCCCATGATTTGGCCTATAATTAAAAGAAGTAATAAACTCAGAGAGCTTTCACCTGTTAATAGAACTTGGTTGCTTGAATAATGAATTTCTGTTTTTTCATTTTTGTGTTTCAAATGGTTTTTGGTAAAAAGCCATCTTGATTTATGCAAATACTATATTGTCTTATTTCTTTTGTTTTCTTTTTGTTTTTATCAGATCCGTTCCATGAAGTTAAGAGGATAAGAGACAAAAAGAAGGAGGTTTATTTTTATCAGATCAGTTCCATGTCGAATCCAAGATGTTGTTGTCAATCTGTTACTGTTTCGTCGTCCGGGTCAAAAAGGAGGTCACGATTATCACCGGCTTAGGATCATACGTGGCCTAGAACCGAGTTTTCAACTCGCGAAGGTTATAAATCTTGTGTCCCTATGTTGCTTTTGATAATTGATTCATGTTATCATGTAGTTGTTTGATGTTTCTAGGAACTCAAATGTTATAGATATTTGAGTTTTAGTAAATGGTTCTTGGCTTATTTTTGTTTAGATTAATGGAAATTAGATAATCTTTTTTTTCTTGCAAAGAAAAGTTGTATTAAAACGTATGTATAAACTCATAGTTAATATTGTAGCCTTTAGACATTTGATTTAAATTATCCATTATAATTAACATTTGATTTAAATCAGTCGTTGTATCAATTCACAAAATGATTGAGCAATTTCTCACGATGATTTAAAAATTATTTTAGTAAATTTGCTAAAACCTTGTATTAATGTTAACCTTTTATCACAATCATGCGATTAGCAATAGTAATCTAGTTTTCTGCCTTTTGCAGTATTTTGAAAGGAAAATGATATGAATAATAAATTAATACCAAGAGGCGTCTCAGTTAGATTCAAGTAAATGGGATTTAGTAGAATTTTGATCTTTGTTCTTATAATAGCTCAATAGAATACTATGCCCTGCACTCCCGAATTGTTACGAGTGCATTTGTGCTTTATAGGGGTAAGTATAAGATAATGTACATCATTTATGGGTTTAGATATATCTATAAGCAGAACCTTTGCTTTATCTATAGTTGCACCTTAAACGGCTGATTCTTTGGGATGATAATATGAGCAGAATATGAAAGCATAATATGAGAAGAATATGAAAGCATACTTATATAGCTTGTATTAAAAAGATCTGTATTAAGTTCGAAAGGTTACTGTTTAATGCATAAAATTTAATTATTAGAATAAGAAACATGAATTAATCTATTTGTTACTGGACTGATCAATAAGATTAATTAACATTGGAACCAAAGTCCAATTGAAAAACGTAGTCTTCCCATTGACATCATCCCCTATAGAATCCCACTGTTGACAACCAGAACTGGCAGCGAAACAACTATTAAACCAACAGCACAATCCAGAAAATACCAGCCCACAAAATTGAATCAAGAAAAGTTTACCTCCTCTTGGCCCCTGATATCGCCTAAAATACACATATTATTTATATGCGATATCTGATTCTTTGATTGTATTATTATAATGAATTAGGTTAATTATCTACTTAATATGTTATAATATATGTTTCAGGGCTCTTGAGAAAAGAAATAAGAGAATTTGATGAGAAAGGATGAAAAGACAAAAGTTGACTACTTTGACACCTCTTTAATGTTTGGGTCGTATCTCATTCATACGAACTCAAAACGAGGTGATTCAAAAGGCTATGAAGACTAGAGAAAATGAGCTACGATAATATCTTGTTTGTGAGATTTAATTGAGCCTTAATTCTGTGCATGTGGGCCGAGAGATACAAGCCACGAATTAAAAGGAAATTCAATTCGTATTTGGGCCTGGTGTATTGTTAGGGAGCCCAAATGAATTAATAGTTGACTGCTTCATAGTTCATATTTACATGAAAGCTAGAAATTTCTGTTGTACGTGAGAGTGCACCCCAAGAAAGAAAGATAAATAACAAAAGATTATTATGGGCTACGAAGCCCATTACACGAAATAGAGGAGGATATATATTTGTTAAATGGCGGCGGCTAGGGGGATTATCATCAGATCATACGATCATATATTTTTCATGCGACAGTCGACGAAAGAAAGAGAAAACATGCGACAGTTTTAGGGAAGCAATCAGTGATGGAGAGGAGAGGCTTTAACATCTGCAGGGTTAACTTGAGTTACTACCATCGGTCTATAATGGTTTGCGTCTTTTGTTTGCTTTGTTTTTGTTTTCTAACTTGTCTATGAGTTAGACCTTTCTAGTATTTACCATGATGAACAAACCCTAGTTTTGATTTGTATCTTTATTCATAAATATATGATTGGTTTTGTTTATGCTCAATCATGAACCTCGAGTTTTTGATCTTAACTTTTGCTGAGTAATCTGTTAGATACAGACGTGTATTTTCTTCTGGATTATTGTTTGCTTGATCTGAGACAATGACGTTTGCATTCAATAGGATAGATAACTTTTCTGAGATAACGAGGGTTAAGATTATTCAATAATACCATAGATAAAAGTTTGAGTCTAATTCACCATACAACGAGAGTTAAGTGTGTTTTGGAAGGATTAAGTCGTAATCGGATTAGTAGGACTGATGGTTGTTGGTTCGAACGCCCTTAGAAACCTGTCATATTATTTATGTTTATAACAAATTGAACCTAGGGGGAGTGATTCTTTGGTAAATACATCTCTATCAACTGATTTCAACTTCTTAAAATTGTTTCTAGTTTATTGCTTTAATTAAATATTTTCATACCTTGGTAGCGGTTAGCTACTACTTAAAAAAAACCCTTTCTTTACTTTAAAGCATTTTAGTTTAACTAGGTGATTTCATAATAGTATATTCCATAATTGTTCCCTGTGGAGACGATCCTGGTCTTGCCTGGTTTACTGCTATACGATCGGGTGCGCTTGCCCGTTAGTGTGTCGGTCAAATACGGTTAGATTAGTTTATAAATTTAAGACTGATATTCGCGTATCAAGTTTTTGGCGCCGTTGCCGCGGAACGGTGACGACTATACTATTTTGAAATTACTAGTTATTCGATCCTTTCGCGGGGATTTATTCTCGTTAAAGTTACTCTTTTTTAGTTTTTTTTTCTCGTTTTACTCCGGGTATTTCCTTTGTGTTTCTTTTGCAGTTATGGCATATCATGGCATTCCCTCTACACCAAGGGCCCTCTGGGGACCTTCATTATTGGAGAGAGAAGACATAGAAAACTGCGCGGATGAGGTGTTGGATTATCTAGAGTATTTGCTCAAGGATGAACCTACTTCACAGCCAAAAGAAGAAATCAAAATTCATGGCGCAAGGGAAACAACACAAGAGATCGAGGAGTTGGAATGGGAAGTGATACTACCTGCTGAGCTTCAAGTAGGTAAATTAATATTTTCAGGTATGTATCTATATTACCACCCTCACTTCATTGCAAGTGTGGGGTGGGATGCCCTAATTCCTAGTAAATAAGGGCAGAGTCAAGCTAGAGACTCGAACAAAAACAAGCGCTTCTCGGGAGGCAACCCGTGCTTAGTGTAGGTCTTTGCTTTCTTTTTCGTACAAAACTTTGTGGGTGTGTTTACTAGAAACCCTCACGAGACTATAACTCGTCCAATCGGGCTACCGAGGGGTTTAAAGGCTTGTTGCATACGCTAAATGCAACCGTGATTCCTACGAAAGTGAGTTTAGGTTTTTGTTTTCTTTTGTTGGACTAATGGTTTCTTGAGTTTTATTCTGTGGATGCAAGTTGTGGTCCTCTACTTTGCGCCGACTGGTCCTTCCTGGAGCTGGCTTTTTCAAATCCGACTGCCCGACCATTGTAGCTCCATAACCCCAGGGAGTATCCGTCCTTTCTTACTTTTCACCCTTACACATTTCTATGTTTTATTTTATCATTGCATTGGGGACAATGCAAATTTCTAAGTGTGGGGTGGGGGTTAAGTTACACTTAAGCTTTCGTTTGTCCTTGCATGCTATGTGAAAGTGTTTAAAATTGGACCAATTTTTTTTCAGAGTTCTTATTTCATCTGCATGAAAGTGATTGAACTACATGAATTAGGTTGTTTTCTGTTTCTATGTTAGGAAGTAATTAAGTGTCAAAGAAACTGCATGACTTAGCATATTTATAGCCCGTACTCATATGAGAGATTGAGCCTAGCAGATGTCATTTTTGACTCTGTTTTCATTTGTTGTGAGTATGTCTGAATGCATTCATTTTAGAACTTGTGTTGAAATGCTTGTCGAAACCACCATAATGAGTGTACTTGACTATTGCACTGAGAGAGGCCGTCTTTGTGTTTAGCCATTTGTTTTTAGCCTTTTTCTTTGTTCGTTAAATAATCTCATTTTTAGATTATTTAATTTGTCCTCCCTTTGTGTGCGTAGTGCTCATTTTTAGCACTCGAAACCCTAGTTAACCATTTCGAGCCTAGCCTTTTCATTTGTTTAGCCGCATTGTGACCCCCTTTTCCGTTTTAGCTTTCTTTTTGCCTTAGTCAAAAGTCATAACTGATCTATCTATGCTGCTTAGTCCGTTTTAATTAGCTATTTTGGTCGTACATGCACCGCGTAGCGGGATATGAAAATTCATGATGTCCTTTGGTTTGTCAAGTATATATGTATGCACGTCAAAAAAAAATGGCTGGAAAATAGAAAAAAAAAGAGAAAAAGAAAAAAAATGAAGATATCAGTTACATGACGTGCTTTATTCTGCAATTTTTTAGTGTTGTCATACATTGAGATGAGGTTTTTTGTTAGTCTTTTCTAAGTATTTGCAGTGCTTGGACGAGCCTTGTTTCACTTCATCTTAGTGAACTGTGTCTTCGTAAAAAAACATATTCTGTTTAGTTGTTCTAGTTTGAATAAAAGCAGTTTAGGTATTCTAGTTTTGATCTTTGACTATACTTTTTAGCCACTTTAAATATCCTTTTTCCTACCCTGACCCTTAGCCTCTACATTACAACCCCTAAAGTCCTCTCGAAAGTCTTAAGTCCTCTAGTGGTGAAGATTAGATTTAGATACAAGCTTATTATAATGGTGTATTTAATGACATGTGTGTGATCACTAAATCTATTCGCCCTAAACACTTTGTGTGAAGAGTGTATACCTGGTGAGAATGCAAGGTCGTGCAGTTTTAGAGATGCTTGATGATTTCTGATATAGATATGGAGTTCATCTTATTTTTGTGGGTAAATTGCTTGATTGTATATGGATAAAGATGGTGAATTTAATCGGTCTCGTTTGAATAATTTTCATGATAGTTTGCTTGGGGACAAGTAAAGGTTAAGTGTGGGGTGTTTGATATCGCCTAAAATACACATATTATTTATATGCGATATCTGATTCTTTGATTGTATTATTATAATGAATTAGGTTAATTATCTACTTAATATGTTATAATATATGTTTCAGGGCTCTTGAGAAAAGAAATAAGAGAATTTGATGAGAAAGGATGAAAAGACAAAAGTTGACTACTTTGACACCTCTTTAATGTTTGGGTCGTATCTCATTCATACGAACTCAAAACGAGGTGATTCAAAAGGCTATGAAGACTAGAGAAAATGAGCTACGATAATATCTTGTTTGTGAGATTTAATTGAGCCTTAATTCTGTGCATGTGGGCCGAGAGATACAAGCCACGAATTAAAAGGAAATTCAATTCGTATTTGGGCCTGGTGTATTGTTAGGGAGCCCAAATGAATTAATAGTTGACTGCTTCATAGTTCATATTTACATGAAAGCTAGAAATTTCTGTTGTACGTGAGAGTGCACCCCAAGAAAGAAAGATAAATAACAAAAGATTATTATGGGCTACGAAGCCCATTACACGAAATAGAGGAGGATATATATTTGTTAAATGGCGGCGGCTAGGGGGATTATCATCAGATCATACGATCATATATTTTTCATGCGACAGTCGACGAAAGAAAGAGAAAACATGCGACAGTTTTAGGGAAGCAATCAGTGATGGAGAGGAGAGGCTTTAACATCTGCAGGGTTAACTTGAGTTACTACCATCGGTCTATAATGGTTTGCGTCTTTTGTTTGCTTTGTTTTTGTTTTCTAACTTGTCTATGAGTTAGACCTTTCTAGTATTTACCATGATGAACAAACCCTAGTTTTGATTTGTATCTTTATTCATAAATATATGATTGGTTTTGTTTATGCTCAATCATGAACCTCGAGTTTTTGATCTTAACTTTTGCTGAGTAATCTGTTAGATACAGACGTGTATTTTCTTCTGGATTATTGTTTGCTTGATCTGAGACAATGACGTTTGCATTCAATAGGATAGATAACTTTTCTGAGATAACGAGGGTTAAGATTATTCAATAATACCATAGATAAAAGTTTGAGTCTAATTCACCATACAACGAGAGTTAAGTGTGTTTTGGAAGGATTAAGTCGTAATCGGATTAGTAGGACTGATGGTTGTTGGTTCGAACGCCCTTAGAAACCTGTCATATTATTTATGTTTATAACAAATTGAACCTAGGGGGAGTGATTCTTTGGTAAATACATCTCTATCAACTGATTTCAACTTCTTAAAATTGTTTCTAGTTTATTGCTTTAATTAAATATTTTCATACCTTGGTAGCGGTTAGCTACTACTTAAAAAAAACCCTTTCTTTACTTTAAAGCATTTTAGTTTAACTAGGTGATTTCATAATAGTATATTCCATAATTGTTCCCTGTGGAGACGATCCTGGTCTTGCCTGGTTTACTGCTATACGATCAGGTGCGCTTGCCCGTTAGTGTGTCGGTCAAATACGGTTAGATTAGTTTATAAATTTAAGACTGATATTCGCGTATCAGCCCCAAAATCAACATTCGTTTCAGTGTTCATGATGTAATTATGCTCGTATATATGATTTTGTGTTGAGAAAAATGATTGAACAATGGACTTTATTAAGTATTTATAGTCGCTACGACAGAATATTGCTTGTTACTGTCTTAATCTGTTCCTTTTTTATTTTGATTTTCAGCAGGAAAGTTTCTAGCAGAATAAGGAAACAGCGTCAATTGGATCAATTGTGTTTTAATGTTTGCTCTAGAAGTACCTGAAATCATGCAATAAAATTATTTTTGGTATTTGAATCAATTGTTTTTTTTTTTTGCAGCTGTGAGCTGCTATTTTTTTCCGGCAGAGATGAAAGTTGTTATATATGTAACAGTTCCTGAAATCAGGCAATTATATAGTTTATTTTTGGTATTTATATATATTTATTAATGATCCAGCACAAGGATTTTCTGACGTGCTTTCATTTCGTGTATATTATTTATGATATTGTCCACGTATGTGTTAATTATTTGTGTTTGTTCCAGCTCATCCACTTAATGTTTTTAGCTCATCCATTTAATGTTCCAGCGGTTTAAAATTATTTTTGTCCACGGTTTAAAATTTAAACACTTATTTTTGTCCATGTCAATTTTGGTTGTTTAAGCTAAGGGCATAATGATATTTTTAACTGACTGAAATTTAAGAGTTTTAAGCAAAAATGCTTAAATGCTTTATATAATATTATAGATAAAAATGTTACTAAAGTTATAGGAAAAATGGGTTTGTAAGGAAATGGTCTAGACCACGGGGAGGAAGGGAGTGGCCATGCTAGTGGGGAAAGAAGAAACAAAAACAAAAAAAAAAAAAAAAAAAAACATTTACATATGTTTTTAGAGAGAACGGAGTGGCAGGGTAAACCTGCGTGATTGAAGCTTAAAAGCCATGTGGTGATAGTTGCATCCACTCCAAAGCTGCGTGAAAATGGAGTTTGTGTGGAGATAACCACATGGTGGTAGCTATGTGGTACTCTCTAGTGGGTCCAAGTTTAGTTTTTTTTATTTATTTCTTTAATTTTTTGTTTTTTAATTGGTTAATGAGATAATATGCGGGTCCCAAATTTTGATGTGGTGGGGAGTGACCATTACGTGTCTAAGTGATAGGCTGGGTGATAAAATAAAAAGCTGACATGGTGGTGTGATAGAGGGTGACTATTGCAAGCACTCTTAGAGAAGTGGTTATTTATATCGTACCTATCACATTATCACATCAGTTTTTTCTCTTTCTTCTCTTTCTTCTCTTTCCTCACTTAACTCATCACTTGACTACATAAACCACACTAAATTGTATGATTAATATATTATTAACCAACCAATTAAAAATAAAACTAAGAAAAAAGAAAGAAAAAATCAAAAGATTCTATTATGCAACGTGAAATTGAGTTGGGCCTACTTTGTTACCCTACCACATTGAAATTGGATGTGGAGAAGTCCACAGTTTTCACCCGCGCCATTAAAGAGGAAAAAATCCCTTTGACCATGACACTGTCAAGCACCACACACACCAAATCCTTATTATCCACTCCGATTACTCATATGAAAGGACCAATAAATATGGATTAGATGATATTAAGATACCCTTGTCAATGATAAATCATGTCCCGAATATGTGTTTTGACTGTTTGGGTCAATTAACTAAACCATCATAAACGATATCTAAGGTAACCGATTTGTAGAATTAACTTTGCGGATTATCATCTAGGATGATGGCGACAATCATTTTCCTTCAATGTCTGTTGTAAGTTCAAGCTTTCCGATTAAGAGTTTTAATCATTTGCCTCTATTAATAAGCCTAAAAACAAAGTTGAATTTTCTATTTTTTAATAAAAAAATAATAAAAATGAAGACACTTAGGCTATCCGTTATACTCCCCCTCTTTCCTTTCCTTACCCACTGCCACATAAACGCCACATCATTTTTCCTCCCCTTCCATTTCCCTTACTTACTACACCTGTTATACTCCCTCTTTCCCCTTTCCCTTTCTTTTTCACTTTTTTAAAAAATAAAAAAAATATTTAAATTTTGATTGGTTGAATGTGGGGGTATGGGGTGATGGGTGGGAATGTTTCGTCGGAGTTCGACAGCGAGTCTCACAACCCGGAAGCTATTGAACCCGCCGAGTAGAGGACACCCGTAATGGTGTTCCTCGCGAGCTCGCCCCTCACTCGTCGTGAACTCGCCCTCTCCTAGGCCTGTATAACGGAAGGCCTTATGTCGTGAAAACAGCTTTTTTTTCATGATTCCTTTTGCATAAAGATATTAGTAATCTTCTTCGCTTTAATTTGAAGCTACTATAATGACTTTTCATTGAGTATAGTCAACAAATAAAATTTGATTGAACAAGAAACCCTAACTTTGGGGGTGTTTTCCATAGCTTATTTATTTGGCTTATTAGCTTATTTAAGCTAATAAGTCTTAAATAGTGTTTCCCATAGCTTATTAAGGATGACTTAGTAGCTTATTTATGAGTTTTAAATAAGCCAAGATTTTGAGGCTTATTAGAGCTTATTTATCCAAATTACATCTTTTACTCTTTATTTTGTATGCATCATCTTCTTCCTTGCTTCTTCTTCTCCGATTTTTAAGGTTAATAAGCTATGTTAAACACTTAAGCTTATTAAACATATCTTTTTTTGTCATTTTAAAACATAAATAAGTTTTCTTTAAATAAGCCATGAAAAACACTTTTATTTGTTTTAACTTATTTAATTAAATTAGCTAATAAGCTTAAATAAGCTATGGAAAACACCCCCTAGATAAACAGGAATCCATGATTGTCGAGATCGAAATGTAAAAATATTTCACTGTGATTTCCATTCATATCAGATAATGTTCATCAATTACAGATCCTTAATTAGAAAACTTCAATATATAGAACCAGAATGTCCTAAAATCAAAGGATTCATTACAATCATTTAAGCATGATCTTCACAGAAGATATATTAACCTCCGAATCCATACAAGGTTCTTCCTTGCCTCTTCAAAGCATAAACAACATCCATTGCTGTCACAGTTTTCCGACGAGCGTGCTCTGTGTATGTAACTGCATCACGAATAACATTCTCCAAAAAGATCTTCAGAACACCTCGAGTCTCCTCGTAAATGAGACCGCTGATTCTCTTCACTCCGCCTCTCCTCGCCAGCCTTCTGATCGCCGGTTTCGTGATTCCCTGAATGTTATCCCGGAGAACCTTCCTATGACGCTTTGCTCCTCCCTTACCGAGCCCCTTTCCACCCTTTCCGCGGCCAGACATTGTGAAATTAGGGTTTTGATTGAGAGTATTGGATTACAAGGTTTCTTTAGGAGATGTTTTGGTGTTTGAATCGTGGGGTAGGGTTTATAAAGGGATTGATCGATGATTGAATTCGGGATTTTGAATTTGAGCGGTCAATAAGTTTTCGTGGGATTGATCAAAAAGATCGACGGTGGATGTTGAAGATCCGCGTGATGAGGTTTAAATCGATGTGAGACGTCGAAGGAGACTGTTTTAGAGGGAGTGGCGGATTGATGACGTGGAAGGATACGGATTTAAGAAATTCCGTTGAACGGTGCATAGCGAATTAGATTATTTGTGCCAACAGTTGTTTAACAACTATTCATAATTTTTCTTAATACAATCTCGAAAATCAAATTCAAATTTCAATACATCATGTGTCGCATCATTTATTTTTTAATAATCCATAATATCTCTAAAACAATTGATTTCGTAGATAAATGATGTATTGATCAGTTTCAATATTTACTCATTCAAATATTTATGAAAGTAAAAACATCTAACATAAGTGTTTCTAGTTCTTCCGGTTATTAATCTATAAATCTATTTTTTTCTTATCAATATTTTGGGCTTGAACACGTGACATAGTGTGATAATCAGATATTAGGATAGTTATTATTGGTGGCCACTCATTAACAAGTATAGCTTGATTAAAAGATTATGTGACGTATACATGTAGAATCACATTATCATTACAAGAAATCTAACCACTACCACTGATCTGTATACATCATCACAAAAAAAAATGCTCCCAACTAGGGATGAGCTTTTTAACCGAAAAACCGAACCGGAACCGGAACCGAACCGGAACCGGAACCGAACCGGAATATTCGGTCCGGTTATCGGTTCTCCTTCTCATTTTCGATTTTCGGTTTGTTAGTGCATACATGGTCACACATTAAGAAATGCACTCCTTATTTTGATGATGATAAAAATAGGAACAAGTAATATTATTGCTTATCAAATTTATTCATATGTTCATATGTTACATTTTTTAAAGAATAACAAACCTAAAATTAATGATCAAGTGAAGAACAAATAATTGAAGACTTCAATTCAACAAGAAAATAAGAAATCAAGATAAAGGAACCTTCACGGTCGATCCCACGGTCGACCATGAATCAACCGTCACCACTCAGCTCACAACTCTTAAATATTGTTCTTCTTCAAGTCAACCGAACTCGTACGTAACAAGTGAAGATATCATCTTCAAAGCTGATGACGAAGATATATACAAACAAAAGTTTGAAATATATATATTTGTTGTGTTATTATGGGTGAGGCCAAGGAGTGGATGTAGTGCAAGTTTGTTAACACTTGCATGAACCACTATAAATCTCTTGTCTACTAATTGGTAATATCTCTCTACCTTTACTCTCTTTATTTCAAGTATATATATTTGTTGTGTTATAAACTTCAAGAAATTTTTTTTTAACACAACTTACAAATTTTATTTGTAAAAAATTGGTAAACTAAGTTAAAGAACCTATTCACCCCCCCTCCCCTCTAGGTTCCAACACGGTTCTTTCGGTTCCCGTTCCATAGGTTATCGGGTAATTCGGTCCTAGAACCGGAACCGGTTGGTTTGTAATTTTGTATTTGTCATATGGTTGGCTATGAACTATTATTTTTTGTGATATGGTTGGTTATTGAAATATTATCGTTAGTGATATGGTTAATGATTATTGTTTGTAAGAACGAAGTCAACGAAGTCTTAGTTTTTTGTCATATGCTAGTATCAAAAATGCATGCATGTCTACTTACGATTTCAAGTTTTTTTACTGTTAATTTTAAACCGTTTTTGTTATTAGTTAACCTTTATGGGTAAAAATCAACTAATATGTGTATATATAATATATTAAACTAGTGCTTCTGCTTCATGGTTCGCGAAGATATATATATATATATATATATATAGGATCGTAACTTCAAATATATATCTACTAATATGTGTATATATAATATATTAAACTAGTGCTTCTGCTTCATCGATGATATATATATTAAAATAGTGTTCTATCAAATAATTGCACTCCATTATTCATCGATGATATATATATATATATATATATATATATATATGTGTGTGTGTGTGTGTGTGTGTATTAATACATAGTGATTCAGCAGTTCTGTTTCATCGAGATATGTATCAATACCATTAAAGTAGTTGATTCATTCTTTATTGTATCGGTTCTTTCGGTTCTACGCTTGAAATCGGGTTTATAGAAATTTTTTGGTTTTTTTCGGTTTTTCCGGTTCTATACCCGAAATAACCGGTTAATAACCGGAACCGAGACCAGAACCGGTTCCCTTATATCGGTCCGGTTATCGGTTCTAGCTTTTGACCAATTCCGGTTCCCGGTTCTTTCGGTTCCGGTCCGGTTCGGGCCGGTTCAAGGACCGAACACACCCCTACTCCCAACAGCCTCATCAACATTATAGTTGTACAATAACTTCAAAGACTATATCTGAAAAATCAAGAAATCAAGTATCCAACTCAATCAAAGCAAAGTTCATAGAATCGTAACAGAGGCATGGGGCGAACCATAGCAGAGGCATGAGGACCGGTGTTTGGCTGTTGAAGGTAATGAGAAGGGAATAGTGAGAGTTCATGACTCTCAAAGATCAAGAGTCAAAAGATAGAGAGTGATTGAGTGAGCGTCGATTTAGGGTTAGAAATTAGTTTGTGTGAAAGTGTATAAAGATATTTATATATTCTATATAAAATTAATTTTATCTATATTAATATATAAATGTATAATAATTATTAAATACTTATTGGGTATCAACGCTGGTATCGGGAAATCGGGGCAGAGATCACAAAAAGGGTTCCCGTTAAAAATAATGGGGTTTTTTCCGTTCATATTATCATTCATGGTTCCACCGTTTATGTCAGTTTACAGGGCTTCCTACTAGTTTCGGTTTATTCACCATATCTACTTGTCAGGTGTGATAAGGTTAATATTTTCGCATGGAGAGTGGCTAAACAACGAATTCCGGTTCTAACAAAGTTAAACGATAAAGGGATCGATGTACCGTCACTGCTATGTTCGAGATGCATGGAAGAACAAGAAACAGTGGAACATGCACTGTGGAAATGCTCAAAACTTAAGTCCGTGTGGCGCAATTTCTTCAAATGGTGGGGGGTTAAATTCGTGGACAATGGCTCGATTGAATCTGTCTTCGAAGTGGGTGAAACGCTAGGATCATCGAACAAAAAGCTGCTGTGGATAAGCTCTGCTAAGGCGTTGATGTACAATATATGGCGTAATAGAAATTATCAAATTTTCAAAGGTAAAAAGGGTGAGGTGGAAGACTGTTTAATGGAAACTCAACTAAGGATGTTCCAATAAAGCAGAAGTTTAAGCAAAGGCTTCTTGGACTGGACAATGTGGCTTATATCATCAGAGAACACTGCATTATAATAGTCTAAATTTGGGGTATGCAAATGGTACAACTCATTGTTGCATGGCCCATAGTTAGTGCCTTAGTGGTAAACTTGTGGTGTATGTGGTTGTAAATCATACTGGGAACAATTCTTCACTGCCCTCTACTGCTTGTTGAGGGTAATGGTCTGTATAATTATTTTGGTCATTGAAATGAATTGAAGTTTTGCCTTTCAAAAAAACAGTTAGGAAAAAAAGTTATTAATTATTAAAATGGTTTAAAATAATGATTTCAAATATATCCTCTTTACTAATTATGGATGTCGTATAGATAAGTTCTAAGAGAGCAGAATACCCACTAAAAAAGATTGACTCATGACCGAAACACACATTGTCGTGACACTTATATACAAAATATCAAATACATGTCACCTGCATAATAACACCCATATAACAAGTTCATGACCAAGAGGGTACTGAGGTAGTAGTGGCGTCATTGACATCACCCACTCTGTAGGAGATATGTGTGACTTACACTAAGTCAAAGGGGTGTTTGTGTAAGTTTCATAGTTGGTTAAAGGTTGTTAAGAAGGTTGTTAGGAGCTGTGACAACTGGAGGTTGGATGACAGCTGGAGGTTAGAAGCTGAAGGACGACTGACAGTTGGAGATTGGACGTCAGAGGTCAGGAGCTTCTACTATATAAGGACCATCACTTCTCCAGTTTCAAATACCTAGAGATGAGTTTGAGTTTCTCATTTCCTTTGTAATAGTTTAGTTCTTGTATTTCTTTAGTTCTAAATAGAGTGTTAACGAAGGTTTGAAGAATTCCATCATCTTTGTTGGTTTTAGTGATCAATTGTTCATTGAATCAAGTCGTTTTGGTTGTTCGTTTGTCTCAAGTTTACAACACACTCAACGAGCAAAACTATGTCTACTGTTTTGCTCATAGTAAAATGTGTTAAAGATACCAAGAACAAGAGAAGCAGATAATGTTTCAATGTCTGGTTGTATCAAATAAATAAACAAACTTATAATCCAACAAATAAACAAACTGTCTTCCCAAATTAACACCAATGAGAATAATCATGTGATAGTTAACAAGCCAAATCCCAAATCTGAAAAAGAAATAAGCACACTCACAAATCATAGTTTTTTTTTTTAATCTCAAACGGCTTTTAGCAATCCTTCACTGTGAGTTCTTCGCATAGCAAGATCAGGCCTGAAGCTCAAAAGTTTGCTACTCACGTCATGAAACTGATGCCTATCACCCGTCACCTTAACCCCACTTGGCGGCAGTCTCAGATGCCGCCCACGACCGCCCACCGCTTGACTTTTCCGACCATGTGTTGACTTTTTGGATTCTGACCTTAGCCCGCGGTCAATTTGATGTGCAGAAATCCCAAGTCGGGCAGCTCGGTCAGCCGAGTCTTTCATGGCACCAGATTTGATTGACTGCCTGTTGAAGTAAGCAAGATGAGGGAGCAGACCAAGAAGAAACTTTTTGAGTTGTTCATCTCCTATGTTCTTCTGTGCAGGGTTGCCCTCCAGGCTGATGGCTTGTAATGAGTTGTAATTAGCAGCGAGCTGCCCCAGGTTTTTTGTGGTGGACAGCTTGTTGAAACGAAGGTCCAACACGTTCAGTTTTAGGAGACGATGAAGACCCTCCACCTCACTTATTTTGTTTCCCGCCAAATATAGTTCTTTCAGTGAAGAACAAGAAGCAAGACCTTCCAAACACACAAATTTTTAAAGTTCAATCGTTTTTTTAAAAATGAATAGATTTAAAAATCAAAATTTATATTAAATGAAAGAAAATTAAAATACCATGCCCGATTCTGAGAATGCGGTTGTAGCTAAGATCAAGTACACGAAGTCTCGTAAGTTCTCGAAGCCCTTCGATGGTGGAGATACTGTTCTTTGACAAATTCAAAATATGAAGTCCCCGAGGAAGTGCACCCGCAGTTATCCTCACTATTAAATTAAATAACATCATTAATAAAAAGAACTAAAAATATAACTAAATTTTATATGAGTAAAACAAAAGTAATCAAACCTATAGAATTTCCCGACAAATTAAGCGCCCTGAGGCTCGAGAAAGCACTTAGAAACGGGATCACAACCAACCCATGGTTTGCAAGCTGAGCGGTTGTGGCTGCAGCATTTAAAGAAGAAATGTATCTTTTAGCCGCATCCATGCCAAGAACGGCCTTGGCATCATTTTTTGAAGCTGCCATGGGATCCAAGATGGTGCTTTTACCATTGTGCCCATGGTGATCGAGGTCGGTAAGCACGTTGGGTTCTTCTAATGAAGAAGAATGCTGGAGATCCATAACCCATTTCTCGATACGTTTGATCTTGAAATCCTCATTAGGTAACTCCTCCCATTGACAAAACGAATAATCTTCATGGACGCTTTTACCCTTGCCCAGTTCATCAACTGCAGGGACAATCCAGTCTTTTGCCAAACCCACATAATCATATCCATCATCACCATCACCATCACCATAACCATCATCACCATCAGTTTTGTCAACATGACCCACACTATCAGTTTCTAGTTCCTGCTCGGGGGAATTTTCACCAGCATCATTATCAACTGACTTATCATTCCTTCTCGAGTCTAATGCCTTCAAGTCCTCAGAAGATCGAGATTGATGAACCACATTGGTGTGAGCCAAATGTAAATAAGGCAAAGAGTTCGACTTCACAATGGTGCGTGGAGTGCATGGTGCACGGCTGCTAAAACCACCGCCAGTACACGCACCAGAAAACCGAGTCTCAGAGTTATCACCAACTTCTTTCTCAGATTGTTGCAGGTGATCGGGTGACAAATCTGATGTATGATTAACCAGATTCGAACTTATTTGTTGAGAAACAGAAGCACGAGCTTTCTGATACTCATCACCACTACGAATACCATGAGAAGAAGACGTGTCTTCGCCAGATGTCACGTCCTGATAGGCCGCCAGCCCACTTCCTAAAGACACACTTTTTCTCATTCTCCTCACATCATGGCCATGCTCACTATCAGTGTCATTCATGCTTTTAAGCCCTTCGGATTTCCAATCCTGACCCATGGAAGATGGAGTTGGATTAACATCATTGTGTTCATCAGTTTCTTTGGAATAAATGGGATCTTTCTTTGGTTTATTTGTGTTGTAATCTTCCAATGTTTTTGCCATCACTTCAGTGGGCAAGTGGACGGTTTTCTGCATATATATGGTATGATTCAGGTTATGTTTTTCTCTAACACGATATAAAATTGTTTCATTTAGTGAAAAACTTATTATTTTCATAGAAACCACAATATCAAATGCATTGGTTTTCATTTAGCCAGAAAAAAAAGAAGAAAAAAGAAAACTTGCTGACCTTTTGTTTCTGAGAATGAGTGGGAGAATGAAAGCACGAGAACCTAAACATCTTGGTCAAACAGGCCGAGTTGACTCGCGTTTTATTGACTTTTAAATGTAACAAGAACAAACTCACTGATCAACTACATCTAGAAGACTGAAAAGATCGAAACAAACGCCTATACCACGATATAAAGATTTTGTAGATAATAATAAGAGGTCTTAGCCGTAGTCAAGTGATAATCCGACTGAAACACGCCTCAATCTCCAGATGTGTGATGATCTTGATCGTCTCAACACACAGAGTAGGATCACTCCTTCATTATTGTCGCCCACCACTGGTTTACTTCTAGTGGTGCGAGAACCGTTTAGATTTTCTGTAGCTGCCAGACTGAAACAACTCCTTTGGGTCCTATTGGATCCCAGTTTTTGACATGCGTAAGAGACAAATGCCTGATAAATTTTTAAAAGAAAACACTCAATATTAATGTATGACAACAATGAAAAGATTTTATCGAGCAGAAAATATAGATAAATATTCTTAAGTATACATACATAAGTTTAAAACTAGACCAACAAGAGAAAAATGACATAATATTCTTCAGGAGCAAAGAAACACCACTCTTCGTTTCATAACCATCTAATCAATATGCATTCACAGATTGTGTTGCAAGGATATGCATACATGGGATAAAATTTGAATCTAAAATCTTGAACATATATGGTGCATTCATATGTGTATACACACACATATACATCTCATGATTCATGAATCAAGATAATAAGCACAATCATAAGCTTAAAGCTTATTTGTATTAATCTATTACATACATTACCCACATAATACCAAACTATCAACAAACATGAAATTATTGAGACACCCTTGTTTGCTCACACAAGTTTTTTTCACAATATTTACCCCTAAGTTTCAATTTCATATGCATACATTAACTCAGTCATACTTTCAGTCTTTCATATAACTTAATTCACAAAATAAATAACAGAGTCAGAATCATCCATATTCCAATCAACATTGAAAACATGCAATTCTCAATCAAAAGTATAACAATGATTGAGCAACATTAACCAGAGAAACCTTCAATAATAACATAGTAATGAAATCATTAGTTAAAAATAAAACCTTTCCTAGCATTCTTAGAAATTCAAGATTAGAACATATTATATAAACCAAAAAAAATACACAATATGGCTGCAAACACATAACAGTCTCACAAAATCCATATGTGTATATATGGTCAGCAAGTAAGTACCCCTAATAATTGGTATTTTTGGTATAAGCATAGAATGCGATAAGTTTGACGAAACCCTCGTAAATACAATATTATATTTCTGCAAATAATCTGATATTTGAAGAAACGCAGGAGATACAATAACAAAATGATCAAAACACACAACTTAAACTACCCACGAAATACAATTAAGAATAACCTAAAAACTAAAATCGAAAACATGAAAGAAAATAGAACTTGAAGAAAAGCCATAATTAATATTGAAGATCTAACCTCTTTATAGCCAGATTTGACGTGATAATTCAAGCTTCTTTTCCTCAGAAGCTGCGCTCGCGGAAGATTGATGAATAAGGGTGGCGTTGGATCGAAAATTTTGGAGATAGTTGTTGTTATTCAATTATTATATTCAAGATAGATAAAAAAATTTGTGTGTGGATTTGGGGGAGGTTGAAAAATAAATAGCACCGGCGAATGCGATGGAAAGATAGGAATTTTGATATGAGAAAAAGGGGGTTTGAGAATGGTTGGCTGAGATTTGTAGATTATATGAACGGCGATGGCTGAGTGTCTTATACTATATTTTATTATTTTATTATATTAAATGCAGATTCTACGCAAACGTGATTACATCAAATTTCATTAATGCTTACCAAACTAAAATATCTTCGATGCCTAATGCGATTTTCTTGTAGATTGTTTATATCGTTTATAAATAAGTTTCGTGACTTAATAAAGGTCTTATAGCTTAGAAATAATATAAGATGTTTTTAATAAATACATAAGGTTGTGAGTTCAAGTCTTGTAATGAATAAAATGGTATAGAATTAGGTTTAAATTTAGGAAGCGCATGTGTTTAACCATTCAAAACAAGTTTCGTGATTTGTCGTTTTTGAATAATTGTATTAGCGATCGGTAAGAGGTTTTTATATCGTGTTATTATCTTAAATAAAACATAATGTTAGATTAGTTTATAAGAATTTATAAAATTGAGTTTGGCTATTTTTGGTATTGTAACCAAAGTCTGAAACTTTTTATTGATATATCAATGCGTTTTGTCTCTTAATAAAAGTGAAATAATAGGTAAAATGTTTTAAATGTGAATGATTATATATATAATTTTAAAACAGATACATGTTAAGAATTTATAGTGTTTTGTCTTAATTAATATGTTACCATCCATAAATTAAGAATATTCTTCTTGCAAATCTTAGGTGAAATTTATTGTAAGATAATAGTGTTTTAGATGGTAATTCTTAAAAATCGAAAAAGTGATATCTTCTAGTGATCTATATATGTTCAATAGATGTTTGCTTTCTTTTAAAGCAAATATATATGATCATAAAAATATATGAACCAATTTAAGATAGTGTATATGGGACATCAATCGTTTGCTTAACAATTTTGCGTATAAAGTTTTCTAAATTGGTACATGACTATGATGGCTATTATGCAACTTGCTTGTGTTTTCTCCTCATAAAAGTCATATGAATGTGTATTAGACTGCGTATGGTTCCAAAATGCACTTAAATAACTTTGAATTTGTCAAATGAATTATAAGAATTCAAATCAAAATCGTACTTTTTCAAAAATTATATTATTTATAATAAAGATTTTAAAACTTATTATAAGAACAAATTATATCAAATGTTGTACCCAACCTTCCTTAAAAATTTATGTTTAATACGAGTGTGTTGACTACAATATGATACGTGATATATGTCGGTGTATGACAAATGGGTTACTATTGACATCTAATTCAGAATTTAAATTTCATCTTATTCCATATATTATTGTGAACCAAGTACCTTAGCTTAGTAATTAGAATGTGTTACACATCAACTGATGATGTAAGGGGAAAAAATTGTGAAAGAAAGGGCCAATATGGATGATATAGGGGTTCAAAAGCGATTTGGACAAGTTTGAGGGCCAAAAGTGTTATTTTGGCCAATCGAAAGCACCATGAAAGCATGGGTGTACTCTCTTATGGGCATCTTATGTTTCAAGTCACGTCAACGTCATATCAACATAACCCAACTTCATGCTTCAAATATGCTTAAACCCTATATTACCCACACTTCGTATGCTTCAAATATTGTTTATTTAAAAAAAGACCCTCTACTCTTCCATTTCTCTTATTTTATATCTCATATTTCTCTCTCATTTCTCTTTAACCTTCAAATACCGAATGCATCTTTTTTTTGTACCAACTAAAGGGGGTGGTTTGCCCCTCGGTAACCACATCCAATGCACTAAGAGTTTTAATAGGGATTGAACCCCTCGTAACCCTAAATTCTCTTTAGAGACAATGGATAGAGATTATCGGGGTCTTGGCTAAAGAGATACTAAACATAGAGTTGTTATAAATTGTGAACTTGTGTGATGGTGCGTTATGAATATGAAATAAGCCACCCAAATATATGCAAGGATAACATAGAGCTGTTTTTGTATTAAATAATAAATTAAAGAGCTTTAAAAGACATATATGAATTTGACTTTAAATAGTCAAACTCAAAAAGATAATAAACATTTAATCTTAAAAAGTCAACAATTACCTATATATGTTATGGACCCGTACAACAGAGACTAAAAAGATAAATTTATAAAATAAATTACAAGTTGGAGTAAAAAAAGAATATTAGTTGAGAGTTAGTGTTATAGTCTAAATTGAATCCCTTTTATACTTTGATCCAGGTTTAAATTGTTTTATATTAATATGTATAGATAATTCAACTTACAAATTTTTTTTCTTGATGAGCCAAGCTTAAGCTCATTTAGTCTCAAACCTGCAAGTATATGTTCTTTCATATTTTAGCTACATGTACAGAAAAGTGTAGAATGTTCACTACACAAATTGAAAATCCGAAAAATAAACGTCATCCAAAAAATTGAAATTCCGAAAAATAAACGTCATCATACATCCGCTTAGTGGCAACTTCGGTCAAATCCATGTTCACTACACAAACCCTAAAAATAATAGAAAAACAGAAAACAAAAACTCGAACAACAATGAGGGTGAAAATAGTAAACCAAAAGGACATTTTCAGGATGAACTAACCCCGGTCAAAAGTGAGTTGAGTAATGAGCTTTGAGTACAAACTCGAGTATAATAACAGTCGCAATTAACAAAATCGAGGAGGTACCAGTCACATATAACAATATCGAGCCATCAGGAGAGTGGAATGGAGCTTATAGCCTATTGCGACAAACATGTGTTAAACAAAGGGGTATAGACGTTAGGAGGAGGAGGAGATGAAGTAGGAATTGGGAGAGAAATTGGAAATGAGCGTCGGGTGAATGTAATTTACGACAAAATTCAAGATTTTGACATTTTCAAACTTCTTTTTTTATTATTTTTTTAACATATTTTTTGAGGAAAATAATATGTGCAGCTAGAAACACATATACTTGGTGTTTCTATACTCATAAAAAATTAAATAAGTAATGATGAGATGTATAATATAGTTCTAACACCACTTTTTCTAAAAACTATTAAACATATTATACAACTGTTAGCACCCAAAAAAAATCGGAGTTTTACGAAAGACTATTACTATATACATTGGTGCTAAACTTGTTTACTAAAAGTAGTGTTTTAAAAACGTTTCTAACATAAAAACCAGGAGCTATCCAGCTTAAAAAGCCATTGGGGCCTTCCCCTTGCTTGAACCTGACGCACCTGCATGCAGAAAACACAGAACATAAGCTAACGCTTAGTGAGTATACTACCGAGAAGGTAAGCAATTCATAAGGGCAATCCCTCCTTAGGACGTCTCACATCCCGAAATATAATCTGCAAATATGTACTAAATCTATTAACTGGTCCCGGGGTATACTATACCAAGTACAAGCAACCCCTGACACTTTCTTGAGTATAAGGATCTCAATATACCCCTTTTTTGTATACAATACAATATCATCACATAATAGATCACAGATCATGCGATTAATATACATACGTATGCTAATCTAATTTAAAGGTAAGTACACTCACCTTAGCAGCAAGTTTACAGTTATTCTCTAACACGGAATGCCAACTCTTATTGCCTACAAGCAATAACAGTACTACATAAACATCTGTACTTAAAAACATTGATCAAAAACTAAACTGAATCTGGAAGACAGCCTGCGATCGCAAGTAATACCTATGCGATCGCATGGGCCTTCACACTCCTCCTTACGATCGCATGGAATAATCCTTACGATCGCATGGAATATTCCTTACGATCGCATAGGTTCTGACCAACTTACCAGGACTTGAGATCGCATGGACTTGTTCTTACGGTCGCAAGGATGGTTCTAAGATTGCTTATGACCGCAAGTTATGTACTTGTGATAGTAAGCTTGATCCCTTCGTCCGTAGATGGTAATCTTACAAAACACACCCTTGCGGTCGCATGTAACCTTGCATACGATCACAAGAAGCATAACAAATCTGGACACTGAACACTGCCTTGCGATCGCAAGGGGTAACCCATGCGATCGCATGGACAGTCGGCACAGAAGGGTTTCTGCTCTGTTCGTGAACAGTGGCGAATTCAACTCCTTAACACCCAAAACTCGATTAAACTTGAATTCAAACATGCAGAAGAGTTCTATAACATCAATACTAACCTTCTAACATGAATCTTAACACAAAACAACACAAAACACCATTAACCAAGCTATTAACATGGATTCAACCTATGAATCCCTTTCTTGATTAACAAACCTAAACAATTCAAAAAGAACTCTTACCTCCTGCTTCTATATCTCTAAGAAATCAGTAACAGATGCTTGAACTTCACTTTTGGGATTGGAATCGGAATCAAACCTCAAGTTGTGTGTGTACGTGATTGTGTTTTTGGGTTTCTGCTTGTTTGACTTCAAATGAGTCAAATAAGACTCATATCAATCTATCACTTTGGGCATATTACAAAACAGCCCCTGAAGTTTAACTTCCTCATGCTGCCAACTTTAGTCCCTCACTTATATAACACATAAATACTTATTAGCACATAGTAACAACTTATTAAACATGTACAACACTTAAACATTAAAAGTAAACACATAACAAGAAATTTTCAAACCATGGGGCGTTACAATAATCTCATATTTAAAGTGTTTATAAGTATGAAAACACCTAAGATATTTAAAGTGTTTATAATCTCAATATAGTCCAAAGTTTTGTGTAGTCCCAAGGGACAAATCTCAGCCACAGGATAAAAAAAAAGACAAATGCCCACCAGCACCTCGGGCCACCACCACTGCCGCCGACCACCACCTCCGGCCGCCGCAATCACAAGTGATTGAAGCACAATCACATGTGATTACCGCCAACCACCACCACCGAACATCACCTCCCGCCACCACCACAGCCGCCGACCACCACCTCCGGCCGCCGCAATCACATGTGATTGCACACCGCCAACCACCACCACCGACCATCACCTCCGGCCACCACCACAGCCGCCGACCACCACCTCCGGCCGCCGCAATCACATGTGATTTGAAGCCACAATCACATGTGATTGCACACCGCCAACCACCACCACCGACCATCACCTCCGGCCACCTCCTCCGGCGATGCAATCACATGTGATTGAAACCACAATCACATGTGATTGCACACTGTCGGACACCACCGCCGCCGCCGCCGACCAGATCTTTTTTTGAAGCATCAAATGACGAATTTGAGACCAGATCTGAACTCCCCTCATCAAACCGAGTTGAACCACCACCATCCCCACCCTGAACAACTCCGGTAGCCGGCGAATTTGGCCTCGTCGGCGCCGGATCTGAGAAATAGAACTCCGGATTTTTTTTGGAAGCATCCAATGACGAATCCGAGACCAGATCTAAACTCCTCTCATCAAACCGAGTTGAACCATGTGCGCCACCACCATTAACTCTGGCCGTGGTGGTCGGATTTTGCAGCGGTGGCCATGGTTGTCGGAGTTTGCTTGATTTCTCGTTAATGGAGGATCGTGAGGAAGATCAGGCTCCATAGTCTTGTAGGGGAGTTAAAACCAATCACCCTCACCAAAAATCACGATGATCCGACGGTGGGTTTGCCGGAAAACGCTTTGTTGATCGTGTGGCTGAGAATTGTTCCTCAGGACAACACAAAAAAGATGGACTATATTGAATACAACTCTATATATATTCTACTAAAAACATATATCGTAGCCCCTCATAATAATATATAAAGTAACAATACTAAAATATAAAATAATATCTTATAACCATATTAAAAGAAAATGATGACATCACCATCCTTTTCAAAATAAGCTTCCACCAATCAAAATTTAATAAAAAAACTTAAAAAAAATCGAAAATAATCACAATATTAGGTAATCATCCTTATTTATAGAAAAAAAGTTTACAATTACAACCATCTATTTTTTAAATGTTCTTAAAACCTCTCCTATAATTACCAATCACAACCTCTTATTTCTAACATTTTTACTTAATTATATCAAGAGTGATTATGAAAAAGTCAGTATAAGTTAACCATCCATCATTAAAGTTGTAAACCGTAACTGAACAGAAAACAATTTTAGTTTGGTTAACCAAACCAAATAAATGTCAATATATATATATATATATATATATATATATATATATATATATATATATATATATATATATATATATATCAGTTCAGTTAATGTGAAATTTGATACGGTCCGTCGGTTTTTCATATTGGTTTTTCGGTTTTATATTACATAGACAAATATTTTCTAGATATATCATTATATTTATCATCTATTACAACAGTTTTATCAAAAGAAAATAATAAAATTATTATAACAAACTAAAGATTCAAACGACATTTATTCAAAATGTCTTCATACAATATACTAATTTGAATTTGTCAAACATAAAATCAAAAATAGGTTTAACATATTTCATTTGTTTAAATTTACTTTTTAGATGTGAAGAATTAATATCAAGAAAAAAAAATATCAAGAAAGTAACAATTTATAATATTTCTTTAGCAGATTGTTGTTATCTCTCGATATTGAAATGTTATCCAATCTAATAATATAATTGAAAGAAAATATATATGATGTTGTTATGTATCTGATAGTTATATGTGGCGGTTTCTTGAATGAAGAGTAAGAAGTGCTTAAAAGTTTTAATTTGCGATGGTGAAGACCACCCTACTAATAAAACTATGACTGTTGTTTATAAAGAGGTTATACAGAAAATCTAATGATAATCTTATGTATGAATTTCAAAATTCTGTAATGTTTATTCATTTGTTAAGAGATTTTATATTCCTATATATGTTTTGTAATTATTTTTTACTATACGTGTTAGTACTATGTAAAATCATATAAAATTAAAATTAACTTATATTATCCTCGTGTTGAGACATAAATTGCTTAGCTAGTTATATTTTATGGGTAAAGTTCAATATAGTCCATCTTTTTTGTGTAGCCCTGAGGGACAAATCTCAGCCACACGATCAACAAAGCGTTTTCCAGCGAACCCATCGCCGGATCATCGTGATTTTTGGTGAGGGTGATCGGTTTTAACTCCCCTACAAGACTATGGAGCCTGATTGTCCTCACGATCCTCCATTAACGAGAAATCGAGCAAACTCCGACCACTATGGCCGCTGCTGCAAAATCCGACCACCACGGCCGGAGTTAATGGTGGTGGCGCACATGGTTCAACTCGGTTTGATGAGAGGAGTTCAGATCTGGTCTCGGATTCGTCATTGGATGCTTCAAAAAAAGATCATGAGTTTTATTTCTCAGATCCGGCGCTGGCGAGGCCAAATTCGCCGGCTGCCGGAGTTGTTCAGGGTGGGGATGGTGGTGGTTCAACTCGGTTTGATGAGAGGAGTTCAAATCTGGTCTCAAATTCGTCATTTGATGCTTCAAAAAAAGATCTGGTCGGCGGCGGCAGTGGTTGTGTCCGACAGTGTGCAATCACATGTGATTGTGGCTTCAATCACATGTGATTGCGTCGTCGTCGGAGGTGGCCGGAGGTGATGGTCGGTGGTGGTGGTTGGCGGTGTGCAATCACATGTGATTGTGGCGGCCGGAGGTGGTGGTCGGCGGCTGTGGTGGTGGCCGGAGGTGATGGTCGGTGGTGGTCGGTGGTGGTGGTTGGCGGTGTGCAATCACATGTGATTGTGTCGCCGGAGGTGATGGTCGGTGGTGGTGGTTGGCGGTGTGCAATCACATGTGATTGCGCCGGCCGGAGGTGGTGGTCGGCGGCAGTGGTGGTTGCCTGAGGTGCTGATGGACATTTGACTTTTTTTTGATCTGTGGCTGAGATTTGTCCCTTTGGACTATATTGAAAATTTAACTATATTTTATATAAAAACTCATTTAAATTCGCGAAACTAAAAGGGTTCTCATCCGAAGGCTCAAGCTCAAGTTCTAAACTCGACGTTGAGTCGGGTTAGTATAGGTCGGCTCATTTACTCACAAGTCACAGCCCCTCGTGGATGCCCTCGCTAGTTCTCAACCCCTAATCGCACCCTAATTCGAGCAACGGTCGAGTCTAAGGAAACAATCGGTGAGTTTAAACAAAATTAGGTGGCCGAACTGTTCAAGGCTTCAAGCTTGTGTCGTTCAATCGAGGTCATCCTGTTTCTTTTTGTTTTTTATACAGACTTATTGATACAGATGGTTTGTTTCTGTAGTTCAATAGAGGCTTAAACCCCTACTCGACACCCTCGCTTTTTGAGCTAGTCTTTCGCTTACTTTTACCCTTTTTATTGTTGTTTATCTATAAGTAGAGCAGATTGTCTTGTGAATTATTGTCGAATTAAGCCTTCGATCAAACGAAACAGAGTGTGAAAGCGTGAGTTTGCAACAGAGGGTGAAAGGGCTTTGGTTACACCCCTACATTTGATTTCTGAGTACAACTTTGAGCTAAAACCCTCGAAGAATAAATACAAATGGCTTCTTTTTCTTCAAAATTTGTGAGAAGGGTATCAAGATCCCTCAATTCCATGAACAACTGCCGACTATTATCACCTTCTTCAGATTCTAGTATTCTTCTGAAACATTCGACATTTTCTCACCCTTTATGTTCTTCCCTTCTATATAACTACAATCATAGTCGTATTTATAGTAGAAATTTATGCTCTCGGACCTCTAATTTTGATGAACAAATTTCTCAAGGGCCTGCTGCAATTGATTACAGGTTTGTTATTTTATCATTCATCTTTGAAGTTTATATCATCCTCTTCTGTCATGAACTGTACCTAGGTTATGTTTATGCAATATTCCCAGTAGTTCGAATTATATTAGTAACACTAGTTATTAAAGTGACTGACACCTTAACCTATTCTGATTTAATTTGTGTGAAATTTGTTGTAACTTCGACCTCCTTTAAAATTTTAACATACAAAATCTAAATCTTCTATGAAATAACTTCAACCACATTGAACCCTGTACCACTGACTTCAATCTGACACTGATGATACAGAATTAGGAAGAAAAGTAATTGCATCAATCCAAAATTTAAACTTCTGGATTTGACATAGAAATTACAAGGTTGTATGTATAGCCCCCATTTTAATTTAGCTGAATTTACAATGTAACTGTACTTCTTTTTGTTTAAGGCATAGAGTTGGCCTTACCTTTTACATCCTTTCCAGCAGATATAATATAATAGAAAAGTTAATATTTTAGCTTAAGAAATGGCGAAATTGTAAACCTTTGATTTCATTTTGGTTGTTTAGGCCTCTGTTTATTAGAGAGGGTCGTTTATCATCTGCCCAGTGTGTGAGATCACTTATGTGAAGGACATAACTACTGATTCATAAACTATACCTCTTGTAGCAAGGTCACTTTGTTGATATGTTCTCTTTATGCAAAGTGTATGTGTGTATAGCCTACTTTCATTATTAGAATCAAATTGTTAGATTTTGTACATGGTGAACTATTTGATTCTATTCGATTGAGTTGCTTAAATGTGGATATAGGAAGATGATAAAACCAGGCCAGTAACTAATGTTTGCTAAAATGTAGATTAGGTGTTCGATGAAATGCCTTCGGAAGATGACACATAGTAGTTATGTCTAGAGAACTCAGGACTCAGCTTTAAGCATTAATTGTATTAGTTTTACAGTAAGTAAATTTGGAACTGAAACTCCTCTAATTGACTAGGTTTCCGGCATTATGTTCTTTACTTAAAGAGAAATCAAGCAACACCATTATAATTACTACTAGATTCACTTTACGTTAAAGTAAGCACTTTCAAGCCACTAAACAGTTTTCAAACATGATAGGTGGGTCATTTTCTGTATGAATTCGCAAGTGAGATTGAAACCACCGTTGAAAAGCATACCAAGACCTCTTGTTCCTAGACATAATACAACTTATACTTGGTTTGAGTAGCTAAATAGCTGTAAAAAAAATTTCTAGACAAGGAATTTAATCTTCCCTCGAGTCATTCTCTTCATATCACTGAACAGGTCATGAAGCAACTGAATTAAACTTGAACGGGTCAAATGGGTAAAAGCAAGTGAATTAAAGTATTAAACTCAAACGGGTGGTCAAAAAGTAGCAACTAAAGCAAAATTGAGCAGGTCAAGCGAGTAAAAAAAACTCAAATGTATCAAAAGGGGCAAAAGGTAATGAATTAAATCAAAACAGGTCAAACTAGTAAAAAATACTAAGGAAAATTAAAAGAAAAAATCTTTTATTGTAAAAAAATAAAAGTTGATATGAAAGTTTTTAACTCTTAATATTAACATCTACTTCCTACAAATACTAAGGAAAATTTAAAATAAAAAACCTTACTCAAGCATTTAATCGAACACCTACAGTGTATTCCATAAATACTTATATTCGACTCATATGATCGTCAAATTAACCCCTTTAATCTCCATTTTATAGATCTAGGATGTCATTGTTGACAACAAATCAAAGTGAATTCCTGACAACGGGTCAAAGTAAATCAATTTAAATCTAGGCAGATTAAGTCAAAGAAAGAAAATGATGCAATTGTGGAAAACGATTGTGATGATTTTGAGGTCTGATTGAACGATTCAAAGAGCTCTGATTAAAGCGATTCAAAGCCATTAGCCCATTAGAGGTCTGATGGAAGCTGTTTGAAACATCAAATTTATAGATTTTGGAGTACAGGCAATTTGCTTTTCTTTTCTCTTTTTATATACAAGAATATGGCACGCACAATAAACTGATTTATGTAATCTAAGATTTATGATATCAAATTTGAGATATAGATGGTTAGTCTTATAAGTTTATGGTATCTGCTAGAATGTTGGTGTTTATCTTTGTGCATATTCTGGGCTTCTGGCTAGTGTGTGTTGTGTGTTATTTTGAAAAAATTGGTTGATCTGTATAAAAAAGTTGTGCTCACCTTTATAGCATAAGTAACTCCATGACATTCAAATAGTGTGGGTGAGTTAACCATCATCTTATAACTTCATAAGTGTTGATTCTTTTAATTTGTGCAACAGGTATAATGGCGACTTGCCACCTTGTGACTTTTGAGGTATAAAATTGTTTCTTAATGGGAAGTAATGAAATTGCTAATATATAATATGCATGCAGTGCTTTGCTACAGGAGGATGAATTTCATAAACTGGCCGATGTAACAATTCATGATTTGTTAGAGAAGATAGAGGTAATCCTTTTATCCAACAGAAGGGCAAGGAGTTTTCAATCCTGTTACTCCTGGATTTTCGTGATTCTTAGATGGTTTTTTTGGTCCCATTCATGAATTGTTTCCACGTTCTTTTTGCCCCGTTCATGCACCTTGAACGGATAACACCTCTAAAAATTTTCTTGTTCTTGATGCTTGTAAAACCTTTGCATTCTGCCATGTGATTTTCAAGCTTGTTTCATGTTATATGACAGGAATATGGTGATTCTGTGGACATTGATGGTTTTGATATAGATTATGGGGTTAGTTTTGATTCCCATATACATTCCTTGTTTTCTGAGAGGTTTTGATTAGTTATGATAAGTTCATTTTGGGTTTTACAGAACCAAGTGTTAACTGTGAAGTTTGGAGACTTGGGAACATATGTGTTGAACAAACAAACACCGAACCGACAGATTTGGATGTCTTCACCTCTGAGGTACAAACTCCCCATAGAAACCTTTTGAACTTGATGTTGGTTTATAATATGTTTCTTGATATATATGTGTGTTATTTATAGAGTGTTATGTGTACTTGTGTATAGATGAGGTTTTGGCGGCATATCTACTGTTTAAACATGCTTTTAATTGAAAATTTTCCCTTAAATAGTAAACAAATGATGCACTGTAATTATGTTCTAACCTGTAATATATGCATAGATTATTATTGATTAAACATTTGATATGTTCATTTATATACCAAATGAAATGTTCTGCTAATGTTAATTTACTTTGGAGATCTATTAACTGTTGTATACACAAGTCATCATGTGAAAAATAGTCTGCAAGCTTTAAATTTGGCAGATATATAATGCGTGGTCACATATCTTAGCTGAAATCAATGCCCTCACTTTATTTGTAATAGTGATAATAGGTGAAAGGGGTAATTAACTAATTATTACATAGAACCTTTGCTAAAAAAGAGAAAGTGTGCAATTACAATGACGCGAGGGAATCCTTTGTTAAGCAGATGTCTAATATCGAATGGAGCTTAATTCTTATTCAATACGCAATCAAACGAACAAAAAGAACAATGATAGTGCCTAGGATTCCATATGTAGGAGGTCTTTTAGGTCTCATTCATAAAACCCGTATAAAGAAAACCCTAACCTGATGAGACCTTATTATATCCTCCTCTTAAAGAATGAAATCTTAATAGTAATCGATAGCTAGAAGATAATGATAAAATAAAATCCTAATTAGACAATCCTGCCCCCTCTAAACCCAAAATTTCCCGATTCGCTGTTATTTAGATCAGAACTGATAAGTTGATCTAAAGCAGATCTCGTTCGTTACTCCCTATCTAAAAAAGACTTTTTGTTCTTGAGGTGAAAGTTATGAAACTGCTGTTGGATGGCTCTAAACCCTAAATGGCCTTATATTATGGTTGGTCCTTTTAATGGATCAAAACTTGCAATCTGCAGCTAACACTGAAGTGTCTTGTCTAACACCTTCCGCTTTGAATGGACACAACATGACCCCCGTGTTGTAATGCAATGTTGCTGCAAAACCGCTAACACTTAATATGATTGCATCACATTAAAGACCACACATATGGTCAAAGAGTCCAATAAACTTAGCTTTTAAACAATCTTTCTTATCCGGTCTAAGATCTCCTTAGGCCAGAATAACACGACACCAACTTCTTATTTTGGTGTTGAGCCAACATGGTCAAAGCTTCAAATATACTCAATCCTAACATAGAACTCCCAATCCCCAACATTGAATTAGATGTTCTACTCGTGCACTTTTGCCAGTTTCTTGATTCTGTCTACGGCTTTTAAGTTTTAACAAATGCTCATACTTTATGATTGTTTTTTCTCTTGTATCTTCTGTGGTAGTTTCTTGAAATAATGCTGATAATAAATATTGCTGAGCTACCACTATCCCGATTAACCTTTCGCGCATAAAGTTAGTTAAGCCTGCCTCTGTTACAACTGGCGGAGTTGAACATGGAACTGCATGTTCGATAGAGAAGGTGATGTCCTGATTTGCCAGGCTTGTGAAAGACGAGCTTTTCTCTTATGCCCCGGGATAGTCCATGGACCATATTGATTCGAGCCTTTGGAGGCTCTCGTGGGTTGCTTGGCCTCCTTATTGCCAGGCAAAGTGATGGCACTGTTTAGGAAGATGGTCAAGTTGGCAAGCTTTAATTGCAGCTTCCATCTCCTTTAAGTTCCATGCAACTATTTGTATCTTGATCATTGTCTTCATGAAACTTGCAGTACTTGTTGGAGGCTTTTTTTTTTCCATTGTGAAGCATTGGGGATTGAACTTTGAACTGAGATCTTGCTCCGTCAGTGGCTAGTTTGTTGTTTTTTGACAGGCTTGCCATGGGGATATTTCTTTCCTGCACTTGTGGATTAGACATTAGTAGTCTGATTTTTCATTCATCTCCTTTTTTACCATGGATCCAAGTATAAGCCCTATCAATATATTCTTAAATTGTCTTGGGGACTATATTGGAAAGATCTTCTGTATGTTCTATGGCCATTATGAATCTTGACTCTTGAGATAAACCGACTTTCTGTAAGATCAGAAATCTTTGTTGTCTCTTTGTTGAATCTGGGTCCTGGGATAGAATCTTCTGTTTCATGATCGCTTTGTTTTACTACGTGAACGCTTAGGTGGGTTTCTTGACTCAATTTTTGAGGTTGGAAGTTAGAGGTAAACGTGATTTACAAGTCTTTAATGACGATAATGTCATTTTTAGGTAAAGTCAAATACCATTAGCAGATCCGTTCAATGTCATAGTGGACACGTGACGAGCTACAAGGTCGACCCCTCAAACAATGTAAGCAATCACTAGCCCCCCCCCCCCCCCCCCCAACCCACAAAAAAAAAAGAAAAAGAAAAAAAGCCCATAATAAGCTCCAAAATACCTGACCGATGTTTCTGGTGTTTGCCCAGTAATAACTCCGCTAGCTGCCATCTATTGCGAATAAGTTGCACTAGAATGTGCTTGTACTAGCCTACTAGGTCTATTTGTTGGAAAATCTCATAAGGTTATTGATACGCTTTTTGCATCTAAGCTTGTGCAAGAAGCAGCAGAGGCTGTTGATACGTTTGGGTAGGGTACTTCTTTAGTAAACTGAGTTTAAGGGTCGGTTGAACCTGTGGCTGCTGATAAAATCATGGGCCTGTATTGAGTCTGCACCTAGGGGTTTGCTATTTTCTGTAGACCTGCATGCTAACCAGGCTATATAGACATGAGCTGCGGTTGTTGAAAGATCATGCCAGGGTTTGTTTGAGTAGTTTGGTTAACTTCTGCATTCCTTAGGGTTTGATAGTGGCTACTAATTTAGTAAGTTGTGTTACGAAAGGATTCTCATTCCCAGGAATACCTGATTTGGTCTGTGGAACAGGTATAACAATATGTTGGTCTTTCTCTCTTAGAGACAAGATTGATTCAAATTTCAAGGTTACAACTTATTGTAAATGTAGTATATGGGGAGCTGGCAGGGTTGGGATCTGACTCTATGGTCTAATGACTCCAAGGTTTCCGTGAATAACACGACTACCACCTACTACGTGTATTGGTGTTTGATAAACAGAAGACAATGCTTGCATATTGCCCAAGAAATAGGTGAATTATGTGTTCTGCCCTCATAGGCTATGTACCTTCTACATCTTTGAAAATCCAGGGTTTTGGTTGGCACCTGAGTTAAACCCACTACCGCCTTGAAGTTGGATTTGGCCTGGAGCATTGGAAATGCTAGGTTGTGGCACTGTGACGAGTGAAGTAATTTCAGCAATATGGTTTCTTGAGAACTTGTGGAATTGCCAATACGGAAAAACGTAATATGGTTTTGGGTACTAGAACAGGGATTACCTATCACCATCTCTGGCTCAAAGCTGTGAACTTTTGTGTAAATGATCTTGAACTTGGTCTTGGCCCGAAACCTGTCCCAAAACTTTTGGTTTTCCTTGTCAGGTTTAGTTTTTCTTTGCCATTTCTAGGTATTATACTGATACACACCCCACAACCACTATTGGGCCATATCCAACATGATACAAAGATTAATACCTCTTGACAGTCTACACTTTGATTGTGCATGTCACCTTGCAGATGGTAGACAGTGCTTCGCTTCAATCATATTCCTTGCCACTGAAATAATTACCCTAATAACCCACCTTACTTAAGCTTTAGTTGGAGGTAAAAAAAGATAAAGTAAGTTATATATACTAAACGGAATGGATGCCCCTTGCATCTCATGACCGATTTGCTTGTCAGTCTTCACTCTTAGATATGGTGTTCTAGATATATGCAGATAGAGGTCTCTTCTTCACTTCTCTTTCACTTTTCTCTGTTGTCTGTGCAACTAATTTTGTGGATTGAAGAAATGTGTGTTGTGTACTTAAACTTGACAAATAAAATTATAATATAAGAAATAGGGAGAATAACTTAGGCTTTGCAGCCTACGCCTGACTCTCACATTCAAGTTTGACAATTTGGATCTTTAAAATTTTAAATCTGCAGACATATTTCACCACTGTTTATTTTGGTTTCACGCTATATGTTTTTAGTATCAGCTTTATATAGTTTTTGCTAGAATTTTGATTGCAAATGAGTAAATGGATATATTGGTAAATTATTGAAACTTCGAAAGTTGTAATAGAAGTTAGTCAAGTTAAAAAAAAGGATCTAGTTCATGCGTCAATGATTGCGGAATATGAATGTTGAGATCTGAAGAATCTGTTCCAGCTCGGGTCCGTGGAGATCTCTCTTATCAATGGCTCCCAATCCAAAACGGAACAGACAACACGGTAATCTGGATCTCCTTCCATGTCGATAACAGTATAGGTGACTTTATTCTCAACACATGAATGATCGACTCTCATTAATAAGGACCTACATCTTGGATAACCACTAGTGTTCCTTGCTCACCATCCATACAAATTCTAGATTCAAAGATTTTTTTCTTTTTTCTTTTACACTTCTTAACTTTTGTGGTGGCTGTTGTTTCTTAATTGGCATCAATTCAAGTGAGAAATTCAAAGTTAACATCTGTCCTGTCTTCTTTCCCTTTTGTGTATTAACATGACAACGTTTCATTGTTTTCGTGCAGTGGTCCTTCGAGGTTTGACTGGGATCCAACTACTGAAACTTGGATATACAGGCGGACAAAGGCGAAACTTTTAGAAACACTCGAAATTGAGATCCAACAACTGTGTGGTGACCCAATAACGCTTTCTTGAACTTGCTAAGTTTCTACAAGTTATGTTATATGCTTAGGCATGTTGTACTCCCATTGCCATGGACTCAAATTCTTTTCCTGTGAAGCTTTTTTAAGACCACATAATCTCCAAACTGGTCCATTACAGTTTTTGGGTTTCTTTTTCCACCAAAACTCAATAAAAGTTGTATAAGATTGTGTGTTTGTTAAAAATAGTTTCTTTAAAAAGAACAAATTGTATATAACAGAAAGACAAGAATATAAGATGTTACCAGTAAAGGGGTATTATTGGAGAAATATATAAATTATGGACAAATAATTTTAAAAATGAAGGGTTGAAATTAAAAGCGAGTGGATGATTGAAAGAGGGGACATAAGTTTGGTTTTAGTTTGCAAATGTCAAAAGACTTTCTAATTCTAGAGCGTGCATGAGAAAGTAGCAAGTACTCTTTACTTCTTTAAATTTAATTTTAACATGTGATTACTATTGATTATATGTTTATAATACAAATAATAAACTTGTAGATAGAGACTGGTGAGTTTCTTGTCATAACAAGGAACAGTGACCTCACCTCAACTAATTTACTTGAAAAGGACTATCCTCCCCTCCCCTTTTTTCCCTCTTTATACACAAGTACACAACCCATATCCTCCATGTATTTGTGTTAAAAACAATAGAATTTTAGATATAGAAGTTTTATATATTCTTACTATATATTTCAACTTATCCTTATATTCGCTTGTTCAAAACATATTTTCAGATGAAAGAATAAGATGCAGAAAAAAAATTAATGCATTATATATGTCAATTATTAAATAGGTAGGAGGAAGACCAAATAATTTGTAGCATAGTGGTTTTAAGAATTTATCTCATGGTCATTGATTCTAGTTTTATAATGGACAAAAAGGTGTAGTTTAGAAGTAAGTTTAAATTATGTGTTCTGCTGTTAAAAATAGAATCATAATAAAAGTAAGATTAAATGAAGTTGATCTTTTCAAACATTTTTTCAGAATGAATGTATTTTTTTTGTAATATTGTACTCTTTCACCAGTAACTAAAATAATATGTTAAACTAAACTTTATTATTATTTTTCAAAAAGAATTGCAAATTATATGTGGTTTTTCTTGATAAATAAAGTAAATAAAACTAAAAATAAAGAAAAGAAATATTGATTTGTGGAGGTTAGATAGGAGGCAAGAGTTTTGTCCACGGTACACTGGTTTGAATTGAAGGTGTCACTGTCAACAGAAAAGAAAGAGTCATAATCACACAACATCAAATATCAACCATAAAATCATTAATTTAATAAAAAATCATTTTGTTTTTTTCAAGTTGTTGAGAGAATGTTGATTTTATGACCACTCAATCCCTCCAACCACTCATCTTTCCTTTCTCTTTCTTTTGTCTTTCCACTCCTTAAATATCATTCACAAAACCAGGTTTTTTAAATAGTTTTCTTACATGTGTATTAAAATTATATATATTTTAGTTTAATAAAAAAAATAACAAATGGGTGACCACTTTCTTTTGAGTGTGTCTTTAATACATAACAAATAAAAAGTATTTATTTATAAAAATTAAATTACAATATAATAACATAGAATTAGAAGACGGTTCAAACGAAAACTGTTTTTCGTACGAGAAGTGCGAGAACCAATCTTAGCCGTTGATTTGATAAAGTGGAATTCATGGATGTGGAGCGTGGGGGGATCAAGTGTGACAAGGTGCATGTGATGAATTCATGGGTGGACAATGACATTGAAGGAGGGAGAATTAGATGGTTCAGATTGGTTCTCACGGTTCTCGTACGAAAAACAGTTCTCGTTTAAACTTTTGTCCATAAAATTATGATCATGGTTAACATTTTTAGTTTTCTTCTAAAAAATATGCAAGGATTACAAGTATGAAAAGCAACATTTATTGTTTGAACCTTCTTTTGTTCTAAATTATTATATATATTGACATTTCTTTTTATGCTTTTCATCAATAATTAGTATATATGTATACATTTTTATCAACAAAACATGTACACCCTCTAACCTTACTTATAAAGAAACTTTAGAAATCATCTTAAATATCAAATTGTGAATAGAAACAGAAAAAAAAAGGTAAATCAGTATATGAAATTTATCAGAATAATATGAATATTATTACTAATTGTGTGCAATTTAAATATATTGGTTTTAATTATATTTTTTAATAAACAAATATCTTTGACTGTTTAGAAGTTGGATGGCATCGGAATAACGGGCAGCAGATATTTTAATTAAAAAATGAGTAAAGGCATCAACCAAATCAACACTCATCCATACATTAAGCCACTTTATAAATGTGTGTTGACGCTCATATTTAATCTCACCCACTAATTTCTAAGGTAGCAAAGCCAACTTATATGGATATTTTTATTTTATCTTTCTCACTTAATATCACCTTTAAATTTTCTTAGAATATATATATATATATATATATATATATATATATATATATATATATATATATATATATGGGAGGGTTCATGCGAGAACCGTTGTTAGCGCGAGAACCGCGAGAACCAATTTCGGTCATTCCTTGGATATGAGAAGTTTCATGGATGGTGAACGTGGAAGGATAGAGTGTGGCAGAGTGCATGTGAGTAATTCATGGGTGGGCAATGACATTGAAAGAGAGGGAATTGGACGGCTCAGATTGGTTCTCGCACTAAGAATGATTCTCGCATGAACTTTTTCATACATATATATAATATTAATACATAAATCAAGTAAATGGTAGTGGTTTCGGTTATTAGTTCAATGTTTCTTATTTTTCTAATATAATTACTTTTTGAAGGGAAGTTGATAATATTATAAGTTTTAGAGTTAGAATATTTTAACAGATGATCAACATATTGTTATGTAAGTATCATACTTTTATCATCTAAATCATCTCTTAGTTTACAGTGTGAATGTATGATCACTCGTCATATATTAAATTCCGAGATTCACCTATCATATTGTCTACTAATCTAAAAATAGGAAATAAAACCATTTCCACTTTTATGCCGGTTTCCTATAGTGCACCACCACCACATCTCAATGATATGGCCCCTTTCCTCATAGAACGGGCTTGTGCCACGCTATGCTAGAAGAGAGGAGCCACCCCGAGACAGCATGGAGAGGAAGATTATTGGTGCGTGACGGAGAATAGAGAGGGGGCCCATCATACTTTCTCTGTTTTTTTTTAATTTTTGATTGACTAGTGATGATTATGTGTCAAAATTTTGTTTTGTGAGGAGTGATTACTATAGAATTAAATAGTAAGAGTTTTCATTGTTTTTTTGAATGTGCAAGCTAAATAATATTCTAGTAAGAATTTCATAGATGGTGGAACCTACATTTTAACGATGGGAATAACTTTAAAGAAATTTCGGCCATAAGCTAGATTGATGTAATGACATCACAACATAATATTTGGGAAGCAACAACTAGAATCATAGGTTATATACTTTGGAGAAGAAACAAGCATCTAGTTTTTGGTGGTAAGAAATTTCAGGTGGAAGACCTAATTTTTAAAACTAAATTATAATCTTTATACTTGTTCAAATAGAATTAAAAAACAGAAACTAGCTTAATGGGCAAACTATATCACAAACCCGGCATATATATATAGCTAAACAAATGGGATAATCACGAGTTGCATCAGATTCGAAAGACAAAAACTGAAGAGTGTTATGTTACAACGATTAATCATGTATCTAATATTATGGTTAGGGGTGTGCATGGGGCGGTTTCAAGCTCAAACCTAACCCAATCCGCTAATTTCGGTTTCAGGATTTTTAAACCCAATGGTTTCGGTTTTGGCTGATTCTGGTCATTAACGGTTTGGTCTCGGTTTTAAAACCGAACTCACTTGGTTTTCAATATTAATATCAAATTTCTTGTACTAACCTTCATATTTGTAACATTATATACATATTTCAGCCACAATATCTATCTTCTAGCATTAAATTCAATGTCTAATAACATACTTCAACACTAAATACAGTTTTCAACTCAAATATTCAAAACATAAAAATATATTGTATTATATAATCATAATATAAACGTCGATCTGGAAAGAAGTAAACGACAAAAGGAATGAAAAATTATTGACTCTAATAATTAAACCTTGAAATAGTTAATGGGCTTCATTGACTTTTATTTTAAAACTATAAAATTTAAAAATATATATTATATATTAAATATTAATGGGTCGGTTTCTTAGTGGGGCGGTTTCTAGTTAAAATCCGAAACCAAACCGAACCCATCGGTTTCTGCAAAATTGAAAACCGAACCGTCAGTTTTGAAATGGTTTCGATTTTATCGGTTTTAACTTGTTGGTTTCGGTTTTTTGGTTTCTATGCACACCCCTAAATATGGTTTCCTCTCTACTACTAGTAAAAAGGTTTACTAGTGTAAAAATAAATTTTAATTTATTAATCTAATAATATTTTGCCTTTCAAGAAATAAAAATGAAGTGGAAATAAATGGATGGAAAGAAGGAAGTTAGAAAAAAGTAGAGTTGGAATGAGTAAAAGTGGGTCCGGAAGGAAGGAAGGAAGGAAAGGGTGTGAGTGAGTGAGAGAGAGACAGACGGGGTTTAATCGGAGACATGGCATGGGCGTGATTTTTAAGGCCAACATTGGTGACACGCAATATTTAGTCGTGGCACACACCACCACATCTACTTCTCTCACCCACAAATCAATGTCACATCATCCAATCACCACACACCACGCTTCTTCAATTCTTCACCTTCATTTTTTTTACTTTTTTGAATTTTGCCGCAAGCTTCCAACTCTATCGTTTTGTAATCTTATATAATGTCATCACACATAATTAATAAGATTAGTGTGTATCTCTTATTTTAACCTAAAAAATGTATCTTTATTGGTTTTATTTTCATTTTTAAAACAATATATGATATGTCATGTTTCATCGTAGTATTAGAGAATGTTAAATCTATATCTTACTTGTGATTTTAACATCACACACACACAATCTCTCTCTCTCTCTCTCTCTCACACACACACACACGTTATACACATCCAACTATCTAGTGGGAAGCTGGTTGGTGCATGAGAGTCATCTACACCATCGCCCCACTCCCTTAAACCTCCCAGCTGGCACAAACTCACACTGGATTTGTTTTATATGGGACTCTGTGTGGTGTCTGTGTATATATATATATATATATATATAGGTGGTTGAGGGGGGATAGATGTGTGTTTAGAGTGGATGAAAGAAAAAAATGACGCGTCGCTAACATGGAAATGAGAATGACGGGGATGGATGCACATGGTCTTACTAGATTGTTACTATTTGAACTTCATATCTCTTACATATAAGACATGTCACATCAATCAGATACATTTTCCTATAGGTCATACACTTGCATACATCATATCATCGGGATGTGATTAGACTATTACAGGATCCAAATAGTATAGAAAAAATCTTAAAAAGAGTAGAGAGAAGAGAGAGAGAGAGAGAGAGTGAGGAGAGAGAAGAAAGAGGAGAGAGATAAAAAGAATAGCGAGAGAGAAAGGAAAAAGAGGACAACGGATAGGTAAACCGGAGGAAGAAAGAACCGGATGGTTCAGTGTGAGGGTGGCGGTGTTTCTACGTCTACCATCCTCTCCACGGTGGTGTGCGGTAGCGTTAGAGAAGAGAGACTCACTTTGTAATAACAATGATTGATAGTTTTGGGTCTTAAAATTTTTCAAGATGACTAACATGACCCGCATTAGGTGATGGGGGATAAAATACGCCTACAAATTGATACTATTCAAGTCAAAGTCTAGTTGTGCAAGTTGTTTTAAAATCAGGCGATCAATTTGCTTCAAGTTCAATGTTTCTACTTTGCTTTGAAAATAAAAGTTTTCAAGCAAGTTGAAAATCAATGCTTCACGTTGGTTTAAATTGTAGACTTATCCCAGAGACATTCATGTATATGGCTTTTCAGGTTTTGATAAGTTTGTGATGTATAATTTTGAGGAAATTATATGATCATATACTATTTAACCATTTCTTTTAATTTCACACATATTATATCATCTAATACAGTTTTCAATATAAATCACATGCTGACATCTATAATATCAATAAAAATAAACTCAATTATCATATTGATTTAAATAGACACATTTTAAATATTAAAAAGAAAACTTGTCAACATAGTTTCTTAGTTTTATGGAAAAAAAACTACACAATTTTAATCTTTATTAAATAACTGAGTGACTCGTAACCTGAACACTTTGAAAAAAGGTAAAAAAAAAAAAAAAAACTACATAATGCACGTTACACAACGAACCCTGCTTAACATGAAACGGAGACCGTTGTCATGACACCGGCGATACTTGCTCGAAGATTATTAGAAAACAGGAAATAAGTTTTTCACGAAATAAATTGATCATACCACATATGGTACAACATTCTCGAAGATGATATACAAGCTAATAAAGCATTTATTTGCATTGAATGAATCATTTTTTACGCGAAAGATGACAAATGTAATCCTTCTCACATACAAAAGATCACGACATATCTAAACGACACCTATCTATCTATTGTATTACATTTAGAATTGATCAAACACGTCTACGATGGAGTAGAGATGAAAGAGAATTCCATTTCCAAAAGGTCAAAAGTCCAACAGATTCAACATGGGACAAACCAAACCAAACCAAACCAACCCACTCGTCATTAACAAATTCCAAATTTAAAAAATAAAAACACATTTCATAATCAAGAAATTTGTTTAAAAATCAAATAACCCACAAGTAAAAACATGGTTATATGTCCATCTAATCAAGATACTAATTTTCTGGTATTGTTAGATAATAGCAGGATCAAGTTAATTAATTAGGGCACTAATAGGGTAACGTACTTCTACCTACAAACAACCAACAACTACTAAGAATCTGATGAATTTAAGTCTATTTCAACGCTTCTTCTTCCACCGCCGGAGATCTTCTCCCGGTCACCGTCGTTCCTCGCTTTCTCCCCCATCGCCTCCGAACTTGAAGGTAGAAACTCGTATAATTTCCTCTCTCCGCTATACTCCGCCGTATACTTCTCCCTGCGGTTTTTTTGCACCGATGAGCAGTCAACATCATCCTGATTTCAAAAACCAACAGATTAGCACCACATCAAAACTGCCGTGATCTCTAAAAGATAGAAAGAGATTTTATACATATTTGTGTCGATTGTTACAAGATATGAAAATTTTTAACAACAAATCATGATGAATTCGAACATTTGTTGACAAAACTTGTTTGTGAATTTGTAATATCCTAAGTCATTTAAACTCCATTTGTGGAAAAAAAGAAGGAAAAAAATTATTCAGGGAAAGAGGGATGAATTTGAATTTGTAAATACCTCGGAGGAAAGATCTATTACATTTTCACGCTTTCGCTTCACCACAACGCTTCTATTGTCAGTAGAAAAATCATCACTGCTGGAGGAACTCGCCGCCGGAGGAGGAGTAAAACACAACGGAACCACCTGATTATCATCTCCGTCCTCTTCAGCAACCTCATTTTCGCCGTCTTCTTCTCCGTCGTACTCATCATCATCACCATCATCATTTTCTTCGTGACTCTCTTCTCTCTCATCATCGTCGTCGGAAGCAGCGCCAACGACACACTTCTCACAGACCGACACAGCCGATGGCCCGAGTTTTTCGCCGGAGGCAGTCCACGGCGTCGGAGACTGGCAAACACGGCAAAGAAGGGTCCGAGAATGCCTTGCGACAAGAAAGTTCGCAGAATGGACCTTACGGTCGCAGGTCCAGCATAAGCTAGCTTGGTCTGAGTCGCAGTAGATCCTAGCCGGAGATTTGCAAAGCTCGCACGACTTCATCTTCTTCAACAAACGCAGATCTTAACTTTCTCTCTCTAGAAATGTTTCTCTCTCTAAAGGAGCATACAAAGGCCCAGGAAACGAAATAAAAAGGGCAAAGAAAAGCAATGCGATGGGATATTAAACCAACAGCAAAAAAGGGCAACTTGCTTTGACCTTTTCAAACTACCCTGCCTTCTACTTAAAATAACGAAAATACCATCATCATCTTATTATTGCTATTATTGTGTTATATTAAGTATATTTAATCTAATTTATGATGTATGGATTTTAAGCAAGATCTAAAAAATATAGTTATGGTTTTGTTATGGCTCTGTCAAAATTTAAGTCCGATTATGTTGTTATGAAAAAGTTTAATGCCTGAGTGTAAAGGTTTAACATGCTAAGGTTTAGTTAGATAAGTCTTACTCGTAGTAAGCTGTTTTTTAAAAATATATTAAAGGTATTTAACAATATTGATGGGATATATAGTGTATTTTGTTATAAGTTATGGTTTTATATATTGAAAATGAAAAAATAATAATAAATACTAATATAAATCTATAATCATCTATGTTTTTTTATATATAATTAAATTTACTTTTTTAAAATATATTAAACTATACTCTAAATGTAAATGTGTGTATCAACATTTCAAAAATGTTATTATGTGTGTCAAACTATAAAGATATGTTTTATTGTGTGTATTAAACTTCCTATTATATGTACTAAACTTATATATAATCAAAATATGTACAATAACAATAAATTAAAAGTTCAATTCACACAATAATATTTTTGAAAAGTAGATACACACATCAACATTTGAGGTATGGTTTAATGTATTCTCGATAAGTAAACCATGTATGATTATATATGCATATTTATAATTTATGTACATATTCTTGCTTTATTAAAATTTTAAAATAATATGGTAAAAGCGTGCGAACTAGAACGGTCATAGACAATGACAAAATATTATCTTCTAATATATATAAAAAATTAACCTTCATCAATTATATTAGATAATCACAATCTTTAATTTTATAAAACTTAAATTGTAACCATTATTTTTTTAAATTAAAATTAAATTCACTTTATAAGATCAAAATTAATATTTATTTTTAACTTTAAATCAATAATAACCACTTAAATTAAAACCTTACTTATAAAATTTGACTGGTTTTTTATTTTTTAAATATATATATCCATAAGATATAGATTGCAATATAATAAATAATCTTTTAAAAGAATATATGGATAAAATTTTCAACTAAAAGATATTGATTAATTATATAATATATATACCTATACGTTGGTCAGAAATGGTTTTCGCAGTTCTAGTACGAAAAACAGAGTTCGTTTGAACCGCACCCTATATATATAATTATATATATATATATATATATATATACTTTGTTGAGATTAATATTAATTAAATTAAAATTATTGTCTTCTAATATTATAATTAATTAACAAATTATGTAAGTAATGAAATTGTGAGCTCTCGTAATACCTATTTCTAACGGGTAGTATTGGCATATCGAGCATACCAAAAAACAAAACAAAATCATGGTAGTACTAATTTACATGACTATAGATAATAATATATAGACATCCTTATATGCTAATATAATATAAAATAAGTATTATATAAAAGTTTTATTTCTTGAACTCTCATACATTTTACTATGGATAATCATCTAATACATGATTTTAATTTGTACTCTTTATTCTCTTCTCTTTATCACTTCATAATATATTGTTAGCACGAAAGCTTTATGAGAGAAACACCAACGACAATGAATTATAAAATATAGTAAGACATTGATAAGTAATGTTTAATATTTATTATTTTATGAAAGACCCGTATATCACACATTTCACACGTAAATCTAATGTAGTCTTTTATTATTTAATTTTGGTTTGATGATGTAAAATTCAAATTATTATTCATGATATGTTATAGTTAAAATTGATAAACGGTTAAAAATGATATTTAACATATTAAGTGAAATTTTTTTAATTTCAAGCTGTTAAGGTAATATTAAGAATCAATATCATATCATTTACATTAAGAAAGGAATCCAAAGTAACTAAATATATTGTTTCCTATCTAGGTAGACGGTTACAATTCTATAAACAAGAGGATTAATGTATATTCTTACGTTTTTTCGGATTTGCATATATTTTGCAGATAGTTTTACATTATTTCTTACATATATCGTGTAATTTCGGGTGAAATGTATGATAATATAACGAATTTTATAAAAATTACTCGTATATTTGTTTTTCAAATATCACAAAATTTTATTGTATGCCAAAGAATAATTACATACTAAAAAACTTATAATTTAACGGTATTTAGTGTTTATTTGTCTTAAAAGATTGTATGTTTAAGTTCTGTTATAGACAAAAAAAATATAAATTTAGTATTAGATTAAGAGGTGTACATTTAACCGTTACAAAAAGTTTCTTACATTGAAGGCAAGTTAATTTAACTTTTTATAATTTTTAATTATTAAAGTTATTACAAACAACTTAATCTTTTTACTTGTTTATCATTTTTTAGTGTTTAATTTCTGGGTTCATTACAACAATAAGAGTAATAACAATAATCAATTTTTTTTAGATTTATACCATCGACCTTATGTTCTTGAAATGAATGTTCTATCTTTAAAATTGTACTTGAGCAAATAACACTTGTTAAGATTAATTTGTTTATCATTAGGAATTCCTTATGATAAATACGTTATCTGTTCTCAATTCCAGATCTACGATTTTGTGGTTCAATTTAGGTTTTTAGATCTACGATTTTGTGCTTCCTCTTCAAAGTGTTCATAAGGCTATGATTTGGGTTCACCATTTTCGATTTGGGTTTGCATAGATGTCGACCTCTTTAAAATTTAGGATTCCAGATTTGTGTTACAATCCATGTTGTGATATATGACTATTTTTAAAACCTTAAAATAACATTTTTGCCTACCCTCGTTTATAAATACTAGTGAGGTATCTGCGTAATACGACGACAATTATAAATGATACTATAAAATGTGTGTAACAAATATACAATAACTTTTGATTTATTTTTAGAAGAAAGTGCATACGAAATAGAAAATTAGTTTCAATTTCTAGAAAATTTTAATCTATTTTGGAAGGTTAATAATTGGATGGATGTGATTAATCAAGAAAATATGGATGGTTAGAATGAAGTATTCATCGAAAATTAAGAACTATTAAATTAATTAGGAGAGAGGATGTTGTATGTTTTATAAAATAGTATAGATCGGGTTTTCTTTCTGATGTGGAGTTGCATCTTTGTTTTAGCCTAGTAGTCATAAGTAGGTATCCTTTAGTGTTATGTTTTGTTTCTTTGTATGAGCAGAATGCGATTTTCATTTGAGCCCCAGAGTTTTAGTCTATGTTCTTTGTTCGTGAGTTGTGGATTTTCACTATGTTAATGGCATTTGCTCCTCAAGAAAGCATCATGGAATACGGCGAGAACTACAATTTACCTCTTTCACATCAAAGTTGGTATCATTGGTAGATTCGAGGTATAAGGTTTTCAGATTGATGGAAGGTTTGATGAAATTCGTTTATATTATTGTAGTTGGCGAAAGGTTATGATGAGATCCATTTATTGTGTATCTATAGTTTATTTTGGAAGTTGAGGTTTTTTTATGTGTAGACCTTGTATTTTTAAGTCTCAAGCTTTGAGACTTTTCATTAATAATATTGTTTCTTTTCTTTTAAAAAAAAATGTATAAATTATATTTATCATTTATAAAATTTCAAAACACCATATTTAACCGTATGTTTAATTTTAGCATTTTTAAGTATATTATAATGATTTTAAATTTCTTTTTGTCTTATAACTAATAAATATTTGGTCTTAGTATCCTTATATGTAACAATAATAAATTATAACTTTTACAAGAAATACAATCACTTCTTTTCTTTATCATATCATGTTTCCTATCATGTCTACCCTCACCACGCATCGACATTTTTAACCCCGGATGTCACCATTTTTATATTTCTCATTTCTTTCCGTACTTATTTAATGATTTTTATTAATTTTTAATATTTATTATTTTTAAAATCAACCTGTATATTATATGGGGATTTAACTATTAGCATTAGTAAATAGGAGTTATATAAATTTTGATTTCACCATAGTTTAATTAACATTAGTTGTTGTTTAATTACTTTTAATCTGTAACAATGAGAATTATGGTTAACAAAATCTATAATATAATATGTGCACATGCAGCTTATTTGTATTTATCTATGTTTATTATATATACTTAAATTATCATAATTATTAATTAAACTTTACATCTTCCTTAAACTTTTCAATCATTTAGTTTCTAACTCAACTAAAATTAATAAAAAAGCTCTTTTAACTTTTTAGAAAGTTATAGATTACGTTTTTTTTTCGTTTAAATACAATAATTATATATTTACCTAAATAAATATAAAAAAACTATTATAAAATACTATTTTCGTAATAAAAGTTATGACTATTGGTGTTTACCAAGTGTTTCTAAAACAATATTGTAATATATTCTATTTTAAAAAGTTAATACGCGCAATATATAAAATATATTACTTCTCTTTTTAAAAAGAGGCATCGTAATTTGTTCAAGATCATATATATTCACCAAAAATACGATAAAGACAAATGTGTGCGGATACACAGGTTCGTACACGCTCATGTGTATATATATCTAGTATCAAAGTTTTGGAAAATAAAATAAGAAATATATTAATTAAGAAATATATTAATATAATTAATAGAAATTAGTTAGACATGTAAATAATTTATACATAACAGTATTTTATTTATACATAGTAATTATATCACTTAAAAGTTAAAACTTATTATCAACTTTTTGTTTCTAACATGTTTATGATATAGTTGTTCAACTAAACAATGTATAAATCACTTTGGTCACGTATAATATCATTCCTCAAGATAGAAAATAACACTAACATTATTTAACAGAAGATGTTCACAAGATACATATGGAAGATAACCACAACATTTCACTCGGAGGTGGAAACATCTGATCAGAAGTGGTTATCTTTATGGTATCAAATCAAATATAATCTTAAAGTTAGTAGACTTGGTCAAACCCACGTATGCTAATTAAAAAGTTAGAATCATATTGTCTACGATCTGCAACTGTCATTAAAAACCTTATAAATAGCTAGCACAAGCAAGAGGCTAATGCAAGTAAATTCTCTAAAAAATAGCTCTCTTAAACACTACTTTATACTATGAAAACGATAGCTAACTTGAGTGTTAGAGGGTTTACCGGAGAGGGATCTCCTCGCAATAGCCTAATAGTTTTTCTGTTTTATAAACATTCTACCTTAAGTTTCGCACCAAAACCTGTGAAACTACCATCATCATTTATCAAATCTCTTCTTCAAGTTACAAAGCCATATAAACATTACATCAACCGTACTTAATTATTTTAGAGTTGAGGTTTATTAGACACGCCTCTTTAAGTAGATAGGTTTGAGATATAAATTATATATGAATCAACATATTTTTTTAATAAATGATGTAAAGGATGTATTTTTTAGACTAATGCATACAATTATAAATAGTTAAACTCGCAACTTGTTATTAAGAATGTCATTACTATGCTGACTTGTTGATATGATGCTACTATCAGGACTATCTCTCTCTCTCACACATATATAATATACCACATCAATTACTTGTTACAGATTTCATTATAGGTCTACCTACATTACATCACAAGAGTAACAAGTGGTAAAGCGGTAAAGAAGAGACACCTTGATTTTTCGGCTAAGTTTTAAACATTTGTTATTCCGTATGGTTTCTTAAGTTATGTTTTGTATGCTTGATTGTTATTTGTCCATGTTGTGTTTTATATACTTGGTTTCTTAAGTTAAACAGAAATACATGACGTGTTTGTCATTGTTTCTAGTTGTGTTTTGTATACTTGGTTTTACTGAGTGGTGGTATCAAACTTTTAAGAAAGAAGGATACGTACTTTAATAAGATTACTATTTTACCTTTGCAATGTGGCCAAGACATAATATGAATATTCTTATAAGATGTTAATTTAATATATTGTTTTTAACCAATTTGGAGGGAGATATGGTGATTATTGTTAGAGTTTAGTTTGTTAAAAATGATTTCAACTTTACATGTTGCATATATCCAATTTTAAAAATACTTTTTACTATATTTAATTAACTCTCAAAAGTTAACTTAAAATGTACGTAACCTTCAAACTTTATGTATTCAATTTTACATATTTTGTTATTAAACGAATCTAGTTAATTTTCAAATCGGATACCACATATGATAAATATGAACTTTATATGCATATAAATGTAAGTGAACACATACGATTGAAAAATGATATCTTGTTTTTTTGGCTATATAATAAAATTATATTTAACTTAATCAAATTAGTTTGCAAATAGTTGAAATGTCAACTTATTACATTTTTAATTTCAATTAAATATGATAATATAAAAATATAAGAATATAAAAACTATTAAAACTTTATGAAATATCTAATTTTAATCAAAATTTTAATAAATATATCATGAGTTTTTATTATATTTTTTTGTAGATGATACTACGATATTAGTAATTTAAAGATATATATCTAGTTAAAAATCAAAGAGTTTGTAGTTCGGCGGTATCTAGTGTTGTGGAGTGGGTGTCCATTTTCAAATGTATATGAGTTCAAGTCCTATTATGGACAGTAGGGTAAATTTAGTGGGTGGATGTTTTTGTTGTAAATTTTTTTTAAAAAAAAATACTTATGATATATTAGATTATGTCTATGTGATAATTGGTTATGTTTGACAAGATGATAAATATTGAACATTTATAAAAATGTATTAAAACGTCAAAATTAAAATGTTATAAAGGTTTAATATGATATTTAAACATTAATAAATATGATATTTTAAGGTTTAAGATGAGCATATATGAAATTTATCGAAAATTTGATTCACTTTTGACTTAACAAAATCAATATTGAAATTTTAATTTTGATTTGATGGATAGTCAAAACTAATAAGTTAGATTGTTTTATTAAATAAAGGCTTGTGATCATCAATAAGTTCTACATATGTTAGTCTTTTATATTTATACTAGATTAGATGTTCGTGTGATACACGGAGTAAGTTTAACAAAGTGATAAATATTAAATATTAATAAAAAAGAATCAAATAACTGTAGAACACAAAAGAAACGGCGATCTGCGACGTAAACACACAGACTGGCGGTGGAAGCATCGACGCGTGGTTGACGACATACGTGACGGAAAAACATGGTATCATGATAAGAAAATATATGATTGTATTTTTTATATATGTCATCGATCATGATTGTAACAATTAGCCGATTAGGGCAATAAGATCAAATATTTTTTGTTATAATTAATTACATTTTAAAATAACTATAAAATGTTTTAAAATGATAAAAATAAAATTTTGACTAAATATGACATTTTAAAATATTATAAAAGGTTAATATGATATTTGTAATTAGAGTGAACAAATATGATATTAAGGTTTAATAAAGACATGTATGAATGATCTCTAATAGTTTTGTTTGAACTTTAACTGAAAAAAGTGAAAGTTGGAATTTCAGTTTTGATTAAATGGATGATTAAGGTTAAGTAATTAAATTTATTTTATTAAACAAAGGGTGGGGATCATTTAAAAAATTTAATATATTCTAGTCTTTTAATAATATTAAAAAAATAACAGATTAAATACTCGTATGGTACAAGAGTTTGTTTAGTAGATAATAAATATTAATAATTCATACAAACATATCAAATAATTATAAAACACAAATGAAATGAGAATTAAAAATGACGAGAATGCCGTCAATACTCTGACCAGCGTTGAAAACATCAACGCGATAGTGAGGGTAGACGTGACGGCGAAAAGGTGGTATCAATGATACAAAAGACGTTATTGTATTTCTTATAAGTCATTGATCAATATTGTTACAATTATGGACAATAAAGTTAAGTATTTATTGAATATAATTAAAAAATTTAAAATTATTATAAAATATTTTAGAATGATAAAACTAAGAATTTGATTAAATATGATTTTTTAAAATATAAATATGATATTTATAAAATAAGGTGGTAAATTTTTTTTTTGAACGGTAAATTTGATTAAATATGATTTTTTTTATAAAATAAGGTGGTAAATACTTTATTAGTTTATTATATGATTTAAGAAGGATGTGTATGAAATTCTCTAATATTTAATTTATTTCAAAGTCAAAACTGAATACTGTTTTGATCCAAAAAATATAATTAGATACAAAATTTATGAAAATTGATGGTTAAGATTCGATAATCACAACATTAATCTAAATTTGATGGTTAAGATTCTAATTGCTTTTATTAAAATAAATCTTTTATTTGTATTAGAAAGATTGATAATACAACTTATAGGTAATGTTATTGAACTTCGTTAATCGGGATGAGGGTTTTATAATAATCTAAGATATTTACGATACTGTTGCACTTTAAATCGCTCAATCTCCATACTAATATACTATCACGGTTTTAATTAAATAAAGAAATAACAAAATTAATAATTTAAAGTTTAAACTACTTTTTAAATAAGAAAACACATATACAGTAATATACTTTCAGATCAATATGTTTTGTCACAACAAAAATACAATTTATAATCTTGATTCCTGAAGCACGTATTTCTAACAAGTTGGTATTATTGGTATTTAAGACTTTTGGTATAGTTTAAACTATGAGAGATGATTTACATGTATTATTATATCATACGCAAGTAATAAAATGTTTGAGTTATTATTATTATTATTATACACTTAATATACGACTAAAAACAATATGTAGTGAGGTTTTAGACTTATAATAATTATTGCTTAGGTTTGCAACTTGGTATCCTTTTTTGGGTAATGGTATTCAAGGTATGATTTTTCAAAAAAAAAAAATAATTATTGCTTATATATATTAAATTTATAATCTTTTTTTAAAGCACTCATAGAACGAAAAGTAAATAATACGCAAAACTTCTAAAGGTGATTGGTAGTAGGGGTAAAATTGTCTTTTTAATAAGAAGGAGAAAAAGAAAAAAAAGAAATAAGCACCGCCGGAACATGTGGTGAAAAATGGAAGAGGGTTAGTGCCAGATGTCATTCGCCAAGGAAACAACAAGGATGGATCCATTCTTCCATTCCTCGTCTTTTCAATTTAATTTTTATTATTATTATTATTATTATTTGCGTGGTGGAAGGTAAGGCGCGTGGGTCCCAATTTTCTCAAGATATTTTCGAGACTTGAGCTGTTGACGTGTCATTAGCGATAGGTTTTCTACAGATTCTGACTTGCTTACGTGGCTTTTCATATTTTCTTCTATTTCGCTACCACCTCAAATTAAATTCAACATCAAATATTATTTTCTTCAAGTTATTTCTTCTATTTCATAATATTAAATAAAAATAAAAATAATATCAGATATATACAATAACATTTCTACATACACAACAGATTTAACACATGAAACAAGTTAATAAAACGCAATATTATTAAGTATAAATTTTTTTATTTTATATAAACACCTTCCAATTATATTTGTTTCTTTTTCTTTCCAGAAACTTACATATAAAAATTCTTTAAAAATACAAAATTATAGTATATATTTTATATAATTTTTTTCTAAGTATATTAACAAGTGGTTGAGGATCACATAAGAATACTAACTAGAGATCAATGTTATCTTCTGTTTTTTTGTCCAAGTTCCATGAATTATCGTACAATATAATTATTTTAAACTAAGACAATTTGAAATGTCACATTCCAGTGTCCAATTTGACAATTTCCGTTACTTTATTTTTGTCACATTGCAGTATCTTTTATTTCATTCTTTTGTTATTCTTATTTTGTTTATGTTACATGTTTTTTTTCCTTATTTTTACATGGCCAAGCAAGATATATAAATATGCATCAAATTTAAAGAAAAAACTCTCAATTTGTATTCCTCGAAAAATATATAAGTTCATAACGAAACTTAAGTAAATTATGAGTGGCTCGTTATCCACAAGCTCGTGAGTCACGAATGTAAACAAGGTAGTTTTGTATAGTTATGAAATTCGTTTGTTTTCAACGTCTATATATGTGCAATGGCCGTATTTGAACATTTATTTATGTTTATATCATTCATTTTCAAACATTTATGCATTCCAACCAAACATACACACTCAAACAAAAGAATTAAATAGATGTTTGCAATTTGATTGACACTTTTTCAAAAGAAGATAAAAATAAAGTTGTACGGATATGTGCTCAAACAATGATGTTAGAGAACGAGTCAGAAAGTTTAATGCAAAAAGAAAAAAAACACCAACGCTACATATATAGGGATCGAGTTGAATTCAGTGAATATATGGTGACACATTTTTTCCTAACACTTCTACTTATCCATTATTGATATGTAATAGGTTATTGTAATATTTTGTTTTTCAATGTGAGTTTTAGTTTGTCTATTTTTTTATAATTATTACGTGTTATTATAGAAAATTAAAATTAAAAATAAATCAATGCTAATGTAATAGTTAATGATAGTAGTAATAACAGTCATAATTGTGATTGTTAATAATATTTTAATAATGTTGATATAATATGTGATTATAGAATTCTATAAGAAATATGTATATTTAGTTTTCAATTTTCATGAGAGAGAATAAAACAATAACAAATTAACAATCGCTTAACTCCTCAAAAGAGGAGATGTTATCATCGTTTGGTTAATAATCAGATCATGGTAATCCCAAGTTATGATCATAATTCTTGGTTCGTTAGTTATTTAATTAAGCGTATTTGGTGTTTGAGTGTAAATGGTTGATGGGGTTATGTCGGATAATTCGTCTTTCATTTGGTGCTTCTATCCTACACTAGGATCGTGAAATGTATGATGAGGTGTTGGTTTAAAAAAGTCAAACCAACTTAATTCTATGTAGAATGGGTTGAAATGTTGAATACACAATTAGATAATAAGGAACAACGGACGTACTATAAAAGTTTAGCCGAATGTTTTATTATTACTTTCAACTCTTCAACATTCAATTAAGTTCAGAATGATAATTTCGAGTTAAAACATATCGATTACAATTAACTCTATTGATTTAATAAACTACCATTGTTAGATTTATACAAACTCTCAAATCACAATTCTAAACACGACTAACCAAGTCTAACAGGTAATTCAGGTAACCTCTAAACATATTATGATAATTGATTTATATACCTATATATGGATAAACATTAAACCAAGTATTATCTTAATATAATATTTTAATCCGATTTATCTATTCTTTTTGGCAAATAGATAACTCTTAGATATCTTGAACTTTAAATCTTTTTATCAAATCTTAGATGTTAGAGTTGCAATATGCGTAAGGCTTTGAGACTGATTAAAAGTCTTCGGGCTAACTTTCTTACGAAAGTTGAGTCCCTTAGCTTGAACATGTTCAACTGAGATCTCGAACTTATCTTCGGGCATTTAATATGTACATACATTTAGAAATCTAACTCAGTTTGAGAAGTTATTGAGTTAACTAAAACTTACATAGAAAACTTAAAATCGTCTTAGCTGACTAGTCGGTTTGAACATACCTACATAAATTAAAAAAAACAATAAAAAAATTTCTAAGTTACATAAACTAAGCTATTTTTTTGATATATTCACTGACTCATCAAATCTATATCAAGAAGGTAACTTGATTAATAAAGTTTTATTATCTGACAATGGATGACAAAACTATTTAACAAACAAGTTATAAGTACATTAACTTCTTGATTCAAAGTGAAACTTGAACTTGTTAAGGTTAAAATATTCATTCATATAAACAAATCCCTGAATGCAAAATGTTATGATCACTTTTATCATGTACAGCTTAACAAAAGTTTGATTACTTATATCTAATTACAATTCTGGTCACTAAGACTTATTTGCATATAACCCCAAAACCCCTAATCCGTTGGAGCCAAAAACATCTTTCCACATAACCTAATTGAATTTTCCTTTTCTTAACAAAATCACCCCAAAAGAGAACCCAAGATCGATTTAATTCGATATTAACCGATAAAGTGTATCCTTGTTTTTTAGTTTTGTTATTCTAACCAATCTGAATCAATAAACAATCTTAAGAGTAAAAATCCTGTAGTCAACTACATTGTAGTTTATAATATCGTTATTTTTTCTAGAAATCTTAATTTGAAAATTTATATTGAAGGACTAGATCAATATACTTATATAGGTTGTGTCTAATAAACCGCCACTCGTGTTCACTTCATACATTATAACTTTTTTGTTCGAATTAACATATAACATCAATCTCTCTTCAATCAATTTTCTCCGTCTCTCCAACTTCACCATACACGTATTTTCCTATATCTTTAATCTTTCCCCTTCTTACAAAATTAAATATTCAAGAAAAAAATTGAGAAATAAAGATAAAGAGACGAGAGATAGAAAGAGAAAGCCAATGTGTTTGGTAACCAGAATACAAAGAACATAGCGGTTATTACAGAAGATGTTTTGATGTTCCGATTCAACACGTAAAATATAAGATGACAGTCTTACATACTCTCCTCACTCCTGTGCAAACGTTTAAAATACAAGCAATGCAAACAAAAGTACAAAACACAACCCCTTCTCAAAATAAATATAAATAAAAATAAAAAAGTTTTCGATTAATTAATGAGTTATATAAATAAAGTAAAAGTAGGTATTGTTATTATTAATTGAAGTAGAAGCAACGGAGCAGAGTGTTCTAAAAAAAGACGGGAAAAGCATCAAATGGCGTGGGTGGGCAACAACCACCAATTTTGGTAATAAATCGGATTCCGTAGCCCGCGTGGGTTGAAACGACGTGGCATGCCCTTGTGGCTACGCCTTCTCCCTTTCAAATCTTTTACTACTCTATTATTATCTTTCCTTTAAACAAAATCTTCATAATAATTTCCCCAAATTACACTTCTGGTCCTTATAATTGGTCTAATTTATAACTTTTAATCCTTCTAATTTAGAAAACTACATAGGTGAATATTCACTTTTGAAACTTGTTATCGTTTGGGGATTCGTGTCGGCAACTTTAATGGAATTATGTTTATTGTATTCCAAATGGCCGTAGATGTCCAATTTGAGTCTTTTTAGTGTAACAATTATTTATCTACCATCTTACTTTTAAGTGTTCTTGAAGCTTATTTTTGTTCTTGAAACAAACTGATTTGCAACAATAAAGAAGATACACACGTAATGAATCAAAAGACACGCTTAAATTGGTTTGCACACCAAGATATGCACACACATTGATTTAGTTTATCATCACATTATTGGTGTAGGAGGGTGATTGTTTAGATGTAAACGTAAACACATGCACATAGTTCATAATTTTGGCGGCGTCAATTCATTTGATGGAGTCGTGTTTGAAGTTCACAACGAAAGCAAGATAAACACACATACACACATGGAGATGGTGTTACCATTGGTGCAGATGGAGTTATGGTGTTTCGAAAACACACAAACTAAAACACGCACAAATTGAGATCTAAACCATAAGAAAAACACACACAAAGAGACAATTCCGGTAGTAGATTAAATGGTTAGCTAATCAAGTTTAACAAATTTTCGTTAATGTTAAATTAAAAGGCCAAAAAATGAAATTTCGTATAGAGCCCAAAAACAAGTATAATTTACTCTAATTTATTCATTAATGAGTTATGTCCATAGCTAAATGCATCGGCAATGAAGATGACATTTAAAAATGGAAAATATAACCAAATCTATAAGCGTTCCTAACTAAATATAGATAAATAATAATTAATCAAAAAACATAAATGTGAAAGATAGTTTCCGACAGGAAAAATATAATTCTCATGCAAGTTGATTACGGGTACACCTACTAGAATTATGGACACAATTAGCATGTGTATAGAATAGTAATTTAGACCATTGGGTGTGGTGCATCATACGCTTGGTATGCTTATGCGAAAAGTTGGTACTGCATTGAACACCACCCCTTCTCATATGATGCCGAAAAATGCATGCTTCATTCGCCATTCGGTAGTTGAATACCGATAGATAGAGGAGGGAGGGAGAGAGAGAGAGAGATGAGAGAGAAAGAGAGAAAAGAAGAGAGAGAAGTAATGATATTTTTTTAATAAAAAAAATTTAAAGAGTGCGAAGCATGGGTAGTTCTGTTGTTTAAGCATGATTAAAGCATTATATGTGTTATACTGGTATGACACAAAGCACGGGACGCTTCAAAGGGAGTACATCCCATGCTCTTAGTTTTATTTTTGTTTTAATTACTTCACTCATACTTAAAATTTATATAGAAATAATAACCAAGTTTAAAAGTGTTTCATTCTTCTTGTAAATTTTTTTGTACATGGTAACTTGTAAAAAAGGTAAATTTCACAAGAATTGAATACTTTTGAAACTTAATTGGTTACTATATTACCTTGAGCAAAAAGTTTGAGTGACCTAATTGGAACAAAACTGAACTTTGTTACTATTTTATGAAATTCACCCCATAAATAACGACACACACCACCCACCACTATCACAAGAAACTACAACCACAACCACCGTTCTCTCTCAAAACCACGACCGCACCCCTATTTATCCACCACCGCACCCATCTTATCCACCGCTTTATCCATGTCTCCACCATCCTACACACCACTGCCACCATAAACTATAACTACAACCACCATTATCTTTGAAAACCAACATTGTTCTCTCTTGAAACCACCATAGCTCCACCACCGTCGTACACACCAACGCCACCACAAACCACAACTGTCTCGGATCTTTGTTATCCTCAACCAAACAAACACCCTGGCACTGAAACCCCCTAAATTAAACCTTGAATCAAACCCCTTGTTCGAAAAAAAACCTAAAAACAATTTTGAAGGATCAAACCTTATAATCTTTTTCGATGGTCCAAACAGCTTTAGATCCATAAAATCTCATCACAATGAGTCGAAAGTTCCCTACGATCGCTCTCCTCGGTGTTAAGAGTCCGGAGATCGCCTCATAGACGTCAATCACACAGGGTGTTTGTGTGTTTCGTGCCACAGAGAGAGAGATAGAGAGAAGGAGAGAGTGTGTGAGAGAGAGGGAGAGAGAATGGGGGAGAGATCCGGATGGTGGTGAAGAAGACGAGGCAAAGTGGACGGTGGTGGTGATAGCCGGAGTTGAAGAGTCGCCAGTGTTTAAGAGATGTGAAGAGATAGTTTCATATTATATTTTGATCTTTAGTTTTTTTAGCTTTTACATATATATTTTAGGTTTTATAATATTTAAAATTGATAGTTTTTTAAAAGTCTTTTTAGGTGTTTTATAAAGGGTAAAGATGTTAGTTTGACATGGTTAGCAGAGTTTTTTAATGTTCGTCATTAGAAATGATCAAACTCGCCACAAAATAGATATTTAAAGACAATTCGTATCACTTTTAAAGTTAAAAAACTAAAGTAACATGAATAGTAAAGTTAATAGATCATTTGAACAACACTCTAACCGTAATAGTATTAATAGTACGTAGTAATAATAATATAATAATAATGATAATAATAATAATAATAATAATAATAATTATTATTATTAAAAAAGACATATGCGAAAAGGTATTTTCCCCGACAGAAAAAAAACAATTCTCAATACAACATGATTACTATTATTAGACTTATGGATGGATACAATTAGTACGTGTATGCAAATTCTATTTTTTTAATTACATGTTGTATGTACCCACGGACCCATTGCCATGAATGCCCGAAAGTATGCGTGTGAAAAAGTATCTTTTTCTAATAATAATTAATGAAAAAAAAGAGAAGATAATTATCTACTTACAAATGTTACAAATCTCAAAAGAAAATTTTAGTCGATTCAACCCTAAAAGAGTACTTGTAGAAAAGCCTATCTAAAAGCAGTGAAATAATAGTTATAATACCATTTAAATGATTAAATAGTATCTATTCAAATAGTTTGTAACCGTAGCATCATCAATTATGATAAGTTGATCTCATTATTTTATAAAAATCATAGTACTCCAGTTTTTTTCAAAAAAACCGATGATATATTGTTACTATTTAAACCAAATATTTACCCGCAAGCAAAATTTTAAATAAAATTAAAATATGAAATGACGACATGATCAAACCTAAAGACTTAAGAACTAAGTACTTATTTATAAGTAATTATCGATGCTAGAAGCCTAGAAGTAGAGGTGAAAAAAAAATCCGAATATCCGATTTATACGAAAAAATATCCGAAACCGGATATTTGCAAAACTGGTTTTTTTATCCGGATCGGTTATTTAATAACCGGATATTATAACCAGATATATAGTTTTTGTGGTGACCGATTTTTTACCGGATAAAAAACCGGTTATTTATCCGATCCGGGACCTGCTTCAAATACTAGCCGTTAACTAGCCGTTTTAGTCATTTTTTGACCGTTTTTTCCAATTTTTTTTACAATTTTGCCACCCAAAAAACTTATATATAGTGTGGGTATGTATTGGGTTGAATCACAACTCATTTCTTCCATATTCTTTCCAAATTTCATACTTTTTTTCACCAAAAATCATTTTTTTTATATTTTTTCCATGGCGGGTAGTAGTAGCATGCCAAACACGACCGAATCTTCCGTAAGAGAAAACCCCGAGGTGGTGAGGATTATCGAGCACAATCGAAATAAAAAAATTTGGGAACATTTTGAGTTGTGTGAGATGTCTAATGGTTCAAAAAGGGTTCGGTGCAAACTTTGTCGTAAGTTTTTCGCACCCGAAGGAAACTCTACTTTGAGGAGACATATTACCAAGTCATGTAAGGCGCTAAGATCAAGATCCGATGTAACTCAAGCTGACATGACGAATCAAGGTGGTGTTTTCATTTACGACAACGACAAATTACAACAAGCTTTTACAAAGTTTGTCATTACGAAAGCTTTGCCGTTTGACCACTTCGATGATCAAGATTTCACCGAAACCGTCCAAACACTCATGCAACCGCATTACACCGCTGTAAGTCGTACTACCCTTAGGCTTGATGCAATAAAAATGTGGCGTGCGGCTAGAGAAAAAATGATTTTAGGATCCAAGAACACCGTTATGGTGTGTCACTTACATGTGACGTTTGGAGTTCTCCACATAACACCGGAAATTCTTCTTTAGCCATCACGGCACATTGGGTAGACCAACAAAATTGGCAAATGGTGATTCGAACAATCGCGTTTGAATTATTTGGTGAACCACATACCGGTGCAAATGCGCTTTTAAAAAGGGTGATTTGTATTTATAAAATAGAAAACAAAGTTTTTTCTATTTCGTTTGATAATGCGTCGAATAACACAAACACTGTTCCAAGGTTAAAGTTACTACTTTCACCGATTTTAGACGGTGCGTTATTTCATACTCGTTGCGTTGCACACATAATTAATCTTTCCGTGCAAGCCGGTTTGGATGTTATTGATTCCAAGAAAAGAGATTTTAAAGAAATGATTAAATCGGTTCTTTGCTTCAACAACAAACGATTAAATAATTATAAACGATATTGTAAGTCGGTGAACTTGAAAGCTTTATGTCCTAATTTGGATTGTCCAACTCGTTGGAACTCTACTTGGATGATGTTTCACACCGCCTTACGGCAAATAGACACATTTCAAGCTTTTCACAAAAAATTAAAAAATAAGGGCCTTGTAGCAAACGAGTATCCGAATGAGAGTTGGGAAATTATATCCAAACTTATCGATTTGTTTGAGATTTTTAAAAAGGCAACAACTTGTTTATCCGGGCCATGTGCACCTCTAGCCTAGAACTAGAAGGATCGGTAAAAATACCACATGGGTACCAAACTACCAATTGGTATGAAAGTGTGCTTATACCTAATGGCTGACGAAATAATTAATCTAACAATTGGGCCAAAGCATATGGGCTTTCTCATCAAACACTATTTTACATTTTTACTAATCACTTTATTTACTTTATCTTTAAACTTTAGAGTTCAAATAGTCATTTTATAACTTTAAATATAGGTTAAGTTGTACATTCAACATGGAGAGAAAAGATCAGCTACATTCGTTCTATTTTTATTCCATACTATTTATTCAAGGAGAATTCTATAAAATTAAGTGTATGATAAAAAATTTAAAATTAGTAAAGCGTTCTTTATACAAAAATATTAGTGTAAGCATATTTTCTTTTTCGTACTTTATCTATTGTGTATGGTTGTTATTGCTAAAGATAAACTTGAATGTTGTTATAATTGTTTTATAAAATATGATAGAATCTAATATAAGGTTTAAATTTCACCTTTTTCTATTATTTTCTTGTGCCTTTTACATTCTTTTATGTTTCGCAAAGTCAAAATATTAAATATGCATTCTTTATCTATAAACATTCTTAAACAAGTTTGGTTTTTATTTAACAAGATATGTTGAATAGCTATTAATCTGGCTTTGATGTTATGCTTATATCACATTATTTTTTGTCCTAAGTGATTTTATTATTGCATTTATTGAAAGACTTACTTTATCTTTATTTATTAGCATCATCTATACCGCTTTATTTATTTAGGTACGTTGCGGGCTTCGATCATGATGTTAAACATCTTCTAGTTTTTTTGTGGCTTAGATAGAGCGTTCTCAACTAACTTTATGTTTTGCTGACACATAAGATGCTACATAAATATGATTTAGCAACCATTTTTATTATAAATATTTCGAGAACTAATTTTGATCAACGATTAAAATAAATCAATAACCAATAAATTTGATTAATTATTAATGACACATTAATAAGTATTTTGGAAAAACCAACTATTACATTTTAATGATGGTCCACCTAGAAGCAAGGTTGAGAAAATATATAAAAGACCAGAATAGTAATATTAATTGCACCACTTCTATTAGCGATAATAACTAACGTCACCACCATACTCGTCCTCTGTCTTACTTGAGACAGGCACCACCAAGATAGGTCCAAACATTTTCAGGGTACCTTGAGCAAAAATAAAAATGGGCTATCACATATATTAAAAATACATAAAAACAAAATATAAAATTCATATACAATTCAAACATTAAACGTGACAGGAACTTACAACTGTACAACTCCCAATTATATACTTATTACGGTGTGAGATGGCGGCTGCTACTATGGATAGGGCAACGAAGATCAGAGAGTACAACGACGAGTTTTGATGAATGTAAGGCAGCAATGAAGAAGAATATATGCATGTCATCCAAAAAATAAAATTTATATAATTATCCTCTTTCTACATAATGTATATATATGTGTGGACTGTGGAGTATCCTGATCCTAAAGGCTACAGCAAAAGAAGCATGAAGAATCTAAGAAACCAACCATTTCTATCGCCCTCCTACCTCAGTGATAGTCAACTGATTGATCTGTGTTTCACTCACATATGATGGCGGATTATGAACTCGTGTTTTAGAAACAAAAGCCGGTTCTTTAGGATCTGGGAGGCTTTCGATATCCATCCCCAACATCAGGACCACATTTGTCATAGTAGGCCGATCTTGAGGGTCTTCTTGTATGCACAAAAGCCCAACAATTATACATCTTAACACTTCAATCGAGCTGCATGATTCGCCTAATGTTGGATCTAGTAAATCCAATGGCCTTTTGTCTTTCCACAAACCCCAGGCCTGATATGCACAAATAAGATTAGTTTTTATAACAAACTAAAGGCTATAGAAAGATTTAGATTTCGGAACTCACATAGGATATCAGGCTAAAGGTTTGTTGGTTATTATAATAACCCGTGTTTCTCTTCCCACTAATAATCTCGAGTACAACAACTCCAAAGCTAAAAACATCAGATTTTACGGAGAACAAGCCATCTAGTGCGTATTCAGGAGCCATGTAGCCACTGTGTTAAGACCAACATCAAAATTTTAGAAATTCTAGAAGTAAAAAGTAGGAAAAAATGAGTGTGTGTGTGTGTGTTTATAGGTGGTGAAATATAGTTACTAGGTTCCAATAACTCTGCTGGTGTTAGCTTCTGTATCTCTGCCTTTAACTATCTTTGCCAAACCAAAGTCTGAAATCTTGGGGTTCATCTCTTCGTCTAATAACACATTGCTTGCTTTCAAATCTCTGTGAATAATTCGCAAGCGTGAATCTTGGTGAAGATAGACAAGTCCACGACCAATTCCCATAATAATATCAAAGCGTAATGCCCAGTCAAGACACATACAAAGTGTCCTATCTTGCAAAGGTGCCATCAAAACCAAAATTTCATATATCATGTTCTTATTAACATAAACTAATTGCAAATAAAAGATTTGAGAGCTCGACAAAGCTTAAGAGGCTAACCAAATATGAAACGATCCAAGCTTTTATTAGGCATATACTCGTACAATAGTATCATTTCATGTTCCTTGATGCTGTATCCTAAGAGCCTGACAAGGTTACGATGTTGAAGTTTGGCGATCAATAAAACCTCGTTTTTTAAATTCCTTCAACCCTTGTCCAGATTGGCTAGACAACCTCTTCACTGCGATTTCTGCTCCTCCAGGGAGAATTCCCTATTTTAATTACTCAAACATATACACTTAGTAAAACATAAAATCCTTGTTCAACATTTTGAAAATAGTTTTTTTTTTTTTGTAAATCCGATTGTTATAGTTTACATGGGTGGAGGAAGTAACTATAATGGTATTGAGAAGAATGTATTTTCTATTATATCACAAAGAGATTTACAATGGCTTAATAGCAGTAGTACATACAAGGAATGAGCAAATTAAGGAACAAATATAGAAAGGAAATAACAATGATTTAACAGCCTTTAATCATACAAATATTTTAAATATAGACATTATTTTGTGGCCTTAGACATAGTTGTAATACGCCCCTACAAGATGGAGGATCCATCGGAGACTCCAATCTTGGAACCGAGAAAGAGGAAGGCCGCACGACTCAGTGGCTTGGTGAGAACATCAACTAGTTGATCATAGGAGTTGATATGTAAAACACATAAGGAGCCATCTTGGACTCGTTCACACACAAAATGGTAGTCTAAAGCAACATGTTTCATCCGTGAGTGATAGACGGGGTTAGCGCATAAGTACGTGGCCCCGTGTTGTCACAAAATAAGGTAGGTGTCTTAGAAGATGACAAACCTAGATCATGCAACAGGTGTTGTACCCAAGTGATTTCAACTGCTGCATTCGCTAATGCTTTGTACTCTGCTTCTGTTGATGACCGGGAAACTGATTTTGGACAGGTAGAGCACCATGAGATGATATTAGACCCAAGGTATACAATGTATGCAGTTGTAGACCTGCCCCCGTTAGACACTCCACCCCAATCTGAATCTGAGAATGCCTTGAGGTCAAGAGAGGAATCTTTGTTTAGAAATAATCCATGGTGTATCGTTCCCTTTAAGTAGCGAAGAACTCGTTTTAAAGCTTGCTAGTGGGTTTGTGTTGGGGAATGCATAAATTGAGATAGCCGATTTACCGCAAAGGATACGTCGGGTCTGGTAAATGCAAGATGTTGTAATGATCCCACAAGTTTCTGGTAAGGTGTTGGATCAACGATCGGGGAGCCATCCATAGGAGTTAGAACAACCGACGAGTTTAAGGGGGGTGGCTACTTCTTTGGCACCATCCATTCGGAATTGAGATAATAGATCTTGGATATGCCTATGTTGAGAGAGAAACAGGCCTTTGGATGTGGGTATGACTTCATTGCCAAGAAAATGGTGAAACGGGCGAAGGTCTTTGATCGAGAAACGGGTGGCAAGAATATTAGTGAAGTGGGTGAGAAAGGCGGAATTATTGCCGGTGAGGACAATGTCATCTACATAGACCATGAAGTAACATGTGACACTATCATGAGTGTAGATGAACAAGGAGGCATCAACCCTTGACTTACGAAAATCGAAGGAAAGTAAAAATTGTGTAAGCTCTATGTACAATGCTCTAGGAGCTTGTTTGAGACCATATAGAGATTTTCGAAGCTTACAAACGTGGTTTGGGAACTGGGTTTGCACAAAGCCAGGTGGCTGAGACATGAACACTTCTTCATGCAGTGTACCATGCAGAAACGATATGTTTACATCCAATTGACGGAGTATCCAATTTTGAGAAAGAGCAATGGAGAGTATGGTACGAATGGTGACAGGTTTGGTAACTGGGCTAAAGGTCTCAAAATAGTCTTTGCCAAATTGTTGAAGGAAACCTTTTGCTACTAGGCGGGCTTTGTATTTAGCAATGGTGCCATCCAGATTTCTTTTGATACAAAAGACCCATTTACATCTGATAGGTTGTTGAGAGGTTTGAGGAACAAGTTCCCACGTTCAATTTTGCATTAGAGCAATGAATTCATGATCCATAGCTCACGCCACTTAGGATCCTTCATGGCTTCGTGATTGATGGAATAGAATTTGAAAAGGGCTTCTGTTTTAAAAAGTGGTTGTGGATAGACGGTTTATAAGGTAAACTGCAGTTTGAAAGGCATGTGACCAATATTGCAATGAAAGTTTGGCATAATGGAGAAGTGATAGACCAGTTTCAACCACATGTCTATGACAGCGTTCAGCTACCTCCTTTTGCTCGGGAGTATGCGGTGGAGTGGTATAATTAGAGATACCATTAGATTGTAGAAAAGGGAGTAAGCCAAGATACTCTCCTCCATTGTGGGACAACTTAGCAACATCAGATTTGTAAAGCATTGGGTATATCCAAAGTTCCAAACATACTTTGAGTAGAAGTCAACAATTATCACATAGTAAGGAAAGTGATCAATGGATTCTTTAACAGGTCCCCGTCCCCATACATCTGAGTAAATTAATTGGCTTGGATTTCAGAGAAATAACACGGGATCTTGAGGCACTAGCGTAGCTTGAGTTCAGCCGCACCCATGCTTCTCGAGCAGTACTTGCAGATGAGATGAGTGGTTGTATTGATTCTGAGCAGCTTCCAAGAATTGCACTGATGAGGATTTGGTCCTGCCGATACCAAGGTAAGTACTCTGGATTTGTAATCTTTCCATCCTTGTAATCGATTAATTTTTTTGGTGGTTCACGGCTGCCATCGATGAAGGCTTCAAGTTCCAACCCGATTAGAGTGGTATCACTTGTTTGCGCCAGACCGGGAAATTGACAGAGGTAAGTTTAATGGGAAAATGAGTAGCAGCAGGTAATTGAATGGTTAAAGATGGAGTAGCCATTAATGAGTGTTTGAAGATGATTGGGACTCTTGAGAGAGGGAACGAGAGATGCTCAGAGGAGCCTTTATGGCTCTGATACCATATAATGGTATTGAGAAGAATGTATTTTCTATTATATCACAAAGAGATTTACAATGGCTTTATAGCCGTAGTACATACAAGGAAATGAGCAAATTAAGGAACAAATATAGAAAGGAAATAACAATGATTTAGCAGCCTTTAATTATACAAAAAATTTAAATACAGACATTATTTTCTGGCCTTAGGCATAGCTAACAACTTTAAACTCATAGCTCAACTAAGAGACATGAATACAGTTTACTAAATAGCAATATAATCAACAGTTGTTACCTTGTAAACAGGGCCAAAGCCCCCCTGTCCAAGTTTATTTGCAAGCGAAAAATTCTCCGTAGCTGATAATATCTTTTTAAATTCAAAGAAAGGTACCTCAAGACCTTTTCTATCTTCTTCACTCAGTACCCCTGTACCTACACAATGAAGAATATATTGATTTAAAATCCTAATATTCAACAAGAACCCACATATGTTGGACCAAATGTTGTTAAAAGGTACAGAATTGTTGTATTTACCTCGTCTTTTCACCCTTTTGTAGAATATAATGCTAATACTGCATAGTAGCAGAAGACCCAAAAACCCTGAGACTATTCCTGGGGATGGAAAAGCATGCTTATTTAATGGGGCATGAAGCACAAGAAACTTAAAACTACAATTAAATGTGATTAAGATCACCTGCTACTAGCACTTTAGAATTGATTTTTGCATCATTTTCAGGAAGATCAGATGATGAAACTTTGATGTTAACTGGAATTGCCCGCCTATCTGAATCATGAGAAACAAACAAAAGTTGTATATGTTTCAAGTTTAGATCATTCCATAGCCGACACGTTTTAAGGATAAAACTATAGGCATCACAACGGCAGTCATCCAAGCAAGACCTTCTGCATGCTGATTCATCTAACAACGGAGTTCCATTTTCAAGTAATGACGAAAGAAAGTCGAAAGGGACATAACTTTCAACGAACTTTAGTTTTTCTTCCTTAAGACTACAATTCTTTAACTCGGTTTTCCTCACACACCCTCCAGAGAAAACATTCAGGTTCCAGTCACTCAGCGAACTAGGCTTGAATGCAGTCAAGCAATTACAGAATGGCAAATCGGTTTCATTGCAAATAGCAAAAGGTCCACAAGGACCATAAACATCACAAAATCTTCGTGGTTGAGACCAAAACAAATTCCACTGCCTGCTGGTTTCCAGCCATGACAGCTGCTGAATCTGCCCTGAGACGCCTATGATTAATCTAGAAATAATTGACGGATTGTATAAAGAATAGGTGAAATAACTCTCATTCTCATTGTCAACGTAACTAAAATTAAATATATAATTCAATCTCATTTCAGGTACCAAGCTAAAGGTTTCACCATTCCAAGATCCACTATTCCAGTACTCTATGGATCTGTTCCACTTTATTACATACTGCTTCTTATTTTGGTCAATCTCTAAAGAAAACAGTCCCACTGCAGGATCTTCTACACCTCTCCACTAAGTAAGAACCTGTTTCGTATCTGTACGTTTGTTGTATCCAAACTTACCACCAGGTAAGAACGTATGGGTTGGATGATCAAAACTTTGCCAGATTGCTGATACTGAATTTGACCCATATCTTAAAACTAAATTACCATCATCAAGAAGAATGACTGACGCAGAATTTGTAGCACTAGAATTCATGCTTGTTGACCAAATTTGGGTGTTTGACTCATTTAAGAGCACTAAGTTACCATCTACTATCTTCAATTCACAAGAGAGTGGATCAGAGACAGGTGTCTCTCTATTTGCTACCCAAACTATCGTTTTAGGAGTTATTTTGAGTCTATTGTACCAAATTCCTATGTAATAGTTGGTAATAATCAACCACAAACAATAAAGTAATGAAATAAGAAAAGCAAGAGACACCAAGATTTACGTGGAAAACCCAAAACGGGAAAAAACCACGGGCGGAGGAGGCCGAGAATCAATCCACTATGATACTGCAGTTCTTACAAGCTTGAAAGGAGAAGAAATTACAAAGCTTTAATGGTGAAAAGTGATTGGGGATTAAACCCTAATTTTTGTTTCTGCCGTACGTCGCATGCGAGAGAAGAAGATGAAGTCAATCTTGAAATTTTGTTTTGGTGCTTATCGTGATAGTCTGCCAACATGTGTATATATACACAATTAATTAAATTGAAGTTTGGCATAATGACAAGAAAGACCCCTTGACTTTGAAATATAATTATTTGAAGACATATATATTCCACAATCTCCACCTTGGCTTCAAATGAACAAGTCACGCCAAAACCGACAAACAAAGTATCACACCAACAGCTCGTCAAACTCCAAAGCTCCAAAATAAAAATACCTGCAGTCGCCATATAGAGAAAAAATGATTCCGAAAAATAATAATACCATCTCCGCCACGAGCCACTCAGGCTCAAATGCGTTTCATAGAACCTACCAAGTTCAATAATGAATTGAACTTGGCCACCGGAAGACCATAAGTGAAAATATCAATGAGATCATCACAAAGCACATCAAGTTCTTCAAATAATCTCTTCAACCAATTATCTCCCTTAGCAAATTCTGTAACCGCCATCTGTTCTCCCTCAGGAGAGGATAACAAAACTTTAGTATTAGGACTTAAAGTGGATGATTGTTTAAAATGAGCCGCAATGGGTGTGTTGACTGGCTCTGCTTCATGCAAATTGAAGCGACATAGGACTTTCTCGATAAAAATTTCCTGAGAAAGATGCAAGACCCTAGAATCCTTATCACGCACAATTACCATACCACATATAATTTTAGCAGCCCTCAAGTCCGTTGTTTCAAAATCAACTTTCAACTGGTCTTTTAGTTTCAAAATCTCCGTTAAATCTTTCGCTGCAAACAACATGTCATCCACGTATAAGAGTAAGTAGACTAAACCATCATCACACCTTTTATAATAAACGCAGCTATCGTAGGTGCACCTGCTGAATGTGTGACTGGTTAGAATAGAGTCTAACCTCCTATACCATTGTTCAGGAGATTGCTTGAGGCAATAAAGAGTTTTATAAAATTTATACGTATAGTCCTTCTTGCCAGAAACTACAAACCCCTCGGGTTGTTGTATAAATATCTCCTCCTCAAGCTCACCATTTAAGAAAGTTGTTGAAACATCAAGTTGATCTAATTTATAACCATTAGAAACAATCAAACCCAACAAAGCACGGATAGAAATATGTTTGACAATAAGAGAATATATGTCAGTATCATTAACATCTATAACCTGACTGTAACCTTTAGCTACTAACCGGGTGTCATACCTTGGTTTCTCATCTTGGTTAATGGATTCCTTGAGCTTGTAGATCCATTTGTATTTATCAGACTCAATATCTTCAGCAATAGTAAGAGCATAAGCAAAAGAATCATCTGGTTGCTCAATAGTACTCGAAGGAATAGTAGGTGTAGTAAAAAACTCCACCTCCACTTGAGTTTTCTCTTTGCATGCCTCAGATGATTCCTCCATATTGAAAGAATAGTCAACAACTCGCTGAATCATAATGGTCTCGTCAAAAGTAACATCTCTTGAGATAATAACCTTTTGCAACTCAAAACTCCATAACCTATAATCTTTTACACCTGGATTGTACCCAAGAAAAACACTTTTGAATTCCACCGGTTCTAACTTCTCATTGTCAACTCGTGCAAAAGTTGGACATCCAAACAGTTTTAAATCTGTATAATCGGCAGGTTTCCCGGACCATAACTCAAACGGAATTTTATTTTCAATTGCTCGTGACGGTGAACGGTTGATTAAATAACAAGCGGTAGAAGCAGCCTCCGCCCAAAAGGACTTTGGCAATTTGGAAATAATAAGCATACACCGGACCTTCTCCATAATAGTGCGATTCATCATTTCTGCTACACCATCATGTTGAGTTGTATGGACTACTGAACGATAAAAAATAATGCCCACCTTTCGGCAATAGGCATTAAACTCATCTAAACAAAATTCAAGTCCACCATCCATAAAAAGATACTTTATCTCCAATCTAGTTTGCTTTTCAACCTGCACTTTCCAATTCTTGAAAGTAACAAATATATCTCCTTTATGTTTTAAAAAGAATGACCATACCTTTCGGGAGAAGTCATCAACAATAGTAAGCATGTAGGAAGCTCCACCTTTCGAAGCAACTTCCGTCGGTCCATATAAATCCAAGTGGACATATTCAAGTGGTCCTCGTGTTGCATGAATACCACTCATGAAAGTCACTCGTTTTGCCTTGCCGCATATACAGTCTTCACAAATCTTTGAACCAACAACCTTATGTCCTCCTAATAAACCTCTTCGACTCAATTCAGACATGCCGTAAAAATTCATATGGCCGAGTCGAAGGTGCCAAAGACGAGAACGGTCTAAATCAGATAAAGAGTATGAGACATCAGCTGCATAAACTATTAGAAGTTCTCCAACACAATCAACCTCAGCTACATCGACTTCGGCTGATGTACTACCCCTTTTATACTCTGCTGCTGCATTCTCCTTTTCTTTATTCTTTAATTTAAAACATTCATCAATTGTATGCCCTTTCTTATGACAATAGTTGCAAAACTTTCGTTTGCCGGAGGATTGAGAGTTTTTACCTCTATCGGTTGTTGCTCCTCTAGCGTTCAAACCTTCGGCTTTCACGTCACCAGAATCACCACTTGTAATCTGTTTCATTTTCTCTTTTGAATCCAAAGCAGTTAAAACTTCATCCAGGACAAGAGTGTCACGACTATAAATTATAGTATCACGAAAGTGACCATAAGAGTAAGGCAAAGATGATAACAAAAACAGAGCCAAATCTTCATCATCATATTTAACATCCATATTCTCTAAGTTACCGACTAACTCTTTGAATGTGGATATATGATTAGCTAAAGAACTCCCTTCAGACATCTTCAGATTGAACAATTGTTGCTTTAAATGCAACTTGTTGGGTAAGCTCTTCGTCATCAACAATTGCTCTAACTTTAACCATAAAGCAGCCGCAGAAGTTTCCTTCAACACATCCTGTAAAACATCATTAGATAAATGTAAACGAATTAGAGAAGAAGCTTTCAAATCTTTCATCTCTTTTTCTGCCTGGGTCCATGAAGCTGGCATTTTCTCAAAGCCTAAAAGTGCCTCGTGTAAATCCATCTGAATCAAAATATCTCTCATCTTAACTTGCCACAAAGGAAACCTGGTGTTCCGGTCAAGTAAAGGAATATCATACTTCATTGGAGACATGGTTAATCAACTTGGCAGAAAAGTAATCCCAATAAACTAATATCAAGAGCAACCTGGCTCTGATACCAATTGTAGTAAAAACCGGAGATAAAATTTGACGGCACTAATTTCTCCCCTAATCTATTTTATACGACTAGGGTTAAAAATAGGATAATATCAAAACCTCCAAGGATCCAAGTTACCCAACTAATATCAGTTTTAACGGAATAGGATCAACCAACCAATAATAATAATCAACCACAAACAATAAAGTAATGAAATAAGAAAAGCAAGAGACACCAAGATTTACGTGGAAAACCCAAAACGGGAAAAAACCACGTGCGGAGGAGGCCGAGAATCAATCCACTATGATACTGCAGTTCTTACAAGCTTGAAAGGAGAAGAAATTACAAAGCTTTAATGGTGAAAAGTGATTGGGGATTAAACCCTAATTTTTGTTTCTGCCGTACGTCGCATGCGAGAGAAGAAGATGAAGTCAATCTTGAAATTTTGTTTTGGTGCTTATCGTGATAGTCTGCCAACATGTGTATATATACACAATTAATTAAATTGAAGTTTGGCATAATGACAAGAAAGACCCCTTGACTTTGAAATATAATTATTTGAAGACATATATATTCCACAGAAACCCAATTCAAAATTTGCAGCAAGAGAGACAAGTGTCCGGTTTCCAGAGAGTGATTGATTCACAAATAAAGTATCAGCTCCATATGAGAAAGGTAGAATGCATAATACATAGAAAAACAGCCGATAAACTATAAGAGTCGTGCTTTATTATGCTCAGCTTCTTCATAACCTAAGCTTCTGCAAATACTCAAATTATTAGACAAATTCAATGGAAAAACTTGTAGTCAACACAAGAGACGACTCGGAAAATTCGCCAACTCAAAATATGTATGGACAGTGATAATTAAAACACGTAGCATAATTTTTTTTCCACAAACTAGTAAAAAACATAATTTGAGAATGGTAGTTCAATCGCTGCTTACGTTTCAAACTTTCGTTCTTTTCAATTGAGTAGGTTTGGGTTTGGGGCTGAAGCATAGATTGTTCCTTCCTTCATCCACACTGACTTCGGTTTTTCAATCTCCAGTAGAGATTACATCTTCTTCCTCTCTCTCTCTCTCTCTCTCTCTCTCTCTCTCTCTCTGTTTTTCATCTGTTGCCGGTACATGTTTGCTTGGTGGAGTGTGTGGGCCAGTAGAAATACGTGTTTGTGTGTCTGCTCAACATAATCGATCAAGAAACAGATGAATTGCGCCAAGGACGAATAACAACATAAACTCCACCTCGATTTAGCATGTATGTATCGAATGCCATTGATTCCCTATTGCCATTGACACTATTATGCTGTTAGGTTTACATAGTTTTCAATTCCAGTTTTTTTCAATTTTTCTATATGGTTTTCATGTTCAATTTTTTCAGATAATTTTTATTTATATTCTAATTTAAATATTCAATGTTCGTTTCGATTTTATTCACACACTAAAAGCGGTGTTTTTTCCGTTTGTCAAATTTCGTTGTTTATTTGAATCTGGAAATCAAGTTTGGGTGCGATGGTGAAGAAAGACAAGAATGGCGATGATAGAGGTAAGGTTTTCAAGTGAGCTTTCCTCCGCCGCCACCACCGTAACCACCAGCGCCACCAAATCCTTAACCACCGCCACCAAATCCACCACCACCGCCACCAAATCCACCACCACCGTTCGAAAACCACCCTTGCCGTATGAACCAGCACCGCCCCCTGTGAACAACCACCACTGCCACAACCAGATTTGTGTTTAATCACTAATTTTAGGGTTTTATCATTTGCAGCTATCTTTAAATTTATCATCACGTTTATGTTGTTTTTGCTTTTGTTGTTCATCTGATACTACATTTTGTTTTATTCATCTGGGTTTCTCATTGATTTTGTTCATCATCATATATTAATTTTGTTTAGCAAGTATAGATGAAGTTAAACTAAAAACAGATGAAGAATAAGATTAAAAAATAAAAAAATAAAAAATATATTAATTTACCTGTTAAACAAGTTAAAGGTGAAAAATGGGTTAAAGTGAAAACCAAATATAACTTAAGGATTAAAATAATTATTAAATAAAACTTTATGGTTAAACTATTTAAAAAACTTTAATAATTAAATCAAAAAGTAATTAAAACTCTAATGATTAAATCATATTTCACCTAAGATGTATATACGTTGAGAGCTAAGAGAGTCAATATCACTCTACCCCGATACCAATAAACAATTTTATTAAACTAGCATATTACCCGCGCAATACGGCGGCGTCAACTAATTTCTACTTAGTAACCTCTTACTTGTTTTCGGTATTCATCATTACAGTGATAACAAATAATTTTTCTTTGGCAAGTGACAACATATCTAATTTCTTTATCTTTTTTCCATTTTCTTTATTATTATTATATTCTCAATCAACTCTTTTATTATTTTAAAATAAATTTTGAGAACAATTAAATAAGAAAAACGATCTCTATTTATAAAGTAGGTTAAATTACATGACAATACAGAGCGTAAGTTAGTAATTTGAAACTATTAAAAATTAAGAGATTACAATTATAGAATAAATTAATTTGAAACTATTAGTTATATGAGCTATTTTAAAAAATTAAAATATATGTTTATAAATTCTAATTATATGTTATTCACGTTTATGAGCTCTAGTTAATTATATACATTTTTTTAATAAATAAGTTAAAATGTTTATAACATAATTGAATATTTATTATTTGATTTTTTTTAAGTATGGAAGGTTTAATTATTAAAATGGAATATAAGAACCTTATTAAATGCATCTAGTAGTTACTTTATATAATAGTTTTCATTTATTTATATGAAGGGTAATTTAGTATATTCAACTTATTTTTAGGTTGTAAATGTTTTATATAGAAGTAATGTTTGTACGTAAGAACGCACAGGTACATATTGTGCAGCAGATCGGAGTGAAGGAGGATTGGATGTTTAGTCTCCCATTGCGGTGGCTAACCCCGGGCGAGGAAACGATGTCCATAGCAGGAGTGACATGAGGATCTCGTGGTTTATGGTCCCATGGTCATTAGGAAGAGATGAAGAGCATGGTGATGCTTATATGAACTCCATGGTCCTTTGTAAGAGGATAGAAGAAGTATGTGTGTATGGAGAGACCTCCATATGTGGGTGTTGACAGGAAAATGAGAGAAAGGTTGAACCTTGATGCTCTCCCCAATATATAGGGAGGTGTCTAGGGTAAGATAGGCCCAAACATACCCAAACCCAATAGATATACTACATGTTTAGGCCTTACCTAAGGCCCACGTATAGGGTACACCAATAACAAAATTAATATTATAGTAAATTCTAAAACACAAGTAGTGAAATGTTAACTTGAGTTGTCGGAACATGGAGACGGAAATCAACCGAGTCATGATCGAATATTGCAATGACTTCATTTTCCCACGATTCCCTCGGTAGAAACAATCGATACTATTCGCTTGATTCAGAATCCACTACTAGCGATTCAAAGAAAATGAAACACTCAACAAGCTTATCCATCGAACGATCAAACATTTCGATTTAAAGGTAAGATCATAAAACTTCTTCTATATGCGGGAAAGTAGAAACATTATTGATTATTTTTTATTAGGGCAAAACCGAAATCAGTTTGGTGATGGATGAGTTAGGGTTACATTGCTGATTATTACAAAATCTATTTCAATATTCTATTCTCAATCGGAATCACCATTGTGTTTTTGTTTCTTTTGATACAACATATAAGTTATTGGATTTCTTCAATGAATTAAGATTCTTATCAATTTTGGTTGATAAACCAACCAAATTCGCCATTGCGGTCATCATGTTATTGTAGTCTATGATATTGGATATGAAACCTGGAAGTTTTCATGGAATGAGGGATGTCTAAATTTCCATTATGATTGATTTTGTGTTTGTAAGATTATAATTCCCATTTTGATGATATGATAATAAGTATTTCTGTATCCTAATGGAGTATTGGATTAAACTTGTGTACCAGGGAACTTTTATGAAGAATTGAAGTCCCGAAAGGATCTAAATTCTAGTAACTAAACTTCCCAGGCACACAAGTTCATTTCATATATTATATGTGCTACTTAATTGGTTTCATGGCTATTCGCTTGATTGGTTAATTGATATTTAGGTTGTTGGCTTATTGCTAATTTGCTTATTTGGTAAATGGTTAATTTGATTATTGCTAAATTTCCATTGTAATGATTACTTAACTACTTGCATACATCTTGTTGAATCAACTTGAATTTTCAATTGAGTTTTTTATATTTCTAAGGGCGCATTTTTCATTTTCGCCTGGGGCCCCTAAATAGTTTGGACCGGCCCTGTTTCTATCGCCCTTGTACCTCAGTGATAGTCACCTGATTGATCTGTGTTTCACTCACATATGATGGCGGATTATGAACTTGTGTTTTAGAAACAAAAGCCGGTTCTTTAGGATCTGGGAGGCTTTCGATATCCATCCCCAACATCAGGACCACATTTGTCATAGTAGGCCGATCTTGAGGGTCTTCTTGTATGCACAAAAGCCCAACAATCATACATCTTAACACTTCAATCGAGCTGCATGATTCGGCTAATGTTGGATCTAGTAAATCCAATGGCTTTTTGTCTTTCCACAAACCCCAGGCCTGAAATGCACTAATAAGATTAGTTCTTAAAACAAACTAATGGCTATAGAAAGATTTAGGTTTCGGAACTCACATAGGATATCAGGCCAAAGGCTTGCTGGTTATGATAATAACCCGTGTTTCTCTTCCCACTAATAATCTCGAGTACGACAACTCCAAAGCTAAAAACATCAGATTTTACTGAGAACAAGCCATGTAGTGCGTATTCTGGAGCCATGTAGCCACTGTGTTAAGAGCGACATCACAATTTTAGAAATTCTAGAAGTAAAAAGTAGGAAAAAATGAGTGAGTGTGTGTGTGTGTGTTTATAGGTGGTGAAATGTAGTTACTAGGTTCCAATAACTCTGCTGGTGTTAGCTTCTGTATCTCTGCCCTTAACTATCTTTGCCAATCCAAAGTCTGAAATCTTGGGGTTCAACTCCTCGTCTAATAACACATTGCTTGCTTTCAAATCTCTGTGAATAATACGCAAGCGTGAATCTTGGTGAAGATAGACAAGTCCACGAGCAATTCCCATAATAATATCAAAGCGTAATGCCCAGTCAAGAGACATACAAATCGTCCTATCTTATAAAAGTACCAACAAAATCATAATTTCAGATATCAAGTTCTTATTAATATAAGCAAATAAAAGATTTGAGAACTCGGCAAAGCTTAAGAGTCTAACCAAATATGAAATGATCCAAGCTTTTATTAGGCATATACTCGTACAATAGTATCATTTCATGATCCTTCATGCTGTATCCCAATAGCCTAACAAGATTACGATGTTGAAGTTTGGAGATTAATAAAACCTCGTTTTTGAATTCCTTTAACCCTTGTCCAGACTGGCTAGCCAACCTCTTCACTGCGATTTCTGCTCCTCCAGGAAGAATTCCCTGGTTTGATTACCCAAAACATATGCACTTAGTAAAGCACAAAAGTCTTCTTGTTTTATATTTGACTTGTATTCATTTCTTGTTGTAAAAATGTAAAATGTTTTGTTTTTGTAAACTTAACTATATGACATGAGTACTGTTTGCTAAAAAGCAATATAACCGACAGTTGTTACCTTGTAAACAGGGCCAAATCCCCCCTGTCCAAGTTTATTTGCAAGTGAAAAATTCTCAGTAGCTGATAGTATTTTTTTGAATTCAAAGAAAGGTATATTAAGACCTTTTCTATCTTCTTCACTCAGTACCCCTGGATCTACAAAATGGAAAATATAATGATTTTAGTAGGAAATATTCACCAAGAATCACATATGTTGAACCAAATCTAGTTAAAAGGTACAAAATTGTTGCATTTACCTCGTCTTTTTATCCTTTTGTAGAGTATAATGCCAACACTGCAAAGAAACACAAGACCGAAAGCTCCTGATATGATCACTGAGATGGAAAACAATGCATCGTTTTTTATTGATAGTGGTTCAAGACAAGAAAATAGAAATTGCAATTACAACCGATTTGAGATCACCTGCCACCAGCACTATGGTATTAATTTTTGCAGTATTGATGTAACGATCGGAAAAAGAAACTTTGATGTTGAATTCAAATGTTTTCAGCGATGAATCATTTAAAACAAACTCAAGTGATATGTTATTCAAGTGTTCACTGTTCCAGTGTCGACATGTTTTGGAGGTAAAAGTATATGCATCACAACTGCAGTCATCCAAGCAAGACCTTCTGCATGCTGGTTCATTCAATGGCAGAGCTTCATTATCAGGCGATGCAGGAATAATGCGTTCTGGGACATAACTTAAGATAAACCCGGGTTTCTCTATCTTAACACTGCAGTTCAATTCAGATTTTCTCACACATCCACTAGAGTAACTGCTCAGATTCCAATCACTCTGTGATCCAGGCTCAAAAGCAGTCAAGCAATTACAGGATGGCAATCTCTGCTGATTGCAAACACCAAATGCCCCACACTTACCATAAACTTCACATCGAAGTGGTTGAGACCAAAACAATAACCACTGCCTGGAGCTTTCCACCCATGTCAGCTGCTGAATCTGCCCTGAGACGTCAATAGTAAATCTAGGAATAACTGAAAGATTGTATACAGAATAAGTGATATAACTCTCATTTTCATTGTCTACATAGCTGAGATTGTAGATATAATTCAATCTCATTTCAGGTGTTAAGGTAAAGACTCGATCTTGATCATTCCAAACTCCACTAGTCCAGTATGTTACAGATCTATTCCATTTGAGTAAATACTGCTTCTCCTTTTGGTCAACCTCTAAAGTGTAGAGTCCCATTGCAGGATCTTCTGAACTTTTCCATGAAGTAAGAACTTGTTCTGTACTTGTTCGTTTGTTGTATCCTAACTTACCACCGGGCAATAAAGTATTAGTCGGATGATCAAAACTTTGCCAAATTGGTTGGCTCGAACCTGACCCATATCTTAGAACTAAATTACCATCATCAAGAAGAACTACCGAAGCAGAAGTTGTAGTAGTAGAGATCATGTTTGTTGACCAAATTTGGGTGTTTGACCCATTTAAGAGCACCAAGTTACCATCTATTATTTTCAATTTAGAAGACAAGGTATTGGAGATGGGTGTCTCTCTATTTGCTACCCAGACAACAGTTGTTCGTTTAGTATACCAAATTCCAATGTAATAGTTGGGAGAATTACCTGGTTTAAAGAAACCCAATTCAAAATTTCCAGCAAGAGAGACAAGTGTCTGGTCTCCGGAGAGATATTGATTGGCAGCTAAAGTATCAGCTCCAGATGAGAAAGGAGGAATGAAGAAGAAATAGAAAAAGAGCTGAGAAACTATAAAAATCATGCTTTATTATGCTTTACTTCTGCATATTCTCAGATGATTAGCATGGCAATCAGACATTAATGATATACTTGTAGTCAACATAAGAGACGACTTGGAAAATTCGCCAACATAAAATATGTATGGACAATAATTATCAAAACAGTAAGCACGATTTTTTGTCCACAAACTAGTCCTTAAAAACAACCTATGTGTTACAAAAGGAACTTTGGTGGAAGTGCAAGATCTTTTATTTTCCGTTCTTTTGAAAACTCTGGCTGATATAAAAACACAAACAAGATTACAAACAAGGACACCGAGGCGGATCCATAAATATAAATTAATTCCATGTCAGATTACAAAGCTGACCCGTAAACAGAATAAACTCAAGCCAAAAAAAGAAAAAAAAGAAACCAAACAATCTACTATACCATTAAGACTTGGATAAAACAACGTAGCCAAAACAAACTGATACTGTCACAAAGGAAAACAACATAGTTTAGGCATACTTGAACCACATAAACATGTTATCACCATGGAGAAGTAAAACAACAATCTGCATGCCTAGCCAGCACCTAGTCACATCCGATGAATGCCGCTGATAGAGAATATGATATGGGTCAATCTTAATAACCAACAGCCCAATGGGCCTAAGCCTTTTCAGTTAGAAGATATTATATATATACAGCCTATTGGGGGAGAGAAAGGTATCAAGAGTATTGAGTTTAGAGTTATCGGCTCTTCGAGCTTGGGCTGATTAGGGCAGGGGAGTTCTTACGAGCTCCTTCTGATTCTTCTTCTACTCATTTTCTTTCTAGTAACCTATCAATTTCAGTAACTAATATACATATCGATTTCCTGTTCTTAATTTCTGTTCTATATCATCAATTTGGTGAATCGGTTCTTATCAATTGGTTCCATTGCCGGGAAACCATGGAGATGGATGAGGAGAGTTTGCTGTTAGAATTACGACTTGATTCACAGAGTCAAAAACTCGATCATCTAGAGACCCAGATGAGAGATCTAACTCAAGCAGTTTGTTCCATGGTAGAGACGCTAAAAAAATCAATTGCGAAGATGAGTGGTTCCAACAGCGAACCACCATTTCAGCAAAGTTTATTAGATCTCGATAGGAGGATGCAGTTGTTTCTGAACAGGAACGACAAACAACTGGTATCGACTAATTTGGAGGGATCGACAAAATTGAAGGATGAGGGAGAAATCCCAGATGTATCTTCAAAGGATTTGCAAGAAGAGTCTAGTGATTCCAGCTTCACAAAGGAGGATTCGAAGGACGAAGTGATGGAATTCAAGGAGAAACTAATAGAAGGAAGGCCAACTAAAATTTTTGCTGAACTCAAAAGACCAAATCTGTCATTGATTACCTTTGCTGGGAACGCACAAGAGCTGTTTGATGAAAGTCCATAACCAAATTCAATCAAGGATAAACCACCGAAGCCCTCAAATTATTTGTTCTTGCACAATACTAGGTATGCTTTTGATGGTCATGAGTCTCCAAATAGTAACAATCACAATTTCCAGTTCAGTTATGTGAGTAATCTACTTTCTATTACACCTAAATCCTTCCTAGGCCCCCACAGTGGAAACCATTGTAGTGAAATGATGCACCTGATGACAAGGTATTTAAGGTGTTTGGTCTTTTGTAGTTCACACCAACTGTTGGGTGAAATTCAGTATACAAGATATTGTGAAATTTGGTATGATGTGTGGGGTCAAAAGCCACTGAAACCACCAGATTACTCATGCTCTGTTACGTTTAGCCACTCTTCCCGCACAAACATGATTAAACTCCCAGATTATTTTTGTAGTTCTTGGCATGATACATGCATTATTCAGTCTTCAAAACCCTCTAAGCCTCCATATTGTATTATGATGTTTTGGTTTAATAAGCTGTCAATGACTAGTAACACAAACCATGGCTGCCAAACCAAGTTAGAAAACCAAGGATTACATATTCCTTCACACTTGATAAGCTTGTATTTCAAGTATAGTATTTTGGGGTTTGTATGCAAGTTGTTTCAGGAACGTTGTGAACCAAAGTTGATTGGTTGGGACTCTTTGATTTCTCTATATGAACAGAACAGGTCATGCTCAATAAAGGCAAGTTTTGTTGGAGAGAAGAAAATACATGGAGGAGCGCTGAAAACTAATTTTGAAACAGATGAGATCGAGCAGATTTTGAGAACTAAAGTTAGTGTGATGTACGATGATTGTTCATATGTGCTTGCTATTGTGTTGGAATTTTACGGGTGGCATACTAATATGGATGTTCGTGATGGATTCTCTATGGGTGACTTACTAATATGGATGTTCTTGATGAAGATACATGGGCTGAATCTTTTTGCGATATGATACACATCACTAGTGTTTCTGGTCAGACGACCATTGATCCTCTGTCAATTGACTACCGAGTAGAAAGTATCTTCATTAAAAGCCTTAGAAGGGAAGGCCTTGATAGGATCTTAGTAATGGTTAATAAATTGCTTACTATGATCATGGAGGTTCTTAGTGGTGTTCTTAGAGGTGATGCTGCTGCCAAGGAGGGTTATCTTGCTAAGGTAATTGGTACTTCAGCAACTGGAGTGAAGAAGTTGATTAACATTATCTATGTTAACGTTGAATTAAGCAATTACGGGGATAATCACAACACGGTTCTCATGGCTGCCAGCCTTGATTCGAGGGCAGAATTAGAAGAGTTGAATGAAGGTGCTATATTATATTCAAAGTGTCAAGCGACTAGCAGGGGCAACACCAAATTTTTTGTGTTATTGACATTGCAACGGTTTATAATTGTTGTTGATCGAGTATTTACTCTTGGTTTCTGTTTTATGAGAAGATTAGCTCTTCATATCTGCTACGCGCTTAAACGACCGGTCACCTTCTTCACAATTATAATGCTTGCAATCTCGTGTGATGGTATTACCATTAAGACTCTCAAAGATAAGATGCACAGGAAGACCACACAGGAATGGATGACTCAAAATCAGCAAGAAGCCATAGCAGCTGCTGCTTGGGGAACCCAACGTCGAGTTATCGAAATTAGGCTTGAGGACAAGCCTTGTTTTATGGGGTCGGTATTGATAGAGAATATGATATGGGTCAATCTTAATAACCAACAGCCCAATGGGCCTAAGCCTTTTCAGTTAGAAGATATTATATATATATAGCCTATTGGGGGAGAGAAAGGTATCAAGAGTATTGAGTTTAGAGTTATCGGCTCTTCGAGCTTGGGCAGGAAGACAAGTCGTCTTCTCTGATTAGGGCAGGGGAGTTCTTACGAGCTCCTTCTGATTCTTCTTCTACTCATTTTCTTTCTAGTAACCTATCAATTTCAGTAACTAATATACATATTGATTTCCTGTTCTTAATTTCTGTTCTATATCATCAATTTGGTGAATCGGTTCTTATCAGCCGCAACTCAGGAAAAGAAGAAAGCTATGAAATTCAAACATGACAATGTGTTTACGCGGGATTGGCTATTGTTGTTATTGAATTCTATTAAGGATATATCCTCTCCTTTATTATATATTGTTATTATTTGTTAATTTAATAATGAGAGAGATCCCACAAGTGTGGTAATTTTCTAAGCCTGACATGGTATCAGCCTAACCTATAAATCCTCTATTCGTCTCACCGCCTCTCCTCAATGGCCGCCGCGATAAGCATAATTCTCCCTCTCTCTCCACTCTTCCTCATATGATCACCATTAAACTCTCTTCTACCAACTACATGCTTTGGAGACATCAACTTTTTCCCTTTTTCTCCTACCAAAAACTTCATAGTCATATTAATGGTTCTCTTCCTTCACCGCAACCTACCATTGACATTGAATCATCGATGGTAAATCTTCTCCCGCCAAGAAGGTATTCTCTCTTTAAAGAGACCATAGCTGAAACTCTCGGTTTAAAGACTGCCAGGGAAGTTTGGTGTGTTCTCGAAGATGTTTATTTGAACCCCATTCATATATTAGTGGATGAAATAAACAAAATATAACTATAGAAGACTTCCTCTTAATACTGCTAGTCCTGTTTATTTATATAAACCATTTAAATAAAAATACATGTTATTTCAACTTCCATTGCTTATAACAGTTGCAATATTGTTCTAATTGTGACAATACCACAAACTTATATTCATTTCACATTAAAAATATCAACACTGGATGCGAATTCTCGTTGCAAAGCATGATCAAGTAAAGCCTCTGACTCGATCATCAACTCGGGACTTAATCTGAACATCAACACACAAAACTCCATCTGATTGAGAGCACCATCGCCATCATAATCACCTTCTTTCAACATGCTCATTAATTCATCGTCTCGTAAATCTTGCAAGCCAAGCAACGAAGAGTTATGCTTCAAGCTTTCAAAAGTGATCACACCTTTGTCTTTATCCATCAACAAATTGAACCCATTGCATAGCTCATTAATTAGCCCTTCACCTCCTAGCTTTTCTGCCATTTTTGGCAGCATATCTTCAAACTCTTCCCCACAAAAATTCCCTCTTGCTTCTGCTTCTGATCCCATCTTTTTTATGGAAAGTTGAAGTAGGAGTAGGGGATGGAGATGGTACTGGGTTTGCAAGTCTTTATGGCTGGTGGGTGGTTTTTATATAAAGAAAGTTCCATTTTAATCCCAATTTTTCTACACATTAGACATAATGGTTGTTGAAGTATGAATAATGACAATTACATCCCTCGACTTTTATTTAATCTCACCTATAGTATGATTCTTAAGCCTTAAGATGTAACTTATACTCATATAGTTAGGCTGCATTCACTTTCAAAAAATCTTTCATTTTTTCAGAACATTTTTCTATGAAAACTGAGAATAAGAAAACATGTTCACACACATATTTATAAGAAAACAGAAAACTCCATCCTTTTTCCAAACTCAATTTTTTCAAACTTTCATATCTTTTCGAACAACTTTTTCAAGAAAACAACCAAACATGTTTTTCTAAAAAAGGAAACTCCACCCCTTTATCTAAATATGTTTTCTATTTGTTTTCAGAAAATAAAAACTCTATCATCTTTTTGTAGAAAAACGGAAAACAAAAAACAGAAAAAAATTCTCTTGCTAAATACTAAATGCAACCTTAGTCTTTGTCCCACCAACTTATGTTAAAATAGTTTAAGTTTATGATAATATGAATATATAAGAATGAAGAAACATGTAACTTTGAATCCCAAAATGAAGGGTTAAATTTGATATTCATGATACTATAAGGTAGCAAAGTGAGAGTTTGAAATAGTTAAGAGGTGCAGTGAAAAAGTTGAGAAGGTGACTGCTGCCTTCAAAGAAATTGTGTAGATGCTGATGCTACAGCTATATGAGACACTTTAAAGCCAACTCTTTCCTTGTGTTTCCTATCTTGCCTACTCTGCCACCTGTTCTTCATTTTCTGAATTTCCAAAGATTCACAGTTCCCGATTTTGTTTCCATTTTTCAGACATCCTGCAGATTCCCTTCTTTTTTTAATGCCATGGGAATCCGCTTACACCGATAAGGATCCGGATCACACATGGGTCGGGGCGGAAGTGAACAGCAAATGCAAGTTTCAAATCCGGTCTCTGTTATCTGTTACTAGGGTTTGACGAAGGTACATTTTCCTTGATCGTAATGCTTTCTTAGTAGTAAGATATCATTTTCGAATTCGAGTGTAAGCATTGCTATCGAGTTATGGAATTTTGATTCTAATATTGATGTCTCATGATCTGTAATCGATTTGTGGATCACGAATTGGTTCTCCATCTATGCCCTAAATAGAGCTGCAATTGGGTTTTTTTATTTCAGACCTATTACTTCTCCAATGCGAAATAGACGATGCCCATTTCGTTTTAAATACAAATCACAAACACTTTCGCCCATTATCATAATCAACTAATCATCGTATCTCCCTAGTTTCAGGAAATAACGAATGTTTGGTTTCCTCATGAAGATCAAAATTGACAACATTTTCTGAAAAGATAGTTCTTGTGCATTTTAATCACCAAATGTAGCTCTAAATTTGGATGATTTACATTCATGTAGTTCACTTCTTAAGCTATGTTTATCTTGTTATAAATTCAAGTGCAGCTATTTCCAGTGTGTAGAATTCATCGAACGTAAACATATTTATGATTTTTCTTGTTTAGATACTAATTCTGATGTTGAAGTTGATCTGCTTGATCTTGAAAGTGAAGTAAGCATTTCATTATGAAAATAGGTTACACCTGTTAGATTTTCATTTGAGGGTTTTGGATAATTCACTTCAAGTTCAAGATTGTACAAATCAAGAGGGTAGTTTGACATATGAATTTGACAACTTTAGTTATCTTATCTTGGATCTACATTGGTGATTGTAACTTCATTGTTGGAGCATCTACTTGACATTTGAGGACTCCTATGAATTGTAAAAGCCGGCTTTTTGGGCAATGGAGCAGTTGCAGTTTCATTGCTTAGCATGACAACTACTTCTGACATTGTTGGTCTTTCATTCATGTTTTCTTGAACACACATAAGTCCTGTATTAATGCAGTTCATTGCCTGTCGAGGATGGCATGTATCTCTCACTGAAGGATCAACCAACTCCACACCTCTACCTTCCATCCAGTTTTCCCATGCCTAAAAATGATCCAAAACCCTTAAATTATATTATCCACATGTTATTATGGTACGATCAAATTGGAAACAAAAGGAAACAGCATACCTACCCATTCTGATACTGTAAGAGCATCTTCGTTGAAATCAGAACCGGTATTCCTTTTACCAGTCACAATCTCTAGAAGTAAGACCCCGAAGCTATATACATCTGATTTCTCGGAGAATCTACCTTGCAGCGCGTATTCAGGAGCCATATACCCACTGCAATTTGCAAAAGAAGGATATCAATTAGAAAGAAACGGTCCAAGTAGTTGAACTGAAAGGTGGGCCAGTTTGTAATTTTAATGAATACAACCTTTCAAATCATTTATTCGTAAATTATATTGTTATCGAAGTAACCTAATTTATGCATATCATATTTGAGACACTAAAAGTTTCTATAATATATTTTTTTAAAATTTCGACAAAAGTATCTTGGGTCAACCCGACCTCCATCCTTTTGGACTGGTACATAAGTTTTTTGTTCTGAGTCCAAATAGGATGATTTTGAACTTACTAGGTACCAACAACTCTGTTGGTTTTGTCTTCAATTTGATTCATCTCGAAAATCCTTGCTAAACCAAAATCAGAAATTTTAGGAGTCATTGTTTGATCCAGAAGAACATTGCTTGCTTTTAAGTCCCTATGAATAACTTTGAGTCTAGAATAATTGTGCAGATAAAGGAGCCCTTGAGCTATTCCATGTATTATTTTGAATCTCTTGCCCCAATCAAGATTGACACTCTCAGATGGATCTAACAGCAATAGATAAAAGACGATATTTAGTTATGTAAAACAAAAGAACTTGAATCATAATACTGACGGGAAAGCATAAAACATACCAAAAAGGAACTTGTCTAAGCTTCGATTTGGCATGTATTCATATATTAATATCTTTTCATCTTTTTCCACACAACATCCCAATAGCTTAACAAGATTCTTATGCTGAAGTTTTGCAATAAGTTTCAGTTCATTCATGAACTCCTCTCGTCCTTGTGATGATCTTGTTGATAGTCTTTTTACTGCCACTTGTCTGTTTCCAGGCAATGAACCCTGCGTTGAATCTTTGCCATTTCAAACTATTACAATTTAAATTGTATGTTTCTTTATATTTAAGGAATTATACCTTGTAAACAGGACCAAACCCACCCTCTCCAAGCTTGTTTTTAACTGAAAAGGAACCTGTTGCAGCCAATACACTCCTTAAGCTAAATGATACAAGCTCTGCATTGTTATGTGCATCCCCAGAGGTGGTGCTCACCGAATCAAATCCAAGTAATTCATTCTTTATATTCTCTGCAAACATCATAATTTAGTAATCTTGAATATGTGAAGTTTTTTTTTGACAATATAATTGTTGACCTTTTCTTATCAGTCTTTTTCTTCTCCAGAAGCAGCCAAAGAAGCTAACAAGAAGCAATCCTATAGAAACAACGGCGACTGCCATAGCAATCAAGTGTTTCCTTTTGCGGATAGAATTGTGTTGTTGAATATCATCTACTGCACGTTCATCTGGAAAAAAACGGTAACTTTAAAGTTTGAAATTCGCAATGAAATTGGTAAATAAAAGGTCAATATTAGTATGTTACCTGGTTCAGAGTCATGTACACGGACAAAGAGATCATGACTAATAACGGGGCTACCTGTGATATCCACAAGCTCTCTGAACCAATTCAAACAAACTATTTTAACTTCATACGTCACATTCTCATAAGCATAAGCTACACATGAGCAGTTTTTGAAGCATTCAGATTCACACTCGTTAACACTTTTAATCCCTGTGTTAACGGCGTGATCGGGTAGTTTCACTCCTTCAAACTTCAAAAACTTGTCTCGTTGATCACACTTCAATGTGTTATTCCTCACACAACCACCTGTCCAATTTCCTGAACTCCATTCGTTGTGTGATTTTGGGTGGAAACCAGTTAAACATCTACACAGTGGAATGGATTCCTTTTTCTGGCAGATTGTAAATGAGCCACAAAAGCCGTAAAAATCACATGTAGCTAATGGTTCCTTCCATAAAACTAACCATGTAGTTTTCACCCATACCATTAGTTGAATTTGGCCGGTAGGAACCAAAGTGAATCGTGATTTAACCGAATTTGAAGACATACTGTACACAAGATCAACTTCATCATCTTCTACAATGAAACTAAAGTAGGCTGAAAACGCTTGATCAAATTTTACAAATCCGGTACTGTAAGAAGAAGAAAAAGCATAGACATTGCTTCTCCAGTATGGTTTATCCCCTTTATAAAGATATAACTCGTATCTATTTGGGTCTATCCCTATTGAGAATATACTTGGTTGAGGATTTTCATCATCTGTCCATGATGTAAGACGCATCTGTTCACCTGTTCTCCTGTTTGAACTAATATTCATGCCAGACACAAACGTGTCACATGGATGCTCAAAGCTATGCCACACTTCATTTTTCTCACCATGCCTAAGTATGAAATTCCCATTATCGAGCAAAACCGCATCTGCAAAGTGTGGATTTAAGCTAATTGATGGTAAGTTTGATGTCCACACAATCTTTTTTCCGCTTAAAACCACAAGGTTGCCGTCTTCTGAAAGCTTAAGAAGTGGTGATGAACCTTTGGGAATTGGAGATGATCTATTGGCAACCCATATGGGTGTTAGGGTTGGGATTGTATTGTACCATATCCCTAGGTAGCTACTGGTGAAATTATTGAGAGTGAAGAAGCCTAATGCAAACTTACCTTCTTCTGAGATTATGGTTTGGTTTCTAGTGATGGAATTGGTTATGGTGATGCTATTGTCACTTGCAGAAAGAGGTAAGAGAGAAGACGAGACGATCAACAAAAGACACCATAACACTTGTGTTGATGGTTTGTGTGTTGTTTTGATATTCATTATAAACCTCTTTTTGCCAAATTTTCAGGATGAAGAGAGGGAGATGACTTGCAGCAATTTTGACTTGCTTCTTCATATACATATAAGAATAATTTTCATTTGTTGACAAGTGTGAAAATCTTTAATTTATCTCACTTTATTTTTGGGTACTTTGCTATATAGATATTAGTTTTTTGACTTTTCAAAAGATCATTTCAACTTTGACTTTCTTTCTTTGCGTCTTTTTTCACAAATTTGGTGTATATGGAATCATAATCATCTCCTCATAGCCTGCCGGGTAGATCACTTGCCGTAACAAGAGGAGGTAAAGGGTTTACATCTCATGGAGGTTTCTATCAAGGGTGTACACGGAGATGCTTTGGAAATGACCACCGGTAAAACTGGTTAGACTATATACATCTTAATTAGCCAAAGGCTTGAAACCTCAACCGGAATTATTCCTTCATAAAAGGTTGTTTATGGTATCATCAAACGCACCATTTTACTATTAATTTGTAGAATAAAGGTGTGTTAAAGCACTTTTGTGTGTGTTTGTTCAAGATTACAGCATATCTGAAGTTGATTAAAAGGTTATATATTTTGGTGAAAGGCATCTATAATGGTGATTGTTGGCTATTATAGGTCCAAAAACACTAGTGGAAAAGGCACCACAAGAACACTAGGAGCCTAATGAAATGATTAACTCTATAAAGTTAATGTGAATTAGCAATAAGATTAGGGATATGCAAAACATTATAAATATTATAGCTTATAATATATGGTCGGTTTTCAAAGGCAAAAGAGTCAAAATGAAACATTTCATTGGACAATGTTGGTGAAGCTTTATATAAGGTACTGTTTTAGATTCCAAGTTATTAGTATATCTTTTTTCTTATATATTTTCTTTAAAACGTTTCTTTTTCAATTAAATATTTGTTTTGAACATATACAACCAATAGGACACAGTTGAACCAAGTTGTCAAAGATTTGGTTGTGAGCCGCTGTCTAGTTTGGTAATTACAGGTTAAAATTGTTTTCCGCTAAATTGTTGAAGTCATCTTCTTATTGATAAAAGAAGGTTAATGAAATTATGTTATTATTGATAAAAAGGAAGTTTTTGTACCGATAGTCTAATGTTGAAGTTTCTGCAGAGGGGCAGCAAACCCTACTCTACGAACCCGAGGAAAGGTTGCACAACAGTAGTAGGGGCGTTGAGACCTGTGCTTTTTGTAGTGCAAGTGAATGAATCCAACCGTCCTTGACTAACCATCGGCTCATGTCAGTTTGAGGATGATGAATCACTTTGTGTTGACATGTTGTCAATATAACTTTCCGGCCTCATAATAGAATGGAAACAGAGCATTTTCTACATCAGCGGATGAAGACATGTGAACATAAAAATTTCTGGTTGACCATGTTCCGCGAAAAAGGATACTTTCAAGAAACGATGAACACCACTAAAGTGGCTATTAATTACTTGTATGCATAGAAACATCTTGCGTTACATATATAATAAATAAATAGGAGTTAACATCATTCCAATTGACATTAAAAAGGTGATGGTAATTTTTGACATTAAAAGATACTTTTGGCTGGTAATTGTTCCTACAAAGACTATCAGTTTTGCAACAAAATCACTCATACCCGGTAATGCAAGTGAAGCCATGGAAAAACTAATGTAAAAATTGTAAATATTTTCGGCATGGGGATAATTACTCAGCACGTTTTATCAAGACAAACAAGACGCATTCTAACATAACTCATTTAGCAAGCTAATTTAGATACTTTGAATTAGGGGTGTCACCGAGACAGATTGGATTGGAGTTTTTGATGATTTGTACTAACACAAGACGTATTTAGTTGGATCAAGCCCATAAATGTAACACCTCGCTTTTGAAAACCAGATTTTTCATTTTAATAATAATAAATCAAGAATCCAAACTGCGTGGATCCGTTTGTAAACTGAACTTAAGCCAAACCTGTTTTTCAAAACTCAGTAATAGCAGCGGAAATATAAAAGTGGCTATAATTACAACCAAAAATCAGCCACGGTATACAAAAAATCAGTTGGTGTTACTAAACTGTTCACCGACCACTTAACCAAGTTTATACAAACATAAACATTAATTAAAATTAACCAAACAAGTGTTCCTCCAAAAGACAAGTAATAACCAGTAGGTACCCAAAGCTCACGCGCCTAAGTGTTACCTGCAGTCATGGGATGAGTATCTGTTAGCTAATTAAAGCTAGTGAGCATAAGATAGCATATTCAGTAATATAAACATATCACATATCAAAAATATATCAAACAGTGCTATCCTAGCATCTCGCGATGAGCTGGCACAGCCAGAAGGAAGCATAATCTTGCAGGGTAGCGAGCCCGGCTCAACACTCCTAACTGGGGAAACCAGACACATCAACCGCGCGGGTGGGTGAGCGGGTAGCGGTCCACCGTTGCGTTATGGAGCCATAGACTCCATGGGGTACAACAATCAGCTGATCCCCCTCATCGCACGAGGAACATTGGGCTAGCCAAACCCTAAATACCTATCCAGGTACCGTTGACGCTATCATCGACCCGCAGGCCTCAAGGCATCCCAGACCGCAGTCTGGCCTCGTTCAAGGACTACAAATAGCCCCCATATCTCGGATCCGATCACAAACACATAATTGACCCATTCAGGGCCTCATAGCGCGCATACATATCATATCATAATCATGATTCAACGGTTACGTGTGTCATGTATAAATATAGCATACAGTACGCATTTCAAGCATACAACAGTGTTAAGTACATTTCATGGAATTACTTGCACATACCAATAACATGTAACATGATTATATTAATTCGTATGTTATCCTATACTCACCTGTGAGGCTAGAGACTAAAGCAAACAATAATCGTGATCGTCGCGTTCTTCTTCCGGGTCGTACAGCTTACCTATAAGATAATACTCGTGTTTAGTCACTTCACACAAGTACATTAACTAATAAACTAATATGATACCCCTAATGATGCCATTAGACTAAATAGAATCCTAAACGAGCATCCCGTACGACAAAACGTCGAAAAACAGCACAACAGTGCACTGTTCATAACAGACAGTCCCTACGGCCGTAGTAAAAATGTCCTACGGCCGTAGGACCATTTTTATAGAATACCCTCCTACGGCCGTAGGGAAAACTTACTACGGCCGTAGGAACCATTCTGCAGATAGTGTGCGAGAACAGCCCCTGTTCAGTCCATTTTTCATCCCAAAATCAAATCTATCAATCTCAATCAAATTTCCAGTGTTTCCATATGATTTTAGACATCCAAATGAATCCAAAAACATACATATAACATCATCAAACCAAAGATTGAAGGTATAGGATCAAATTCTTCCATTTTTACCCATTTCATAAATGTCATGAAACAACACCAAAATCATCCCTTTAATTACTGAAATTGATTTCTAAACACTTAGAAATCATAAAGGAACAGATTGTAAAACTTGAAACCAACTATGGATGGCTAATTCGAATTTTGCCATTTTTGACCTAAAGCTTCAAACTCAAGAACAATGAAGAAGATGAATAAGATGGACTTACAATGAAGCTTGGATGAAGAAGATGATGAATAAGGGTCAGATTATAACTCGAAATTGTTGTTGGAACAAAAGCTTGATGATCTCTCCTTGAGTTCTTCTTCACGGTTCCAAGAAAAGAAAAGAAAATGAGAAGTGTTTGTATGTACGTTTGTGTTGACGTATATAAGAAGAGAAGAGACTTTTTAAGTCTCAATAATATCCACAAGGGGTATTTTGTTCCCCTTTTTAACTTACAACATAAATACCCGTTTACCCATTTCAACTAACGGGGATATTTCCGGAATCCTTATTCAAAACTGTTTAATACTTTATTAAATTTATTTATCTTCTTTATAATATTTATTATCATGATTTCTTAATTATTTTAATAATAATTCTTATATTTATTAATAAACTCGAGATTCGGAACGTACCGAGGGTATAGACAACTAGGCCCATTTGAGGATGTTACAATAAACAATAAAGACCATTTAACTGAATCTAGATGTGACTCATAATAGATAAATTTTAACTTGGGACGATCCATTTATATTATTTTTATATTGTTTATTTATTATTACTTATATAGTAATACATTTAGTAACATTTTTTTTAAGTTTTTCCAGTTTTAATTTAATTCTCGTTATAGAAGAATATAGATATTTGAAATTCTTTTAGCAAAACTCGTGAAAAAATTAATACCCATGAGAATATTTACTTGAAATGTGAACCTACAAACCAAATCTGCTAATCAATCAAGCAAAACTCATCAAATTTTGCTAACCATGAACAAGTTAAAGATCTTCAAGCAAAACTCTGAATCAAAATATGCTAACCATGAAAGATAGTTGTAATTTCATTCATGATTCATCATTCAAGTCTATCAAGTATGAACATTGCATTGTCCTATTTGTTCCTTGTTGAAGTCCATCATGTATTAATATATACATGTAGGTTCTTGGTTCAAGTAAATGCGGTATGAACATTCCGGATGAATTATGCCTACGCCAACGGTCTATGCAAAACTTGAGTAAGAGGATGAACACGCTTCTCTTTCTGCAGGCATGTGTCATAGCTATTTTTCTTAGCTGGAGGTTCAACAAAACAGTTTTGACCCGAACCTGTTCTGACCCGGACCCGTTTGGTACTTTTTTCAAAATTACCCATTTGGACCCGAGCCCATTCTGAACCGAACCTGTTTTGACCCGTTACCCAATCCGACCCGACACACCCATTTTGCCACCACTAGTAACATCCTATGCTACGCATACATTAACAGTTGTGATCTTAAAAAAAGAAGATGAAATAAGGTTCAATTCATCCAGATATTAATTGCACGTACGATCAGTCTCGAATCCACTACAACATTACATCAAAAATCATGAAATATAAGCGCAAAGAGTACTTAATGAAAGATTCATGGTTAAATATATAGTTATCATAACAAAAAAATGCATGTGATTCAATCTGAATATATGATCGAGCCCTCATACCATCTTACAGAATTGTTAGTTTAACATCAACAGAAGCCCGGGGAAATTCCATGATCCGTGATTTCAATTCTTCAAGTCGAATGTAGCGTCTTGAGTAGTAGTCTCCAAGGCAAAGGGTGAAATCTTGCAACGCCTTCCCATGTTTGAGGAAAAACTTAACCAAACCAAGCTCATTTTCAGTAGACCCTTGAATCTTTACAACCGTTAGATGCCAAAGAAGGGGCTCCAGATCTTTGCTTTCGGATTCCCAATGTTGTTCTTTCCATGAGCTTAATAAATCCCAAGATATCAGCCTATTCCACTACAAGAATATGGTAAATAAATTTTTAACCACTGTTTAGGAAGATAACAACTGGACTCCTCTTATATTGTGATGAACGGGTTATGTTCTTTCACAAACATTAAAGTGAGACATACAAATTCAACGAGCCAAATTTAATTTAAAATTGATCTCACTCTCATGTTTGTGAGTTACATTAATGGTCAGAGAGGATAATCAGCTTATTAATTTAGAGCGTTAATCATAGAGTCGGGTTAATAGTACTTACTCTTCTTTCTGCATGTTTGTTGTTGGGGTTTCTAATGTGGATAATTAGGGTATGGATCATAGGGCAATCTTTGAGTATACTTGCCAAACACAAAGCATCCGTAGTAAACAGTTTCAATGATTCGAGCTTCTCGAATTGATTGAATAAGATAGCCGGGATAGAATTGTTCTTCGACATGATCTATAAGATTTATTTAAAGAACACAATTCTTATTAGTGCTTGTATTATATACAACGTACGAGAATAAAACATAAATAAGGTGGTGTTCGGTTAAGCTTATCATGGGCTTATTTTCAATAAGCTCATATTTTTTTAGCTACGGCTTATTATAATTTGAGATAATAAAAATAATTAAAATAAGTGAAAACTAAAACAAACACCCCTTTACATAAGTAGTATGAAAAGACATATAAAGTACCTCAACAAATGTGCGTTCTATTGTTAAAGACGACACTGTACGAGGTCGGAGTCCGGAAAGAAAACTCGATATCATTTTAATCTTTTCGGCATCAAGAATTTCTTGAGTTTCAAGAAACCCAATAGTGACCGTATGCAGGCAAACTAGATTTTGCATACAAATATTGTTGCTAGTAATCCAATTATTGGACCAGAAGATGGTGTGCAATCTTGGCGTATCGATTTTAAGGAAAGTACTATGATCTACATTATAAACTGCACCAAAACAATCTGAAACATCTAGTGTCTCCAATCTAGGAGTCGAAATTTCCAATCCTTGTAACCAAGGACAACTCGATATCACGAGTTGTTCCAGTAAACGACAACCAACTCGAAGGTGTTTCAAAAGTATACATTGATCTAAAGACAGTTTCCTAAGCTGTGGAAAAGAAGAATCTGTGAACAAATCAAGTGAAAATGTTTGGTTGTTTAGTTGAACGAAGGAAAGGGATAACGTTTCCAGTGTTTGAAACCCTGATTTCATTACTACTGATGGAGGTAACCTGAAACCTGAGCATGATGTCATCTTCAAAACCTTTAAGCAATCATGGGTGATTATGGATCTTGGTAGGTTAAACTTGTCTTTTGTGGTAACCCAAATATCAAGCTCTTGAACCCTAAGTCTAACCGCGTTACGGATCAGAGTGTGAAGCCCAGAAAAGGTCATATAAGCATGGAAACGAAGGATCCTCACATGACCAGAAAACTTGTCGCGAAGAGATAAAATCTGGTTGATCTCATTGCCAATCATTTTCTTCCAGCGAATCGTATGATATGTTGTTCTCGTGATGAAATCAAGATCAGGGAAAGTGTACCAGATAGTCCGCCATCGTTTCGATAAAACGCTTGTTTGCGCGATGGATTCGATCGGAAGAAAGAGGAGAATGTGATGAATGACAGCATCTGGAAGATCAGTTATTCGGTCTTCGCCGGTGTTGTTGTTTTCCGGTAAATGATTGGGATTTCGAAGCTTTCGTCTCTTGGCAGCAGATCGTGTTTCCATTATTGTATTCTAAATTTTGATGTGATCGTCAATGATTAATCGATTATGATGTTGATGATGAATGTTGTATTTGTTATACGTACGTGTTGAATTGATCAATGAGATTAGGGTTTGAAAAGTTCTACAACTGAAGAAGTTGATCGTAATATGAGATCGAGGAACGCTCGAGTCTGTTCCAATTCGAACTATATATAACTACGTATATATATCTTCGATTTAAATTAATAAATAGATACTTCCCGTGTATATATTATTATCATTAGCGAGAAATCTTTTAATATATATAAAAGATTTATTTGAAAGTATTATTAAATAATCTTGATTCTGCAAGAAATCTAATTACAAATTTCGTTCTTTTAGAATAGAACATTTTGCACTATTGGTCATTTAGCCAAAATTCTTGCAATTTTAGTTCTTTATTTAAGAATTTGTTACACTATTGGTCCTTTAGGCTAACGGCGTTGGTTTCTACCGTTAGTTGAGGGGTAATATGGTCTTTTTATGTGTAAAGGACCAATTTTGTAATTAAAATAGTTAAATTAATATTTTTTAACATTTTTTAATTATTAATAGTTTAATAATTGTTAAGTAATTGATTTTAGCTTAATTACCCTCTTCCTCTCTCTCCCTCTCCCTCTCCCTCACCCTCACCCTCACCCTCTCTCTCTTTCTACACACATGACCAGATCTGAGTGAACTACATGGATGATAAACAAGAACACAATAGAGTAACAAACACCTCCCTGTGCCCGTACACCACCACTCACCATGACCACTACCACCCACCATGACCACCACCTCCTTGTCGGCTCCCCTCTGCCACGGCACCACCACCACCACCGTTAAGGCACCACCACCACCGTAAATCGGCTCCCCTCTGTTTCTCACTCCTAAAGCCACGGCACCACCACCACCACCGTAAACGAACAAAACCCTAAATCACCAACGACACACACACTTTCAGATCTAAAAAACAAGAAGAAGAATTAAGTTAGGGTTTTTGTTGAAGATGGCGGCGGTTGAAGAGATCTACGACTTAGGGTTTTTGTTGAAGATGGCGGCGGTTGAACAGATCGGCGACTTAAGGTTTTTGTTGAGGATGGTGGCGGTTGAACAAAGAGATCGAGGACGTCCCCGTTGGGAAGAAATGGTTTACCGGCGGTGTGAACTACGAGAAGGAGTCCAGCTGTTCATCGGCGGTTTCGGGATCTCTCCCAGCGCTGCTTGACTCGTCACCGGTCACTGTACGCCTCCGCCACCATCACTATCAACATCTGCCATCATCACTACCAACGAGAACAAAAGAAATACTCCTTCGATCAGAATCTAAAGAGAAGGAGAAGAAAACTTTAGGGTTTTCAAATAAGAAAACCCACCTCTCAGATCTGTTTTTTCCATGTGTGTGTTTTGGATTTAGGGTTTTAAAGGGGTGGATGGTGGAACTAGAGAGAGAGATAGGTTTAGGGCTCTGGGCGGTGGATGGCGGTGGATGGTGGCGGCGGCGGTGCATAGCGGCGACGGATGATGGTGGCGGCGGCGGTGACTCTTGTGAGAGAGAGAGAGAGGGTGAAGGAGACAGGTGTGTGTCTGTTTTGTTTGTGAAGAAGGAGAGAGTGTGTGTGTTGTGTTTGTGAAGAGAGAGAAAAGATAGTAATTTGTAATTAATGCTAAAATCAAGAGATTAATAATTACTAAACAATCAATTAATAATTAAAAATGGTAAAAGAAATTATAAAATCAAGATTTAATTACAAAATTAGTCCTTTACGTGTAAAAAGACCAAATTGCCCTTTGACTAACAGTCAAATCTAACAGAGTTAGCCTAAAGGACCAATAGTGTAACAAATTCTTAAATAAAGGACTAAAATTGCAAGAATTTTGACTAAAGGACCAATAGTGCAAAAGGTCCTATTCTAAAAGGACGAAATTTGTAATTAACTCTATAAAAAACTAATTTAAAACAATTATTAGATTATGTGAACATTTATACTAATAAAAGATTTAATATTAGCAATTAATTTTTTTGATTCTAAAATTTTGATTTTAGAATTTTTAGAGTTAAACTAATTTGAATTAGATACAAATAATTTTTAACCAAGTCAATGATAAATATCAAAAAAATTATAAACAATTACACAATCGTAAATGTCAAAATTTTATAATAAATTATAAACTATTTCAAAATCGTACTTCTTTCATTATCATTTTTCATATAAATATTAATAATGAATATTTTTTAATTAAGTAATATTTTTTTACCTTGACCTTGATTTTTGGAAGTCAACATTCTTTAAGTTTATTAAGATAATTATAAATAAACTAAAAGTAAATTACTGAAATGGTCACTGTGGTTAATCTAAGTTACTTGTTTGGTCTTTTAACATAAAAAATTACACAACATGTCCCTATGGTTGTTTTTGTGTTACTGGTTTGGTTCTTTTGACTAACAGCCATCTAAATTGGTTGTTAGTTGTCTTTTAATACAAGTGTGATTTGGTCATTTTACTTATTTATCTCTTTCAAACATGATTTCTACCATTATCCTTCCTCAGGCACACGTTCATCTTCTTATGTGCAAAATGAGAAATTCAAGCACCATGAAGAAGAAAGTAATGGCTCGTCTTGTAAAAAAAATCGTACGAACCTACTCGATCCAATCCTATCTTCATCGTATGGCCACCGTCTCCGACACCCCATCTGCCATCGGATCCAGCGGTGGCGCCACCATTCAGATCAAACACCACCCACAAAAACTCCCAGATTTTCAAGCAAGCGTCAAACTCAAATATGTAAAACTAGGGTACCATTATTTATTCACCCATAGCATCACCCTCTGTCTCCTTTCATGTAACGGCCCAAATTTCCGTTCCTTTAGCTCGGTTAGTCTCATTGTTTCATTTAATTTTCCATATTATGGGTTTAAAGATGCTAAATTAATAGATTAATGATTTTTATATTTAATTTACATTAATGATGATAATCACAAGATCAGGACTATATTTATATTTAATTATAACGAAGCTAGAACTAATAAAATTATTGTGATATATAAGCTACGGTAGTTTGATTTAACATATAAATACAATAAGTTTACCACGTACTAAATTAATGTTAATTTTTATTAGGTTGGGCCGTATAGTAGATATGTAGCATTTTCATTGGCCCATTATTAATATTAAAACCTAGCCTCCTTATGAGTCTACGTACGTGACTACGTGAGTTGTAAACCCTCTGTTTTGGCGATTGAAAGCAGCAGCAGATCAAGAAGGAAGTTTGAGGGGTTGAAGATCTTTCCGTGGAAAACAAAGCTAATAGTGTCACCGTCAACGTTCCCGGTACGAACCGAATACCCTTGAATGCTTCACTTTCATCTTATGAATTCACGTTTTGGAGTTACCGGTGGTGATTAATGCGTGATTCTAAGGGGTAGGTAGTATATTTAGTTGGATTTAATAAATTTCTCATATTAATTAGTAGGGGATTTAGTTGTATGCATCAAGATTGTAGGAAACAAAATACGTATATATGTGCTTGTTTCGAAGAGCAGGTAAGAAAAGTACTATGTAATTAATTGTATGAAAGGAATGTGTGTTTGAGTTGTGTATGCAGGTGTCGCATATCAGAGAAAAAAAAAAGAACATGTATATTTATATAATATTGGTGAATTGTAGGATTAAAGAAAACAGTAGTTAAATTTTGATTAACAAGCTAGTGCGTGATGTGTGTGTTTTGCTTAGTTACAAAAGAGTGTGTACATGCAATTGTCAATATTAAAAGGTATGAGAGTGCATGAATGTTAGCTAAGTATAATAATTCATATTTGATTATTTCAATCTCAATACTAGTTCATATATTTTGATTAGGTTGCTCGATAAGATTCGCGACTACTTACGTGTGTTTCTGTTTACGGGACTGCAGGTGAGTTCAATACTTTCTCAAAACCGAGTACTAGACAAAAATATAATTTTTATAAGGGTGTTTATTTGTTAAACGGTTTTTACATACTTGTATCCTATGTGGAACTTTGCTATGAATAGATTGTAAATAATTACTCATGATGTTTAGAGATATGATTTATGATGATGAATATACATGTTATGAGTAGATATAATTAATTACTTGCACACATTAGTAGTGGGTAGTTTTACTGCATGTTGATAATCCCTCGTAGGTTAACGACTATGACCTCCTAGGAAGTGCTAGCCATTTAGAGAGTTTTCAGACGTTCATGACAGGTCTGGTGACAACATGGTGGGTATGTATACTCACTGGAGTGGTGTGGGACCAGAGAGATCCAATCGATAACACCGCGTAGGAGTTGGGAGGTGTGTAAATATAGATGGACACCATTAATCCCTTCACCTGAACGACACCGTTGTGTATGTTGTGCACCACATTGTCGGAGTAGCGATAGTGGCGGACCTAACTAATCTTAGGACTGGAGGGAGTCGCGCCCCAAAGGTTCTTAGGTTGTTAGGCACGTGATTCGTGAACTGGGTTTAAGATGATCGTCCTAGACTCTTAAAAGATTAAGAAGAATTAAGGCATGAATTATAGAATGAACATATATAATAAGTTGGGATTAAAGATTAATTACGCATTAATGTATTACGTGACATGGTTAATATATTTGCATGATTGACTTAACATATTCACCAGTGATTAAATATATTTTATGAATTGTTTTTAGACTAAACCATATTGACTCACGAGGCGTAAAGCTGACACTTGTTTTCTTGAATGGTGTCTCGTACTCGTGCAGATTGCTTAGAGGCTGGACTTTGTGAGAGGGGTCCTTTGGGTAGATTAATATCATCGCTTATCTATTATGATTACTTTAGCATTTCCAGCTTGTTACTGGTTACGTTTTGAGGTTTGAGTTTGTGACTACCGTGACATCGTGGTTTAACTATGGCCGAGGATGACGTTTGGCATTCTCTAATTATTACTTAAAGTCTTCCGTTGCTATTTATCATTACGTGTCTGCTTTAATACTTGAGTTAAAGATTTGTGTTGGGTTTGGTTAATTTTGTTTGAATTTTGAAGGTTCTGTTGATTTTGGTGGAAATTTGTTATTTAATATTTGGGGTTTTTGTTTCTTTCCCAAATGAAGTTGATATGATTTGAGTTTAATTCGATAATAACGTGTGTTTGGACTTCTTTATGTTGCTGATCTTGTGCGTTTAAGTTTATTATTTTGTGGCTTGAACTTCAAAATTTGGTCTTAAAAGTTTATCTTCAAGTTGTTTGTGTTAAATACTTAGTAAAGATTTGGAGATAGAGAGTCGAAGAAGACGGGATCAGGTTAAACTTCAAATTGTTGTCTGTAAGTTGTTTGTGTCGAACTCCACCGAACGCCTCGAGATCCTTGACGACGAGTGGCATGTTCTCAGATTTAGCGTCGTCAGCGGTGATCGCCATCTTGCAAATTACCGTTCCGTCACCACCCTCCACCCAATGCCGGCCGGAATTGGTACCGTCATTGTCGAGTCTTACGTTGTCGGATATACCGCCGCGGAATACTAAGGAAGAAACAATTGAGTTTGTTGACAGGATCGTTAAATGCAACCTTCAGTAGTTGGCTAAAGTCTCCGAGAATAAATTCCGGCTACACCCTTTTCAGAATACATTCCTATTTTTGATATGCTTTAATTTGTGTTCCGCATCTTTGATATGCTCTTAATCTCCAATTTCACTCGATTTCTACAAGTTCAGTGTTCACCAACTTCATTGAAATGGACAATAAACAAGGGTTGTTAGTGAACCTGGAAAGAAAGAGATTGAATTCATCCTCATTAGGACAACCAAAGTGTCTAATTGAAGATGAGAATGACAGTTGTTTTAGTTCAATTTGAAAGAAATTTGAGGGTTTTTGATATGCTTTTAATGCTGGTGAAAGGTTTGGAAGGGAGGAGGTCAAAGGAGGAGGAGGAGGAGGAGGAGCCGAGGAGGAAGAAAAAAAATCGTATTTTTTTTCTTAAACTTTAAAATATCGTATTTGTCTATTATGATGTTATGTTAAAAAAAATATATTATGATGTATAAATAATATATTTATCTGTTATAACATTTTAAATTATCATATTTAACCAAAGTTTTAGGTCTACCATTGTAAAAAATTTTATAATTTTTTATAGTTATTTTTTTGTTATAACAATTAACATTTGACTTTATTGCTTATAACTGCAAATATAATAATCGATAACATGTACAAGAAATTTAATCACGTCTTTTGGTATCATGATACCACATTTTTTCAATCATGTATGTTCTCCTTTTGCGGTGCTTCCATCGGTGGTTTTGGAATCAACGCCGTTTATCATCGTTTTTTTAACTCTCATCTTTCCACGTTTATAACTATTTTATATCGTTTAATAATGTTTAATATTTATTTCTTTTCTAAATCATTTCATGTGTTACACGGACATTTAACTACTATAAGTATATATCACTATAAAAAATTAGACACTAATTATTATTTTCTTTATCCAAGATGCTATAAATATTGTTTCGGTTAAGCTTGTAAGTATTAACTTAAAACCTTAATCAATTAGCGAGAAATCTTTAAACCTTTAAATATAAATAATAATAAATTAATATAAATAAAAGACTAATTTCAATTATTTTTATTAAACACTCTCATCCATTTCTTCTAATTAATTTAAATCTTAACCATCTATTAATATTAAAATTAAAATTTGATTTTGAATTTTATAAGTAAAAGTTGTTTACTTATTTATTTATACTAGTTATTATGCATAATTAGGTTCGAACAAATGTTATAAACATCGTCCTTCTTCTTAGATGCTTTCACCTTTGTCATAAAGTTAAATATCCACAAAAGTCACATGTTGGGTGTGGGAGTTTCTAATGATGTTGTATGTAGCACAGGTTCCTTAATCAATTGCAAAGCTAGTAAATTACTTTTAAAGTACCTTGGGCTACCTATTGTTGGAAGCATACAAAAAAGAAAGCTGGGATACTATTTTTGAAAAATTTCAGTCTAAATTATCTAATTGGAAGGCAAAAGTTATATCTTTTGAGGGTAGATGGGTATTACGTAAAAGCATTTTGGGAAGCTTGAGCTTGTATTACTTTTGTCTTTTTGAAGCCCCCAAGAGAAGTGTGTAATAAGCTAGAAAGTATTAGAAGCGTATCTTTCTTGGGGAGTGGGTCCAAATAAAAGAAAAATAATATGGATTGCTTGGAATAAAATTATTGCTAGTTTCTCTTATGGTGGTATGCAGATTGAAAGGCTGAATGCCCCAAACCTTTCCTTACTCGCAAAATGATAGTGGAGGTTTAAGACAGAAAAAGATTCACTATGGAAGCACATCATTCGATATTTGCATGGATCAAATGGTGGTTGGTCCTCATCGAACTTTGGTCGGTTTAGTGGAGTATGGAGAAATATCCTCAAGATTTCCTTGGATTTTGACAAAGTAAATATATAGATTAATTGTTGATTTCAAAGGGAAGTTAGTCATAAATCTTTACTGACATTTTGGAATGATATATATGGGCTGCCACATCTCCTGTTAAGGTTATTTTTCCTGATTTGTATGCCCTTGAGTCAAAGAAGAAGTGCACTTTAGCTGAAAGAATTTTAATAAATGATGAGTTGCATTTTGAGGGCCTACACGTCCTTCGTTCATTATCCACTGTCGAGATGCAGAAAGTAAATGATCTTTTCCAGCTATTAAGAACATTCACATTCACCTCATGTGGCTCGGAGGACCAGTGGTCATGGGCTTATGATTTGAATAATGGTTTTACTGAAGCCTCACTTAAACAGGCTTTTGAGGATTTAACGGATAATAAAGAATATCCATTTGTTTTTTCTTGGATTAATTTGGTGGCTAGTAAAGTTAATTTACTTGCCTGGAGAGTAATGTGAAGGCGGTTACCAACTTATTCCAACCTTTCTAACCGAGGGTGGTCGTAGTCTCGGATTTATGTCCTATTTGTAGCAATGAAGTTGAATCTAAAAATCATCTTTTTACTCGATGTTTCCTTGCAATAATACTTCTAAAGGAAATTCAAGATGGTGGGGGATAAGCTGCTCATGCGTAAGCAATCTAGAGGATTGTTTTGTTGGGGTTATAAACTTGGGTTTCAAGGTGATAAACTGACAGTATTTCAGGATGTTGTCTACACTTTCCTTTCGCTTGTTTGGAAGACGAGGTATAAGAAAGTTTTCAAGGTGGGTAACAACTCCTTCAAGTGGTTTTTCTCAAGTATGATTCAAGCTTACACATACTCTTGGATCAAAAATGGAAAGAAAAAGGGTTTTTTATTTGATTGAAATACTTGGGTTTGTAATCCTTTTTTTTATTTCATTGTTATATGTATTGGACCCATGCTCTAGCACCTTGATATATTATTAATTGAGTAATATTTTATGCCTTATGGAAGGGGTGATGACCATGTTAAAACTTCTTTTTTAGAATTTTTTGTCGTTAAAAAATAATTAGATTCGAGCATGCAACCTAAAAACCTAAAAGAATCCAAGACCAAACCTACTTATTCCAAAGGTAGACGCTCCAGTTTTAACCGTTCTTAGTCCCTTAGGTTTTGAGAATTTATTGTTTTTCTTGTCTCTGATTGGTCCAGTTAAATCCGAGCTAACCTGTCCACTCGGTCAATCCATGAATTCTAATGGTATTTATTACAATCCAATCAAAATAAAAAAAAATTCAATTCTTGTTTTTTTCCTCTAGGCTAAAATGCAGGGTGTAAAAACGTAGTTATTTCAAATTTTACGACTTTCAAGTTTTTATGATTATAAATAGAAAGTGTGGACTTTAAAACTCTTAACAATCAAACCATCTACCAGTGCTTACTGTAGTAACCAAACTATCATAAAACCATCACTGTTACCTACGAACTTGTTACATCATAAGTAATCTATCTCTAGGATTATCTACCCTTCAAGTAACTCCTGCTTACCAAACACCTCCTCTAAATGAATAGCACAAGTATATGACATGTTTTAAGAAACAAATGTAAGCTTACTCTTCGTAAGTGTTAAGAGTATACAATGCAAGTAGAATCCATTTACCCTCGATATGTGCTTAAAAAGTGATTCAACCTAAATATATGATCGAGCCCTCATATATAATACCATCTTAACAAATTGTTAGTTTAGCGTGAATAGAAGCCCGGGGAAATTCCATGATTCGTGATTTCAATTCTTCAAATTGAATGCAGCGCTTGTTTGAGTAGTAGTTTCCAATGTAAAGGGTAAAATCTTGCAACACCTTCCCATGTTTGAGGAAAAACTTAACCAGGCTAATCTCATCTTCAGTAGACGCCTCAATCTTTACAACAACTAGGTGATGAAGAAGCGGCTCCAGATCTTTGCTTACGGATTCCCAGTGTTGTTCCTGCAACGAGTTTGCTAAACAATCCCCAGAGATCAGCCTCTTCCACTACAAGAAGGGTAGATAAATTAACCATTATTTTGGCAGCTTGAGATCCTCTCTTACCAGTCTCTCACAAACATCATAATCTTGAAGGGTCCGCTCTTATGTTTGTGACTAACATTACTGGTTAGAGAGAATCCTAATCCTATTTAGGTTTGTAAAATGCAAACAGCAAATAGATAGAACTTGAAAACTGAGACATTAATTAGCATTAATCATAGAGTCGAGTTTATAGTACTTACTCTTGCTCCTGCAGGTTCGTTGACGGGGATTCTAAGGCGGGTTCTAATGTAGATAGTTAGTGTGTGGATCATAGGGCAAACTTTAAGTATACTTGACAAACACAGAGCATCGGTAGTGAACAATTTCAACGATTTGAGGTTCTTGAATTGATTGAAAACGATCGCCGGGAGAGGATTGTTCTTTGAAATGATCTATAAATTATTAAAAGAATCCATTTCTTATTAATGTTATGATATGCACAACGAACTATGTATCGATGAATATCACATAATTAAGGGGTGTTAAGCTTATTAAAGCTCTTATGAAAATATAAACTAAAACTTACACCCCTTAAGTTATATAAGTAGTATGAAAAGATATACAAAGTACCTCAACAAACGGGCTTTCTATCGTTAAAGATGACACTGTATGAGGCCGGAGTCCGGAAAGAAAACTCAATATCATTTTAATCTTTTTGACATCAAGAATTTCTGGAGTTTCAAGAAACCCAATAGTGACAGTATGCAAGCAAACTAGATTTTGCATACAAATATTGTTGGTAGTAATCCAATGATTAGACCAAATGATGGTGTGCAATCTTGGCGTATTGATTATAAGATCTAAATTACCAATTCTAGTCAAACCATTTGAAACATTGAGTGTCTCCAATCTAGGAGACGAAATTTCCAACGTTTGCAACCAATCACAATTCTGTATCACTAGTTGTTCGAGTGAAAGACAACCAACTCGAAGGTGTTTCAAATATAGACATCGAAATAAAGACAGTTTTCTAAGCTGTGGAAAAGAAGAATCTGTGAACAAATCAAGTGAAGATGTTTGGTTGCTTAGGTGAGCGCAGGAAAGGGATAGTGTTTCCAGTGTTTGAAACCCTGATTTCATTACTACTGATGGAGGTAACCTAAAACCAGGGGATGCTGTCATCTTAAAAACCTTTAAGCAATCATGCGTGATTATGCATCTAGACAGGTTAAACTTGGTTTGTGTAGAAACCCAAATATCAAGCTCTTGAACCCTAAGTCTAACCGCGTTACGGATCAGAGTGTGAAGCCCAGAAAAGGTCATATGAACATCGAAACGAAGCATCCTCACATGAGCAGAAATCTTGTATCGAAGAGATAAAATCCGGTTGATCTCATTGCCAAAATTCTTCAAGAGAATCGTACTACATGATGTATTCGTGAAGAAATCAAGATCAGGGAAAGTGTACCAGATAGTCCGCCATCGTTTTGATAAAACGCTTGTTTGCGCAATGGATTCGATCGGAAGAAAGAGAAGAATGCGATGAATAACGTCATCTGGAAGATCAGTTATTCGGTCTTCGCCGGTGGTGGTGTTGTTTTCCGGTAAATAATTGAGATTCCGAAGCTTTCGTCTCTTGGCAGCGGATCTTGTTTCCATTATTGCACTCTTTTGAATTGATTGTGAAGAATGATTTGTCGATGATTTGACGTGGTGATTTCAATGAGATTAGGGTTTGAAAATTTAGCTCAACAATGTACTGAAGAAGTTGATCGTAATATATATATATATATATATATATATATATATATATATATATATATATATATATATACACGTGCGATTAAATTAAGGGAAAATTACCATTTTTGCCAACATACTTTTTATTTTTTTCCAATTTTACCAACATTCTTTTTATTTTATCAATTACACCATTACACTTTCAATATTTTTCTAATTTTACCAACATTCTTTTTATTTTATCAATTACACTATTACACTTTCAATATTTTTCCAATAAACACAAGGTTTACCTACTAAGCGGTAAGTCTGACAACTTGGGTCAGGTTCATGTTATTGGGTTCGTGTCGACCCAATTTCGACCTATTTATTTTCGTGTCAGGTTCGGGTCGTGTCACTTTTTTCGTGTCGGGTTTGGGTCGTGTTTTGTGTCAACCGATTTCGGTCAAAAGTATTTGACTAGTTAACAATTAGATAAACATCAAGCTACAAAAGTTAATATAAGAAATTTATATATCGTAAATAAGAGCCTTAACTATAAACCTTTGCAAATTTACTTTAGTACGTGATTTCCGTAATTCTAAATTGCATAGTTTGCTTTTTAAAAAAAGTTAATATAAGAAATTTATATATTGTAAATAAGAGCCTTAACTATAAACCTTTGCAAATTTACTTTAGTACGTGATTTCCGTAATTCTAAATTGCATAGTTTGTTTTTTTTAATATTACTGCAAAGTTTTTTTTCTCCATTTTCATATAATTTTAAGAATTTATTTTCATTTATGGTTTATATTATGTTTAATCCAAAACCGTATTTGAAACCCATAATCGAAAACCGTAATTGATAACCGTACCCGAAACCCGTATTCGAAAACCATAATCGAAAATCAAAAAAATACTAGTCAAATACTTTTGACTGAAATGGGCTGACACGAAACACGACCCGAACCCGACACGAAAAAAGTGACACGACCCAAACCTGACACGAAAATAAATAGGTCGAAATTGGGCCGACAAGAAACTGACCCGAACTCGAACAACACGAACACAATAACACGAACCCGACCCAAATTGTCAGCCTTAGTAGGTAAACCTTGTGTTTATTGGAAAAATATTGAAAGTGTAATGGTGTAATTGATAAAATAAAAAGAATGTTGGTAAAATTGAAAAAATATTGAAAGTGTAATGGTGTAATTGATAAAATAAAAAGAATGTTGGTAAAATTGGAAAAAGGTGAATAGTATGTTGGCAAAAATGGTAATTTTCCCTTAAATTAATAACTAGATACTTCCCGTACATATTATTATCATTAGCGATAAATCTTTAAATATAAATAATTGACTAATTATTAAATCCGAACAATATATATCTTCGATTAAATAAATAGATATTTCCCGTATATATCATTATCATTAGCACTAATTAATTAATTAATTAAAGATACGCTAAATATTATATTTATTTAATTAATTTAATTATCAAATATACTAGAGCTATTGTTTCGCTTACATATATAAACATCAACTTAAACTCTTTTAAATCATTTAGAAAATTTCAGTTATATCCTAATAAACTTCGATTATTATATTTATTTATACTATATTATAAAGTATTAGTTTAAATGCCTGTATTAATACACGGATAATCATAATTATCTACGTAAAAGTTTTTTTACATTCGTTTAGCTAAATTTATGTTTGGATTAACGAAATAGTTTAATACAAATTAAATAGATTTAAAGAAAAAAATGGGTTTCAATTTTGACCATTTAAAATTTAATTGAATTTAAGTTTTAACTAAATTAAATGATTAAGATTTAGTTTATACTAAATAAAAGGTTTTAATTTATAATCTTTTATATAAATAATAAATATTAATAAACATCTAACTTATTGCCACATGTCCATTTTTTAGGCATCCTTTTTCTCATTTTCCCGCTCATTTCCAATACATTGTACATCTGTCACGTGTCCTATTTTTATTACAAACATGTTTTTTAGACCGGTTTTAATGGATAAAAAGACCGGTTTTCCTTTGGTCTTATAAAGGCTGGTCTTTTAGACCGGTTTTAATGAATAAAAGACCGGTTTTTCTTTGGTCTTAATGAGGTGATCTTTTAGACCGGTTTTAATAGATAAAAAGACCGGTTTTTCTTTGGTCTTAATAGGGATGGTCTTTTAGACCGGTTTTAATGGATAAAAAGACTGGTTTTCCTTTGATCTTAATATGAGTGATCTTTTAGACCAGTTTTAATGGATAAAAAAACCGGTTTTCCTTTTTTCTTAATAAGGGTGGTCTTTTAGACCGATTTTAATGGATAAACAAACCGGTTTTCCTTTGGTCTTAATAGAGTGGTCTTTTAGACCGGTTTTAATGGATAAAAAGACCGATTTTCCTTTGGTCTTAATAGAGGTGGTCTTATCTATGACATAAAGACCGGTTATAAACCGGTCTCCAAAATCACATATAGGCCGGTTTTTATCATACGTGACCCTAATCAAATTCTACATAAAGACCATTTTACCTCACTCTGGAGACCGGTATTCATCCCCTCTCCCAATGGAATTATTTATAGACCTGTTGTATTAAAACCGGTCTCTATGCAACTTTTTAAAAAAATACAATAATATATGGCTACTGTGTATGTCATTAATTGAATTGAGAATATATAAGAAAAACAATATAAGACAAAACTAACTTATTATTTCATGAACAACAAAGTTTTATCTATAAAAAAAGTCTCAAAGAATGAGATACAACGTTGTTACAAATTAAGATCTCTAAATATAAACTAACATAACAACTATTTAAACCTTTTGAGAGTGCAGAATTATGTTACAATAATAATAATAATACTGAAGACAAGGTTCTAATAATTCTTAATTTTGCTTAAATTTCCAATTTATGATTTATATCTGATTTTATATCTATAACTAAATATTAATAAACATCTAACTTATTGCCACATGTCTAATTTTTAGGCATCCTTTTTCTCATTTTCCCGCTCATTTCCAATACATTGTACATCTGCCACGTGTCTTATTTTTATTACAAGCATGTTTTTTAGACCGGTTTTAATGGATAAAAAGACCGGTTTTCCTTTGTTCTTATAAAGGCTGGTCTTTTAGACCGGTTTTAATGGATAAAAAAACCGGTTTTCCTTTGGTCTTAATGAGGTGATCTTTTAGACCGGTTTTAGTAGATAAAAATACCGGTTTTTCTTTGGTCTTAATAGGGGTAATCTTTTAGACCGGTTTTAATGGATAAAAAGACTGGTTTTCCTTTGGTCTTAATATGAGTGATCTTTTAGACCAGTTTTAATGGATAAAAAAACCGGTTTTCCTTTTGTCTTAATAAGGGTGGTCTTTTAGACCGGTTTTAATGGATAAAAAGACCGATTTTTCTTTGGTCTTAATAGGGGTGGTTTTATCTATGACATAAAGACCGGTTATAAACCGGTCTCCAAAATCACATATAGGTCGGTTTTTATCATACGTGACCCTAATCAAACTCTACATAAAGACCGTTTTACCTCACTCTGGAGACCGGTATTCATCCCCTCTCTCAATGGAATTATTTATAGACCTGTTGTATTAAAACCGGTATCTATGTAACTTTTTAAAAAAAAATACAATAATATATGGCTATTGTGTATGCCATTAATTGAATTAAGAATATATAAGAAAAACAATATAAGACAAAACTAACTTATTATTTCATGAACAACAAAGATATATCTATAAAAAAAGTCTCAAAGATTGAGATACAACGTTGTTACAAATTAAGATAATATAAACTAACATAATAACTATTTAAACCTTTTGAGAGTGCAGAATTATGTTACAATAATAATAATAATAATACTGAAGACAAGGTTCTAATAATTCTTAATTTTGCTCAAATTTTCAATTTATGATTTATATCTGATTTTGTATTTCATTTCCTTAGTAATTGTTCTATGTATTTTTTTTATATTTATAAGTTATCTATAACCAAACCGTGTAATACATGGGTCTCTAAACTAGTTCTCTAATAAAAGGTTAGAATTTCCTAACTAAATTTATTAAGGTTAATTTTTTATTTATATTAAGAGATTATAAATATAAATTCTAAACAAATAATAAAGATACTTTGTAAACTTTATAATTTTCCATTATTATAAAATGAATTACTATGTATACTATTTACTACAGAACCATTAAAAATATAATAATGATAAAATTAAAAGAAGTTTGAACGGCTTAACAAATTAAAAAAGTCTATCTTTTTTACATAGAGTTTAATTATTTTAGTTTTATTCAAAATTACCTACCATTAAACTCCTATGTGACTACCTTATCTTAAATTGAGATTGTTGACTGAAAAAGTTAAAATTGAATTTTAAATTTTATCAAAATAAACGGTCTAGATTTGATAATTAAAACCTTTTATTAAAATCAATGGCTAAGATTGTCTGATAGAATGTATTCAAATTAATCTTTTATATATATTAGAAGATTTAGGTCATTATCTTAATATCTTAATTTTAAGTAATATAAAATTATTAATTTACCCCTTATTTAAACATATTAGGAAACCATTATATGGAGTTATTTGATTCTTAGATACTATATCTATAACAAGCCCTTTCATAATATAAATGTTTAAAAAAGTCAAGCTAATGCAAATTATTTTTCATTCTATATGATATTAAATATAAAATAAAATGTTCTTTATAAAACTAATAGTTTAAATATTCTATCATATAACAACATATTTTAATTTAAGTATTAAAAAAACCGTATAGGTAACACTCATAATTACCTGATAACATGTAAACTGAATTTATGGATATTTCTGGACGTATTAAATGACTCGTGTGTAATTAAAACAAAACATTTATTTATAGTATATTTAATACTCTTTTGTTACTTATTATTACTGTTTTTTAAAATTTTGTTTTAAAAATTGATAAAAGAGTTGTAAAGAAAATAGAAATAAAAGATATGGAAAAAAACAAGAAAGAAAATAGATATATTGCAAACGAAAATATTTATTCAATTTCATCATGATGCACGTGAATATAATAGCCACACGTTTTCAGAAACAAACATGTTATTGAGTAAATTATTTCTAGCCGCCGCATTACGCAAGTACTATGTTATTTTGTTTGTGTGTGTGTGTGTATATATATATATATATGTTCTTGTAAACTTTAGAACTAAACGTATATCCTTGTAAAATTTAGAAACTCACATATATATATCCTAACACTTAGTTTATATATGATTAATCTATTTAAAAATAAAAAACATTATCATATATTGATTTATCACAATCTATAATTAACTAACATGCAACATAACAATATTATCCTTATCCTAGTTCCCAAATCACCCAACATATCCTTATAAACCTTATAGATGTTGAAACCAAAACAGAAACAAAAGTTATACGATTAAACAAGCACATGCTCCTCTACCACCATCATCACATGCTAATTCCCAAATCTTGTATCAACTAATCATCACTTAAGCTCCTACATGCGTAACCTTCAACCCACTTGAAAGTAGGCTCCTTATCGATAAGTAAATTGTAGCCCACCTTATTTCGTATGATGATTATTGTTTCTTCATATATATCTTATAAATTACTGTCCCGTTGTACAATAATGACTCAATAAGGAAGACGTAGTGACATACCTGCTTTTCGGTGGTTGTCAGCCCAATCAATTGCCATACAAATAAGATGCGCTGCACATTATTTATGGTGTTTGATATAGGAAGATGATTTGTACACAACACAAATTAGTCATACACAACAATCATGATTTTTATGCCCTTACCAACCCATTATCTTTTATTTTCATCCACAAATTCAAGGGTATAATAGTCAAAACAATTACTTTTTGTTGTGTATGGCTAATGTATGTTGTGTGCAAATAATTTCCCCTTGATATATGGGTTTAAGAATAAGAATAGTTTTGTCTATAAAAAATTAATATAGATATTTAACATAACCTTGATTAGCAATCTTGTTTTTGTTCAAGATTTCCAAAAAAATCTTGGAATATTTTTCACCAAGATCTTTTTAGACCAAATCTAGGATATCCTATTTCATTTCTTAATAAGTCAGCAAAAATTAAATAGCCATATGGTTGATGCTTCTAAAAACTTATAAGTGTAATTTACAGTATGTTCCTATGTATGATTTGATTTGTCTAGTACTATATGACAAATTTCATGTATCTACAATCTGTATGTACAAAAGTAAGTATATGTATAAGATGAAAATGATAAAACCAAAAATGTGAGTAGAATATTCTATTTACTCATCAATCACCAACAATATAAGAATTGTAACATTTACCTAAAATCCTAAAAAGCATAAAGTATGAAACAATCTAATAAAGGAATAACAATCATGTTTCAAGGAAAATGATTAAAAAAGGTTGGAATACTAAGATAATCATTCCATAATTCAAATAAAATCAATATAACAAGTAATAAAAGAGCAAGAGACTAAAAACATAGTTGTTTGAATTTTTCTAGCACAAACTGCAAATACCGTGTAAGGATTGTAATGCAAAAAAGTTTCTCAAAAACTTTGGAATAATCGACACATTGAGGAACTTATACGTTGTAAAAGTAAGAAGAATTCTGCAAACAGCGGTTACATGAAAGAGTAGATTAAATTTTGAAGCACAATTATTTGTTGGTATTTTATATGTGCCTTTAAATATATTTGTTTTTTAACCGACCCTTTATAGACATCTATTTTATAATAGTAAGACACTGCGTTTTATACAAATGAGTTGTTTGCAAGATTAGAATTAGTAGTCATAACTAATGGATCAATTAATTATTGTTTATGGGTGATTAAATTAGTGGGAAATATTGGGATCATGTAACAATCATAGTTATTCTCAGCTGTTAGTTAAGGTTTTTAAGATTCACATCATCAATGAATCTTGTCCTTTTTTGAAAGGTTGCCTAATGACATGTAAATCAATGAGATCAAGTATTGTAGTAGCATAATAGACACAGAATAACTTAGACTCAAAGTAAATATACAAGAAGATACCAAAATCTTTAAATCATGACACATTATCAAACAATATATTCTAACTACCTTTAATTTTGAAAATGAGACTCAACTAATAATGCCACATAGGATGGAATAAATCTTGTTTTAAAGAGGATATAGATTTGTTGTAGGTTGGTCAGAGGTTTGTTTAAGTACCCATTTTTATATGACTTTAGCAGCTTTTCCTTCTCTCCTTTTATGAAGAAATCAAATTTAAGAAGGGAACAAAGCTTATATAATTTTATTGAAGAAAATGGGAAGATATTTGTTCATTTATTCTTATAACCTAGTGACATTTGATATATTGGTATACAAATCACGTAAGTTGATCTTATATATTTTCCCTAGAAATCCGGTTAGTCTTTTTCATATGTTCTTCGAATTTAGTTAACATTAGCAAATGAGATGTTGATGTTGTCATTTGTATCAATTATTGATTCATTCTCATACAATTACATTTGTTTCTTCATAATGTGATTCGCTTGTTTGTTAGAAAGCATGAGACTTGCTCTGTTAAAACTAATCAATGTTCGTGGTTTTTCATAACCATTTGTATCATCAAGTGGGTATAGTAATATCCTAAAAGTTTGTGTGTGCAGAGGGAATGATCTGCATTTAAATTATTATGTGAGAGAAGACCAATATTGAGAACATTACATTTGTAAAAAAGAGATAAAATTCGTATCATATATGTGATCTTTAGCAATTTTGTTAAATATTAGTGTATAAAGATTTAGTGCGTATTTTATTCTATATTATGGTAATTACATTGACACTCCCATTGTATGCTTCATCCATCACTTTGTGTTTAACAATGTATGTATGTACATAGTGAAAGTTGTTTGATGGAATGTTGCCGAATGTGCAAAAACAAAAAGGATCTATAGAACATGAACCATGGGGTTAGAAGAACCAAGGTATCACAATCTTTTATTTCAATCACAGATCTCATTCAAACACTAACATTTACCAACTTAATTGGTAACTATTCATAAGTTGTAGCATCCATCCAATCAAGTTTCCAAGAGATAAAGAATCTTTTCTTACTCAATACAGGCTAGTTACTCTATGTCCTTTAATGTATACACTCTATGTTGCGAAAAGTTGTACACTTGTACACAGAGAAAATGGATTGATAATAAAGAAACGTCTGTACTTGTTTCAAAACACACACAGTAAAGTAGTTGCAAAATGTTTACAAGTGTGTGTAGCATCTCATCCCATTATCAGTACACACTTGTAAAGTAGTTGTCTTGAATAACACTCATCCTTGGTTTAAAAAAGCGTGCCTGAGGCGTTTGATGTGCGACGCTTTGCCTAAAACCCATCCTATATGTGATGTGATGCGATTTCCATGATGTGGTGCCATGCGCATGGCGTACGCATTTTACGCATCTTGTAGTTTGGGCTTTCTATTATATTATAGCTATTGAAAAGGGCTGTTTTAGATGACTACCGGGTTTAATTTTTATGTGGCGTGACGGCGTGACCGAGTGAGCCAATTATAAAGAAAAATGCTATTTAATCGTAACTTAAACTTCTAGAGTTGACCTCAAGTTCTGCCTACCATAGTTGTCTCCTGCAATAGTCGAAGTTGCCTTTTAAATTTTAATTAAATTAAAAGGTCAAATATGTTATGTGAAATTAAATTAAACGTATTTTCTCAAAACCGGACGCCTTGGGTGCATGATGTGAGGGCATCACGCAGCACGCATCGGCTTTCTGACCCTTAACGCCTCAGAGCGCCTTACGCTTTTTTGAACCAAGCACTCATCTCATGTCTTATGATCAATTTTTGTTCATTCTTCATCGATGGCATTTCATGATACAATGATCTGAGATAAACATGACCTTAGATGTTAATCTTCATAATTTGGATATAGTGCTTTCTGCATTAGTTTTGGATTAATCAGGGGTGAAGGAAATGAGAGAATTAACATGACGAAACCCTTTAGAAATTGGGGGAATGACTAATACTATTCTTTTTCGGTTTTTTTTGCCTTGTTGGTAATAAAGATGTCAATGCCTCATTGTCTCTTCATTACATCTGTATATTCATGTATAAAACTGCAAGACTTTAAGTTAAGCATTTGAAGATGTAATCATTTGCTTATTACAATATATACTACAGATATATAAGAGATCCTTGGACCCATTTTTTTTTCTTTTTAAATGCTAATCATTTATTAATCTTCTAGATGTTTTAAAACTTGGGCAAATTAGGAACAGGAAAGTGTAGTCTTCTCTTTGTGGTTTTGGAAATTAAGTAAAAAACCATTTATATGATTTGTTTGTATCTCTTGCCTATTTGACAGGAGTACCCATGCTTCAGAATTGCACGGTACAGTAAATGAAAGACTCAGTTCTTACATGGTTGAACAATTTGGCATTTGCTTACATCCACGGTCTCTAGGATTTCTATCATGAAATTTCTACCTTATAAGACAAGCAATTTGAGTTCTATGTTATAATTGATATTCAGTGTATATAGGACACATAAATCCTCATTCTGGTCGTCATGGTAGCTATTTTCTGATGAATGTTGGATACAGAGTTTTGTTCCATTGTATGGTCCAAATTAAGCTTCAAATCGGTAATTGTTTTATAAAAGTTAACAACAGTTACTTCTGGATAAAGTTTTATATCTTATAAGTTCTATAACCAACCTGTGTTCTTACTCGGTCCTAATTTGCTATTCAAGCTAAGGTTGTTATAAGTAACGGCATGGCCTGATATTGAATTACTTAGATAGAGAGGTGGCAAATAGGTGGGTTGGGTGGTTGGCCAAGTATATTGCATGAATTTGGGTAAAATCATGTCAGTAACAAGTACGGGTCACTGTGTTAGTTCAAGTTGGGTTGACAGCCAACACTTTTTGGTCCTACTTTTTGATGTTGTACACTTGTACATAATACGTGTATTTAATATTATCAGATAAACTATGTTATCAGTATAACACTAATTATTTTTTATAAGTAAAATGATTTAGGAGATGTAAGCATTTGAACCGCTTTTGATGGGTTCCAACCTGCTTGACCCGTTTCGCTTACAGATAATTTTTTTTACCTGTTTGACTCGTATAAATGGGATGAAATTGCCAGCACTAATAGTCTCAGACCATGGATATGCTTAAAGTAGTTTCACAGGGGCTTTTGTGGGTTCAGTCAAGATGAACATGAAATGTATAAAGTATTAGATTCTACTATTCTACTACCCATGTACCTTCATATAATTTGTTATATATCTGATACTGAAATATTACATCATTGAATGTCCGAATATTTAATCTTCTTTTTAATGACAATTTGTAGCTAACTCATTGACTAATTGGTCTTTTTTTTGTTTATGTTTTCTTTTTTTAATCTTAGGTGAATTATGGTAACTTCATGCATGGACTTGTGAAAGAAAACATTCAACTAAACAGGAAGGTTCTTTCAGAGCTGTCAATGCATGAACCATACAGCTTCAAGGCTCTTGTTGACGTGTCACGTGCTGCTTTCCCTGGGAACAAGAACACGCCTTTAGCTCCTAAGAAGGAAGGCCTTTCAATTTTGGTTTGATCAAGCTCTCCTCCGGGACGTCGAGCATTCGGCTCAAATATACGCGGTCTAATTGGTTTTACCAGTGGTCGTTTCTGAAGCATCTCCGTGACCATCCCTAATTTGAAACCCGGTGGGACTTGAACCCTTGACCTCTCCTATTAGGGGCAAGTGGCTTACGCATTAGGCCATTAGGAGATGGTTAAGCAACATTTTTCTAAGTATTCTAATTAGATAAGCAACTTTTTATATGTTTTATCTTTACTTAAATTTTTTTAAACATTGTTTCAATCTTTAGTTTTAGTAAGAAAAATGTTATTTTTATTCGGTTTGTTTTTCTTTTTTTGGTTTTGTCTTTTTAGTTGTAGGTAAGCAATAACCACTATCTTACAAGGGTTCTTACAAATGTCTGAATTACTAATTTCTAATTCTATATAAAATATATAAATTAAAAACGCTCTAAACAATAATTTTATCCCGTAACAAATCTCAGATACATACAAACTTGTATATATGCAATTAACAAACACAACCAAGGGACATGACTTCGTTACATAAACTTCACCATAATAATTATTTTAACATTCAAACAACAATCACAGCTAGAGATGTTGAAAACCGGATATTCGAAATTCAAGTAGTTCGCTTTAACTATCTGGTCAGATTCATATTTCTGATATCCGAGCAAACCAAAAATTTCAAAAACATATATTTTTTATATAATTAAAAAATATATATAATTACTAAGTAACCATATTACAAAATTTAATCACCATAAAATAGCTCAAATATGTTTCAAAATGAAAAGTACATGTATATAAAACTATATATTTTAAGAAAATTAAATAAATAAGCAATTTATAAAAGAAAATACAGATAAATATATATTTTTTAGATATCGGATATTCGAAATATTCGAAACTTTAAAAATTTACTATCAGAATCCGAAAATTCAGATATCCAAATATTCGGATAATTTCAAATATTTAGAATGGATGTTCGGATTCAAATTATTTCGAATACCCTAATCATAACCAATCCTATAATTGATTTGACTTAAATTCTAACGCGCGTATAAAGTGGCTAGGTTGGTTAAAAAAATCCCACTACATTGCATACTTCTTTAGATGTCATTAATAAATTTCACCTTTTCAAAAAAAATATAATAAAGTAAAAAACATAAACACTGGCGATTTTTAGTAAGCGCTCTTGTCCTCTGAGCTTGATATGCTATCTTATTATCTGAATAGATGTTTGAGTGATCAAAGTTTGCTAGATATAATGAAGCTTTCATTTTAATGCTTTATATTATTTAATTAATGTATGTATGTACAAGAGTTGCTCTATTTATAGAAATAAGTAGTCGTTAGAAAGAAAGGATATGCGGACTACTGATTGATCATAGTTTCTACCCGCCCTATTTATATCATACATACGGTATGATACGACCGTTGCCCATTCCCTTCCTTCTTGTTTATTAATTCTTGATTGATTGATTAGATTTTGTTTTGTTTTCATGGTAATCACTAATTCCAAAAAACGCCGATAACCTCACTCAATCTACGATCTTCTACACTTCAACGTCTGCCTTTGATTGATATTGCTTTACATTATACGGCAATTAGGGTAATAATTCATACACCTTACTAAGGATCTTGAACACTAAACTCTATATGTTTATCTCCTCTAGTTAGTTGTTATGTCTACTTTTTTAATTTGATTTTACATTTTTATCTCCTCTACTTTAATTTCCATTTTTTTATTAATTGATTTTCATTTTCTTGTTAAATTTTTTGATTTTAATTCAGTTTATTACTATGATTTAATAATTTTTATTAAGATATTTTATTTAATAATTAGCAAGTTTAAATTTTAAAAAAAATGTAATAGTTGAATACTTGAATATAAAATATAATAGAATTGATGATTAATACAAATATTTAGATATTTATTTAAAACAAACAATAAAATATGAATAAGCATTAAGGCATTGAAATTGTCACTTAAGTTTAAATGTGATATTCAAATTTAGAGAAACAATAAAATATAAATAAACATAAATTAATCAAACGATAAATGGAAAGTTTGTTTGTTAAAGTCGGATACTTTTAACCCGGATACAATCTTTAATTTGTCAGAGAAGATTTTATTAATTATGAGAAGGTAGCTGTAAATTGGAAAGTGTGTTTATTAAAAAGGAAAGTAATAATTAATCTTCAGAAGAAAAGGATACACGAATGATTGAATGATTGATATTCTTCAGTTCCCGCCCTATTTATATCATACTACCGTTGCCGTTCTTCATCACCCACGAACAGTCGACACGCTTTCTCTTCGATTAGGTTTCGATTGTTTTCATGGTAATCGCTGATTTCAACATCCATTCCAAACGCCGATAAACGATCTCCTTCACTTCCAAGACTGCCTTTGATTGATATTGCTCTACTTTTCACGGTAATTATCATCGTGCTATCTCTCTTAATCTTTTCTAATCGATTTTCAATTTCTGCAGTCAACCTTGATTTTCATGGTAATCGCTTATTCAAACGCTTTATCCATACCTCTGCATTTATCCATACCTCTGCACTCACGGATCCAAGCCTTTGAGGCTTTGATTGCTTTACTTTTCACGCTAATTATCCCTCGATGGCTCCATCTTAATTCCCACTCTTCTTAATCGATTTTTAAATTCTTGTTTTTCATTTCGCTACTTAAATATCTGTAACTATCAAATGACTTCTTTATTTAGTGTCCTGATTCTTCCAACCTACCTTAAAGATCATTCTCAGATTTGGTTACACATATTTACATGTTATTCAAAACACTTGTTTTAATTAACAATCTTACATATTATTTTTAATTGCAGTAGTAATTTTGATTTTGTTTCTTGAATTTGTGGCATTGTAGTGTGGTTGGATGGCCTGCGTTAAGAAGACGTCAGAGATTGACTAACCAAGTTACAACACCCAAACCAAACACAAGTATATGTTTATTCCGATACTGCTAATATAAAACCCATTGATTTTCCTGATTCTGTTTGAATTCTTGATTGGAAAACGGCTATATTGATAAATAGTTATATAAGGAAATGTAGAAAATCAAGGGCGTATTGGCTGTGACGGTCATATTGATTGTGTATCATTATTTACTGGTAACCATGGCAATCGAGAATATCCATTTAATTTGCAATTGCAGATCATATCATTCTCTTCGTTTTGTGGTTTCAGTTCATTTATAATGCTATTCAAGCGAAGCTGTTTGTGATCCTGCTCAAAGGGATGATAGTACGTGTTTGACACATACACAATGATAACTTTAATACAAAAATTCAGCCGGATTGACTCCATGGTCAGAGAAGGTATGTATCTTTTTCTACTTTTCTTTGTCAATATTATCTCTCTGAAGTCTCCCTAACAGTATTTCAGGGTATTTGCCAGTGATTACTCATTTGACAAGCAGGTCGTGTTAGGCGCACATCAAGTGTTTGATAGAATGCCTAAACGATTAACCATCAGCAGTTTTTAGGTATTGTTATTTGTATCTAAATTTATTTAGTGTTTGATTATTTAAAGGTTAAACTCGATGCAACTGAACACAGGTGTAGCATACAGGGGCATCACTGATGCATGGTTTATTTGGTGTCTATGTCTGTGGACTGTGGGTAACAAGTCTACTGAATCTATGGTTGTTTCAGTGAGTGTATTGATAACAATCTTAAACTATTTAAATCGGATAAATGATATGCAAAAGAGGGTCTTGCAACCTACTTTGATTTCTGTTATGTGTCATATGTCATCAGTTGCATGATATTCTTTCTGTTCTTGCCCACAATGGTGTCTTTAGCTTGCTGGAATGCAAGTCCGATTTATCATTTATTTGAAATCTACAAATGAAAGCTGATTCAACTGTGTTTATGCGCAAGTGGTTTAGAGTTACAAGAGTTGAAGTAAGCCATAAACATGCTAAAGGTACGTATTTGATGGTTTAACTGTTTCGTGGAGTTCGAGTTTATTACACATTTAATGACATTGATATACAGTCAAACACTGCATTTCTCATATGACAAGGGACAGTTTACTTTTCCTGGTGTATACATGCATCAGTATATCTCTCTGGTTATTTAGCACTTTGACTGACCCCATAATCAACTACTTTTAATATGTGTATAGGTCCAAACATTGTATTTCTTATGTGATGAGGGCCATTAAATTCTCATGTAGAATACATGAATGTTTTCTTCTTTTGCCATCCGTGTTTCATTGTCCTCTGTTTTATAGGTTTCGATCTGTGTCAGTTGCTTTGTGTTTATGAGAATTAATATTTCCTGGTGTTTTGTAATCAATTGGCACTGTGATTGCTTAGTTAAACATTTAAACACAAGTGTTGTGTTCAACCCGTTTCGAAATTTTACTTAACCCTCTTGACCATTGCATCTTACCACATCTACACTCCTTTGATTTGAATTTTGGAACTGTAAAAAATCGCAATGAAGTGAAGGATCACTACCCTTTGAAATCTCTGGTATAAGTGCTTGTTTTTATTTAACTGATAATCTGTACCTACCAAAAAGACTTCTTTTAATGTCCGGATTCTTCCTACTCTCACAGTAAATCATTTTAAAATTTGGTTAGACATATCCTTTTATCTTATATTTCATCTATTTCTAAATGGTACCCTTTAAGCATGACCAGGACCTTTTAGTTAACAACCTTACATATTCTGTTATTTTAATAGTAATGTTGATTTTGTTTCATGAATTTGTGTTATTATGGTAGGCTATTGCAGTCAAATAAGTCTTCATTTTCTGGTTTCAAACTTCACATGATTCTATATTCATTGTTAATTTATCAAAGTAATTCCGTTCTCTCTCTTAACTTCTATGCCAGAAGTAAAAAATTGACCACAATAAACAACAGCTCACCTTTTTTTCTAAAAAGAGCTTGAATATGATTACTTTTCAGTGTCAGTGTCACTACTATGACATTCTTGACTAGCATCTCGGACATTGATGACATTTATCAAGTGTGTTTCTTGTTTTAACATTTCCAAGGTAAACCCCAGGAAGTTATTTATAATGTCTTTAGTTTAAAGTCCTAGTAGAACACATAATCCAAATTCCAAGATCACAGTTTGACTTTTTGGAGATTTCAGCTGCTATTTGGTTTGAGTATGCATAGTTTTCAAACTAAACTTGTATAGTTGTATGTTATTTGACTATTCTTACACTCCCATCTAACTCAAGCATCCTATATGATACCTAAACTCCGGTTTTAAGTTAGGACCACAGTTTGACTTCTATGAATGTTGAACTATATGTACTTTCATGTAACTAAACCCATCTTCAACATGATCGTTAGTCACAAGTAGTTTCGTTTATTAGATAATACTTCTTATTATTATAATCAGTATATTATGGTTCAGGCGTTTTAAATGTTGTAAATGTCATTCCAGAATAGAAAAATGAAGATAATACAAGATTTGATTCTCAATGGATGGTTATCGAAAGCTGTATAGCTATCCCTGGTTGATCCATGAGTTTACAACCATAGTTGGATGGTACTCTGTTGTATAGTTTTTTAATCTTCATCTATTTTATCTATCAATGGTTGTAGAAGCAAGACCAAAAATGATCAAAAGAAAAGCGGACCGGGGGTAAAAGGCCTCACTCTCTATCAGCTGAAGTTGCGTCTTCAGGTTTGTTATTTTATTTCGTCTACTAACCATTTTATGCAACTGTGGCTACGTGTGAACATATGATTTCTTAACAAATATATTATGTACCCTTTTACAGCTGATTAAACATAAGCTGTCGGATTTTATTTTTCGAATACTTGACAACACAAAGTTATGCTCAATGTAGTCATATTATCTATTCGTTCTTTAAATAACCAGAATTTGGCGAACACTTAAACAACATTTCTGATTGTTACAGCTTCAAATTGTAGAAGCACATCAAATGATTAACTTCTGCAACACTTCTATTGCAGCTTGTTGATTGAATATGAATATTATATCATATTATATATATATATTAAAATCCAGAACACATGTCCTGATGACACATATCCAAATCAACAACCTGTACTCAAATTTAACTTTCTTGTAGGCTTTCTATGTGGTTATTTCTCGTTTTTGTTTATGCCATAAATGTATTTGCAGTATATGCAGGCAAGAACAACATAATCATGTTTTCAAAACACAATATTAAACACTATTTGGTGTTTCATAATTCACAATTTCTGAAAATAAATTCCAAAACGAAATCTCAAACACCCCTAAGAGATGTGATAAATGTAACGCTTACTTACTCAACCCATCCTTCGTGCCACGTTTATTTTCATCATGTATAATATTTTGTCTCTAGTAAACATTGCATCTTACGGCTTATAGGTTGCCACCCTCTTTTAAGATTGTAAACTTTAAGGAACTGATATCTATGCAGACAAGGTGAAGGATCACTGCCCTTTTGAAATCTATGGTATATTCCTCTAGTTTCAACTTTAGCACAAGTTCATATGATTTTTGAAACTAACTGTTTTGAATTACTTGACTGAACATCTAAGGATTCGGCAAGCATTCGTTCAAATGAATTCGGCTCAAGACAGGAATTTAGTTCCATGTCTTGTCAGAGTATCATTATGACTCGTTGATGAAAAGTGTTTGTTAAAAAGGAAAGTTATAAGTAATCGTTAAGAGTTCAACGGGCAAAAGAACATGCAGACAAATCCAAATCTAAATTGTCCTCAGGTTCTCCGTCTCTGGGTTTTGAGTTAATTCTTCATATTGGTTCATGAATTGCTTAATCATTCACATATGTATTCCAAATCAGACATCCGGTATGTCATGGAGTAGAAGCATAACAGAGGTCTATGTTCCAAGGTACTGTGATGCAATTGGGTTAGTTTGAATTTTTGGTAGTTCATGCTCTTGATTGTTTATATGTACTTCTTTGGCAATTATTATATTATTTGTTTGGCAAGAAAGTTAATCTAATTTCATAGTTCATTTAAATTTGTCGGATTAATTGGATAAAATACTGAAGAAGGTGATAAGGAACAGCCCACTGAATCCACTATTTCTGATGATAATGAACACCCCAATAGGCTCAAAGTCTGGAAGGTTTATTAGAGGAGGAACAAGGCACATGGAGAAGGGACACGTGTAGGGAAATGATGTAATCAGTAAGTTATTTTGTTATGATAGCAGATGTTATAAAGGGGAAGAGGAGAGAGAGGAGGATTGTCTCTTTCATTTTAGTACTTTACCTTTTTCTTGTATATGGCTTTGAGCTTGGGCAAAAGGATCAATATAATTCAACATCCCTATTTTCATTTCTCTGTTCTTTTATATCTGATCCTATCAGTGAACTTTTGGAATGGAAAGGAGAAGGTACAGAGAAGGTCATGCATGCATCATTATCGTGTTACAAGAGGTAAACTTTAATAATATTTTCACAAACGTGTATGTTCCAAGGTAGTGTGATGCAATTGGGTTAGTTTGAGTTTATGCAATTGTGTTAGTTTGAATTTATGGTAGTTCATGCGTTTGATTGTTTCTATGTACTTCTACGACAAAATCAGATTATTTGTTTAGCAAAGAAATGATACTGTAGTATTTAAGCTACAAAAATTTATATGTTCACGTATAGATTGGGTACAAAGGTCATGTACATTGATTTTAACCCATGATACTTTATTGTGGAATGACATTAAATAATTAGTTAATGAGAGTTGGGTTTACATAGGATTTGAGGAACTACTGACGAAGTTTTTAATTTGGGCTTACATAGGAAAATGATTTCAGATAATGTTTTATGGCTTGTGAGATGGTTACAAAGGTATATGAAGGGGATCTCAGAAGAAAATCAGGAGTGATTAGGTTGTATGTTTATTTTTGTTTCACATTAGTGTGATCGAGCTGGCATTAATTATGTATAGACTGGTATGTATATGTTTGTGGGTCTGCTGGTTTCAAGTATGCACCTCTTTATACTAAGCATAAATTAGAAATACAAAGATTTTAATGCTTAAAATTAAAACACCAGAAGTAGAGCATATATTTTGTTTGAGCTGTATTGTTTGACAATTTGAACCATGTGTTTTTAGTTCACAGGTAGAAGTTGTTGACTTGGTGTTCATGGTGTGTTTTTAATATACTCATTTGAACAGCTGGTTTGTTTTGACTCTTTAGAACTCTTTATAATTTGATATTAATGTTTCTTCTCAAGATCGGTATAAGGTCATCTAAAAGTTTGACTTTGGAGTTTCCAGTTTGATATATTTACACTAATCAGTTTCTGGTTGGTCTCCTAGAGCAAATTAACATTTTTGTTCATTATTTGGTTCAGGTAATTCACATGACATTAGATTTCTCATTATTAGCTTTATCGAAGTAATTCCATTCTCACTCTAAAGTCTAAACTTCTAGCCAGAAGTGAAAATTTGACCACGATAAACAACAGTTCACATTTTCTTCAAAAGAGCTTGAATATGATTACTTAACCCTTTCTTCAAAAGTGCTTGAATATGATTAATTATCTTCTTATTCTACTTCCTCTTACCACCTTCTTTGATCATGCATCAGTGTCACTACTATGATTTTAATATGCAGATTTGCTCTTCTTTTTGAAGATGGCATATTTATTAAGAAATATAGACATTCTTGACTAGCAGCTGCGACATTGATAAGGATATTATTCAGATATGAATAGAAAGCTTAGTTTTGTTTTTCCTTTTCCCGGTGGTAGACATACATGTTGTAAATGTCATTCCAGAAAACAAAAATGAAGCTAAGATGAGTTTTGATTCTCAATGCTGATCCATATTTTTACAACCATAGTTGGACAGTACCAGTATTAAGCAATCCGTACTTTCTTGTTTGTTAATTGGGTTGTGTGCTGCTTTATGTTGTTCTTAAAAGTCAAGTCTGTTACCTTATGCTACCTCTGAAGCATGGAGGAGTTATGGTCACAGTTGAGTCTTTTTCTTAATGAAGCATACTCTCTCTTAATATTTCACTTTGCTTCCAGGCACGCTTGATTAACTGTGTTTTTCATTTTTAACTTTCAGTGGGGTGTCAATATCTGTCATTTGTTTATATGCATTGCCCTAACATTTTTCTTTGTACTAATATGTGTCACTTCTTATAGGCATTGTAACTCTATTCACACTTTCATCTTTGTATAAGAATGATGAGTTTGAGACTACACCTAGAATAGATTGTATGGACTAAATAGTCATATGATGGTTGCTTGTATTGGACGTAGGAAAATTAAATAGGTAATGAGGCTATTGGACAAGTTTGAAGGCTATAAGAATTAAAAAAAATAAAGGAGTAAATGTTATTACGATGATGATCTTGGATTATAGAGCACCTTTCTTGTGGTTAAAGTGTAGTGTTTAGGGTAAATGGTTGAACCAAGTCCATATGTGTAACCCAAATTGACCCATTTGCGTATGAACCATCTGACCCCTTTTTGACTCTTTTGGTTGTGTAAAGGTTTCAGAGAACTGTTTGCAGATTTTCAATGGGTCATGGATATAATAACAGAGAGTGGACTTTAAAGGTAACTTACTTGTAAGACAAGTACATAGGTACTTTTTATTGGTTAGTTCATTTTTAGTTGACATGACTTGAGTATTTGATTTTTGGCATTGATTACATGTGCAGTCTTCTTTCGTAGGTTAGTCCACTTTATGTAAGTCTTGTTTTGTTCTTAAGTACACTTTGTGTTACTTGGTCTTCTAGATGATGATGATCCATGGCAGCTTTTGTTTTTGAGTATTGGATTTTTGGTATATAAGCTCATGAGCTCTCTCACATGTGATGTGTGTTGAAATGTGGTCTGCAATGGATAAATTATGATTTTTTTTCGAAATTGGTTAAAATTAGAGAATTTTTATTTCTTATGCATTTGTTGCTTCTGCTATACATGAAGGTCTCAGCGAGCTTAGAGAAAAATGGACTACAATTAATAGAAATTAACAGTAGTTAAGCAAATGATATCAATGTTTGTCTCTCCAATCGGCAAACACGAGGCTATATCAGATTATCAGTTGGAGATAACCATCTTACATAGGGATGATTATTACCAAAAGCCTAGTGGGATATTTATTAGTACAATTACTGAACATGTCTGAATGCTTTCTATTTTACATGTGCGGTGCCATCTTGCTATAAACTTGCATCCAGTTCTCTCTTGACTTAGCAGGTAAATTCTTGAACCAATTGTAGCTGATATATGAGTTCTTTTTAGCTTATCTCACAACTTCACCATTGGCAATAGCAGACATTTGGAATGTAATGCTGCTATTATGCACATAACCCCATACACACAATTGCATGTTGTTTCATCTCAGCACCATTTGTCTTATTTGGCTGTTAGTTTAAAGCACGGGGATTTTCGGGTTCTATTTTCTCTTCTTTTTTATACTTTACTTTAGTACCCTTCATTACATTACTCTGGATTTTTTAATTTTTATGCCACGAGTTATAAGAGAGCTATTTCTCTTCATCATCAGGCAATGATAACCTTTTTCCTCTGTGAACTCAGGTCGCTTTCGAGTCATGTTCATGTTAGGAGCCTGGTCAGAGGATCATTTTGTTCTTGCAGTTCTTGAAAATATGGGTTCCTTATAAAAAGAAACGGTGAAATGATAACCAGAATTTCAACAGCTTTCAAAAGTGTCTTTGCCAGTTAACGATTTTGTTATTCATGATGATAAGGATACAAGGTGGAAAGCGCTAGGGGATTCCAAGGACGTGCCAATTTGTGTCTTCTCTTTTGAGTCTGATGTAAAAGTTATGAAAAACATGGCTGCAAGATTTCTTTTGCATTTTTTTCGATCTGATTCCAATGGCTGACGGTCACATATGTTATAGATTCTTCAGTTATCTGGTTAACTTATCGGGCATGTTTTGCTTTTAGTCTACATATGTATTGTTGCAGGGTCATCACGCGGTGATAAGTTTCAACAAAAACCACCAATATATTTTTAGTAAAGATCCTATGATTCCTATCTTTTTAACATGTGCCTCAAGGTCGGATTTTATTTATAGTTTCATCATTCTTTGGGCAAGTTGTTTCTTGTGGTTATAGGATCATACAGGTTAGAAAATTTCAATTTAATTTACTCTTCTGCTTGCACTGTAAACTGAGTTGTAAAATGTAAATGATATCTGATATCTACAGAGGGTTTGGGAGCAGAGTGATGATCCAAATACACAAGTTGCAATGGATGAAATCATGAACTCACTCTTTACTCTAACACAAGACCAATATGGTAATTTTATGTTTTTCAGGTACAAACCAATCCTACTTCTCATTGTGTCAACTTTGTTACTTGCGTGCACTACTACAACATGGTAAACCCCACCAGCGATCGGCTGTCATCAGCAAGCTTACTGCACCATATGTCAGATATGATTTGTGATGTGTCTTTTTCATTTTAGTGGGTTATATATATAGGGATAGTTGTGGTGTCTATTTTAAATGTTTACTTAGAGAAAGATCTGAACAGGATATTTCACTCAAACATATTTCTATTGGTATAAGAAATGTCTACGCTCACTTTGAATTCTTATTGGCAAACAAAACATTTCTTTAGGTGCTATATTGATAGAGATACAATAATGGGAACTGATTTGTACATAAGATAAATTAGTCATACACAACAAAAAGTGATTGTTTGGACTATTATACCCTTGAGTTTGTGGATAAGAATAAAATAATCTCTTTGATTTACTAGAAATATTGATGCATTTTGATGAGATAATTAGCAAATAGTGGTAGACTCTCTTGATTATGCATGTTATTTCACATTTATGTGGACAGGATTTGAAGGACTCCATCTGCATTACAATCACATTCTCTGATATGGAAAAAACTTGTTCTCTTTTTGAAAATCTTAAGGTATTCCGGTTGTTTTTATCGTTCTAATTGGATAAATATAGGCAAATTGTTAAAAAGGATTAACATGGCTTTTTATCTTAATGTGGATTGCAAAGACTGTGGAAATTAAGAAAAAGGCATGTTTGTTGTGTGTAGTTAATAAATTTTGTTATAAAACTTTCTCGCAGTTCTATTCGTCATCATTTTTGGGAGGTATTAGTGAAGTAGTAGCTCATGTTTTCTCTTGTTACCCGGATGCAAATTTACATGCTGCTTTTCTTGATTTGGTCTTTGCAAATTTACTGTGGGTTGCTTTTCTTGATGCTTCGCTTCTGTTAACTTATATAATTCTGTGTAATCTACAATTCTACATGTGTTTTCAGGAATACGATAGCTGTCTCCTTTTCGGTGCCGTGTCTTTATGTATTCCTTTTGATTTGGTCGTTGCGGACGATTGGACGAAGACTTTGAAAAGGGCTTTATCATAGTTTATAACAGAGCTCTTTCAGCTTCACTATGCAAAATAGTCAATAGGGTAGGAATTGCAGTCAAATAAGTCTATCATTTTCTGGTTTCAAACTTCACATGATTCTATATTCGAATTCTTGATTGGAAAACGGCTATATTGATAAATAGTTATATAAGGAAATGTAGAAGATCAAGGGCGTATCGGCTGTGACGGTCATATTGATTGTGTATCATTATCTTACTGGTAACCATGGCAATTGAGAGAATCGATTTATTATGCAATTGGAGATCATATCATTTTCTTTGTTTTGTGATTTCAGATCATTAACAATGCTATTCAAGCGAAGCTGTTTGTGATCCTGTTTAAAAGGATGATGGTACATGTTTGACACACACAATGATAACTTTAATGCAAAAATTCAGTCAGATTGACTCTCCGTGGTCAAGAGGAGGTATGTATCTTTTTCTACTTTTGTCTATTCTTTCTCTCTGAAGTCTCTCTAACACTATTTCAGGGTATTTGCCGGTGGTTACTCATTTGACAAGCAGGTAGTGTTAGGTGCGCATCAAGTGTTTAATAGAATGCCTAAACGCTTAACCATCAGCAGTTTCAAGGTATTGTTATCTGTTTATCATCTAATTGAAATCTACAAATGAAAGCTGATTCAACTGTGTTTATGCGCAATTGGTTTAGAGTTACAAGAGTGAAGTAACGAGCCATAAACATGCTAAAGGTACGTATTTGATCTGTTTCGTGAAATTCGAATTTGTTACACATTTAATGACATTGATATACAGTCAAACACTGCATTTCTCATGTGACAAGGGTCAATTTACTTTTCCTGGTGTATACATGCATCAGTATATCTCTCTGGTTAGGGACATTGTATTTCTTATGTGACGAGGGTCATTAAGTTCTCTCTGGTTAGGGACATTATAATGTTTTCTTCTTTTGTCATCCGTGTTTTGTTGTCCTCTGTTTTATAGGTTTCGATCCGTGTCAGTTGCTTACAAGGTTTATGTGTTAATAAGAAACAATATTTCCTGGTGTTTTGTAATCAATAGGCACTGTGATTGATTAGTTAAACATTTAGACACAAGTGTTGTGGTCAACCCGTTTTGAAATGTTACTTAACCCTCTTGACGCTTGCATTCTGCCACATCTACACTTTCTTTGATTTTAATTTCGGAACTGTAAAAACTCGCTTATATTTGGATGAGGTGAAGGATCACTACCCTTTGAAATCTCTGGTATATTTATCCTATACACAAAAACATCTCACTCGTGACTTAGCAATTTAAGCGCTTGTTTTTCATTTCACCGATAATATGTACCTTCCAAATGACTTTTTTTAATGTCCGAATTCTTCCTACTGACATTTAATCATTTCCAAATTTGGCTAGACATATTTACATGTTTTTTGAACAAATGTATACTACGTACATATCCTTATATCTTATGTTTAATCTATTTCTAAATGGTACCATTTAAACATGACCAGGACCTTTTAGTTATCAATCTTGCATAACAATGCATTTTTATGTGAGGAGGGTAATTAAATTATCTTTACTGAACATTTAAGAAATTGGCAAGCATTCGCTGAAATGAGTTTCACTCAAGACAGGAATTTAGTTCCATGTATGCCCCCCACCTCACCTTACGCACACTTACAAACACATGTCACTTTTGACCTAACAATTTTAGTGCTCATTTTTCATTTCGCTCTAATGTCCTGATTCGTCCTACCGACCTTAATTCATTTTCAATTTGTTGTATTCGTAGCTAATATTGTCATCAAGGCTATAGTTACTTTGTAAATTGTCCTCGCATATCATTTTCAAATTTGTTGAAGTATAGACTATCGTTGCATTTCATATGCGACGAGGGATAGTAACTTTTGCTGCGGAATACACGCATCTGGTTAGTCAGTACATTGATCGACCTATAATTAAGTACTCCTTTTAATATGTGTAGGTTCAAACATTGCATTTCTTATGTGATGGGAGTAATTAAATTCTCGTGCATAATACATGCCAATGTATCTTATACTAGCATCGTACCCGCGCAATGCTACGGTAGCGAATAGTTTTTGTTTTGCAACATGTCACTTTCTTGAATGAATAATGATGTATTATTCGCGAATGTCACAAAAAAGTTTTCTTCGGTAACATGTCCATTTTTTTCAAATTTTCTTTTTTCTGCATCAACTATTTTATTATTTAAAAAATAAATTCTAATATTAAAATAAGTAAAAGTATTTATATTTATGAAATAAGGAAAGATAAGTTAATAATATTTTAGAAATCTTGTTGATATAGGTGGATAATTGTGTTTGTGTGAGAGTATATTTTAAATAAATAAAAAATTAAAGTAAATTAAGAGAGTATGGAATGGTTAAATATTGAGTGGATGAGATTAGTTTAAATATAATGGAAGGTCAAGATGTTGTTTTGATTGAATTTTAAGAAGTCTTAAAATTAAAGAGGAGAGAGAGTGTTAAATGGTTTATATAGTATAGATATAGATAATGTTTATTCCTTTCAACATTTGTGTTTCATTGTCCTCTATTTAATGGGTTTTGATATGTGTTTACTTGCTTACCAAGTTTTGTGTTAATAAAAGAAATGAAATTTCTTAAGTGTTATGTAACCAAGCGGATTGCTTAGTCTACATGTGAACATAAGTTTTGTGTGTCAACCTATTATAAAAGGTTACTCAAACTCGCTTGACCCATCTATCTTGCAACATCTACTTGCATTTTATTCTTGAAACTGTGAAGAACTCCGAATTAACTCAAATGAGGTGAAGGATCACCACCCTTTGAAATCTCTAGTATATTTATCCTCTACTTATAACTTTATCATAATTTCATTTGATTCATGAAACTAAGTGTTTGCAAGGAATTGAACGCCTAAGGAGTTGGCAAGCATTGGATTGAGATGGACTCGCCACTCATTCATTCATGGGGAATAACAAGTTCTGGTCAAGACAAGGCTTTAGTTCGGGGTATGTCTCCCTTCATCCACACCAACACATGCCTACACAAACACATCTCACTTGTGGCTTAACAATTTTAGTGCTTGTATTTTTATTTCACTAATAATTTATACTTCAAAAAGACTTTTTCGTAATGTCCTGTGTTAAGAAATAAGCTAAGAAAATTATAAAAATGCTAGAAATGGTGAGACGAGGATGATTTTATTAATGGAAGGAAAAGATAACATAGAACTATCAGTAAGGATTGAAATGGAATCCTCCTGCCCAAATCCTGATCCACGACTTCATTCTTCACTTCTCCCAGAATAAAATGGAATATAGTAGGCGGGATCGGCCATAGACTACCTCGAATGGTATAGTGTAGGTGGATACATGGTATGATGTATTGTGCCAATACTCAGTCCCAGGAAGCCACATGGACCATGTCTTAGGATGATCACACGCGAACACCTCTTGCCAAAACTTACTGAGAACAAGTGGGTCGCGATAACTGAGTATTGAGTTGGGAATTTTGTGAAGGTGAATTACTTCTTTCCAAAAAATTTCAGCAACTGTCCGAGCCGTATAGGGGTGTTTTAACAAAATGAAATGGCAATACTTAGACAACCTGTCCACAACTACCAAAACAGGTTCAAAACCCCTGGATTTGGGCAGACCCAAGTAAAATCGATTGAAATATCCTCCCAGAACTGCGAAGGAATGGGCAGGGGTTAGAGAAGTACCCTTAGTTCAAAGTGGATGATTTGAAACGTCATAAATCATCACACTTGCGAACGAATTCCTTGACCGACTTTGTCACTCCCACCTAATAAACTCCGGAAGGAAGACGTCGATACGTGTGATAATAGCCCGAATGACCGCCGTCGGGGCTGCTATGAAATTCTTCTAACAATATAGGTATCCAATTCGAAGCAGCAGGAATAACCAAGCAGTTTTTGTATAACAGTTTTCCATCAATGAACGAAACTCGCGGCTGTAAGAGAGGATCTAGAGTGAGGTCAGCCACCACTTTCTTCAAATTAGGATCACATATGATTCTTGGAACCAACTGTGCTGAATTTGTGACTGATAAGTTTTCGTGATGTTATGCGAGGAATTGAACATCTAAGAATTGGCCAGCATTGGATTGAGATTGACTTGCTACTCATTCATTCGTGGGTCAAAAAGAGCCCGGGTCAAGACAGGTATGTCTTCCTTCCCTCACCCCCTCACTCATACTTACACAAACAAATCTCACTTGGGACATAACAATTTAAGTGCTCCTTTTTCGTTTCACTAATAATTTGTACCTTCCAAAAGACTTCTTTCTTTTAGTGCCCTGATTCTTCTTACTCATCTTAACTCATTTCTAATTTTCTTACGTATTTACATGTCATTTAAACCGTTGTATAATATGTACATACCTTATTATCTTATCTTTCAACTATTTTTAAATGGAATCCTTCAAGCATGAGATGGGCCTTGTATAGTAATGTTGATTATGTTTCATGAATTTCTGTTACCGTAGCGTGATTGGATGGCCTCGATAAGAAGTAATAAGAGGTTGGCTAACCGTTACAACACCTAAACCAAACAAAAATATATGAAAGACGATATTTGTTCTGATACAACTAGTATAGTTCCCCTGTTTTTCCTTTTTCTTTTGCTGTTCTTGTCTGATTAATTTCCTTGTCCACAGTATTCATCGACTTTGGCCATCACTTTATTGACATATAGTGAAATACTTCTTGTAACATGTGTCGAGTATGACTTTAGTTCAAGATTTAAGTCAGGTGGTTAGTTACTGTAGAGCAAAGAAAAATCAAGGCCAAACTCACCTCAACAACCAAATGCTTCGAAGAGAATCAAGGAAATGTTAGAACAATTATTCATGGCCTAATTGGCCTTGCACGTAGACAAAAATTCAAAAAGTCTTACATGGCTTATAGATAGTGGATGTACGAGTCACATGACACCCGAACCATCTTTCTTCAGTAGTCTTGACACCTTAATCAACACCTCATTAAAGTTGGGAAACAGATATTTTGCTTAAGCCAAATGGAAGAGGCACTATTACTGTTAACACAAAGAAAGGTACCAAATACATCTCTAATGTTTTATACGTCCCTAAACTTGATCAAAATTTGCTAAGTGTTCCACAAATGATGAAAGATGGTTATGAGGTGAATTTTAAGAATTTCTCGTTGCTGTATTAGTGATGCTGCCGGTTAGGCGGTTATGAAGTAGCTAATCTTGATATGATGAATAATAGTTTTACTTGAAACTTGATGTTGCAAATGCAAGTGCTCTTTGTGTTATGGAAGATGATAGTGTGAAATGATATAAAAGATACGGCAGTTTAACTACTCAACACTAAAGCACATGTATACTACTCGGTGAATGGTATGCCTAATATTAGTGAAGTAAATTCTACATGTGAAAGTTGTTAGATTGGAAAAAGTCACATACTGTCTTTTTCAAAATACGATGTGACAAGTTTCAAACGGAAGCTAGAGATTGTGCATTCCGATATCTGTGGTCATATGTCTACATCATCTTGGAATGACAACAAACTTTTTGTACTCTTTATTGATGATTACACAAGAATGTGCTGGGTTTATTTCTTTAGCAACAAAGGTTCAGTGTTTCCAACATTCAAGAATTTCAAGAAACTACTGGTGCAAAGTAGTTGTACTTTGCAAACTCTAGGAACTGATAATGGTGGAGAATTTACTTCAAAAGAGTTTGAAGATTTCTTTCAACAACAAGGCGTAATTCATCAAGTTACAGTTCCATACTTGTCACAACAAAATGGAGCATCTGAGAGAATGAATACAACTTTATGGAGATAGCAAGATCACTACTCTTGGTAAGGAATCAAGTCTTCAATTAAACATTTAAATATTTTTGGTTCTATTTGTTATTATCATATTCGAGATGTCAAGAGGGTAAACTTGATGTAAAAGCTAGAAAAGGTATCTTTGTTGGCTATGCAACCAATTCAAAAGGATACAAAATTTTCTAAGTGAAGAAAATTGTAATGAGTAGAGATGTAACATTTGATGAAGGAGCCTATTGGGACTGGAATGTGAAAGAAGTAAAAAGGCACGACGGTATTAATTCAAGTACACAAGCTGAAATACTTTCAAGCGAAATAAATGAACCAAAATTTGATGTTCAAGACACAACTGCTGTCTTAAGGACAAGACCACTTGCTGAAGTTTACGAGTCTTGTAATATTGTTGTCATGGAACCTCAAAGCTATATTGATGCCAATAGATTGAAGCTATGAGAGTTGAACTTGAAATTATTAGGAAGAATGACACATGGAAGCTTGTTGATTTGCCAGCAGGAAAAAAATGCAATAGGTGTCCAATGGATTTTCAGACCTAAATTACACCTTGATGGTTTAATTCATAAACATAAAGCAAGATTAGTTGTTAAAGACTATTTTCAAATCGCCGGTGTAGAATATGGAGACACTTTTGCTCCCGTTGCTCGTCATGACACAATCAAATTACTATTGGCTATAGCTACTCAACGCAAATGGAAAATTCACCATCTCGACATAAAGTCTACATTTCCTAATGGTGAACTTGAGGAGGAGTTTTATGTAAATCAGCCTGAAGGTTTTGAAATAGTTGGCCAAGAATAATAAGTGTACAAGCTATATAAGGCAAGAAGGTCCAACCTTAATCTACTGCGATAACATCTAACTCAAGAACGTCCAACCGTAATCTACTACGATAACAAATATGCTATTGCTATAGCAGAAAATCCCGTATAACACGGAAAAACAAAGCACATCAACGTCAAGTATCATGCTATTCGAGGAGAAGCTGAGAAGAATGGAGAGGTCAAGTTGAAACATTGCACGTGTGACACTCAATTGACATATATGCTAACTAAGTCTCTTACTGGAATGAAGCTAGAATATTTGAAGACTCGACTTATGATAACAACAATCTTAAAGAGGAGTGTTAAAGCATTTAAGGATGTTATTGGAAATACATTTCCTAGTATTTTATAAACTTAGTTTTGAAGTATCCTTAACCAGTAACTATTAAGAAACTTAGCCACTAAGTACTTAGCTCTATGTACAGGGGCAGACCCTTGGGGTGTGGTGGCATCATAAAATGGTAAAAATAATACTAATTAAGATTACTGGTGTTGTTTGGGTTTTTTCCGGGTTTCCAGTTAATCGGGTTAGGTTTTAATGACGTTTAAGTTGTTTTCCGGTATTTAAGGCTATAATCTAAACCAAAACACAATTTATATGGAACTCTATTAGTTCTCGCTCAAGATGAATCCTTTCCACGCAATCAAAGTCATATGAATACATTTTCTTATTAATTGGTATGTGGAGTTGAAGATCTTTAACCACTACTACCAAAGGAAATGATTGGTATTCTCCCTCACTTGGCTCATTTCTTCTTTTATTAGTGCATAGCCCAAACTCCAAAGGAGATGATATTAGCCCATTTTAAGTTAATTAATATTAACTATCTAGCCCAATTGTAATGTTATGGTATATTAAAGGTATAAAATCGAATATAAGATTACAATTTGTTAAACTTATATATATATTTTTAATTTTAAGTAGATTATGGTGGTATTTAAAAATGACTCGTAGCACTCCGAAAATTGACCCGTAGCACCGTCTAAAAAAATCAAATTTAACATTGCGTGCGGAAAATTGACCAGTGTCCCGTGAACCCCCCGGACATAAGGGGGGTCCGCCCCTGTCTATGTAGGATAAGTTCTTAAAGAGTCTTAATCACAAAGAATACTTAGTTGTGAAGAAAACACTATTTTCTTAGCCTATAAATAGGTATTCTATCTCAAGGTATTCCGTCATAAGAAACAGAAGAAAAAAAAAGAAGAGTGATCATTTTCAACATGCTTGGTTTTGTATGTTCATTGATGTAGCCTTGTGAAAGATATAATTCAGCTGAAATATGCTTTCAAGCTCTATCACACTAACTTTGCAATTGAGGTATATATCAAAATTGCAAGTTTCTTGGTATGAACGTGACTGGGAATACATATAATGTACGTTAATAGTTACTTTTGATGTATGTTCTGCAAATTAATAAATTAATTAACTATGCAGTAGGATAGGAAGCCTGCATGGCAATTCCACAAAGGCCTTCTTTGGCATCAACATCTCTTTGCATCATTATATACCCCTCTTGACCCCAGCTTGTTCCCCAGGAGTTCTTCACGAGCCAATACTTAGTCCCATCATCACTCATTCCATAACCAACGGCAGTAACACCATGGTCAAGTTCGGTGCCACAGTCTCCTGTAAAGACACCACTAGAGTAGAACTGGAAGTCGGACCCACTAGCATCAATGGCAACAGAGATGGGCTGACTAGCTACAGCTTTTAACAGCGCAGCTTCACTATTAGCAGGAACATCTTCATGACCGGTAATATCTGCAGCATGGTTAGATGCCTCGTTGCTGTTGCAGGTGCCGTCAACTCCTTTGTAAGGGTAGTTGGTCTCTGTAGTGAGGCCTTTATTGCTTACAATAAATTCAAAGGCATTGTCCATAAGACCACCCTCACATCCTTGATCTACACCACTAGTGTCACAGTCCACGAGCTCTTGTTCAGATAGCGACACTAGTTTACCTGTTTTCAGTTGGGTTATTCCTTCCATGGCTGCCACAGCCGAAAATGCCCAACAACACCCTGCGTACATTTATATATATAGTCATGCATATATGATGAAATTAATTTATTATATATTCGAAGTTGTCAAATAAATATATAGCTAGCATGAACATAAATAATTAAATAAATGCTAGCAGCTGCTTCATAGATTAATTAATTACCACATTGGCCTTGATCTTTAATAGGTGTTACTGCACCTTTCTTTCTCCAATCCATTGATGATGGAACCGCTGTCACGTTTTCATACCTGAAAGCAGAGGTTGACGGGGAGCATTCATGTGCTTTGAATCGGTTTCTTGTGGTTCTAAACTCTTCGTTTGTAAGGTCTGCAAACTCATTGACAGCTAATTTGTATCCTTTGTTCATGGCATTGTTGAATGAGTCGATATACCGCACGTTCTCTTGAAAAATATTTGAACGCCGTTGTTTCTCCTCAGCGTTCTTGTACACACGTCCATAACGGACCATCCACTGCTCGTGACTCTCGTTTTCCTGGAGCAAGCGAGAGGCCGCATGTGAAAGCAAAGTCGCAGAGAAGATGAGTAGAATTAAACAAGTCAGCAGCGGAGTTGATTTGGTGGATGACATAGTTCTTAATTGCTGTAGGTATAATTAAGAAGCAAAGGAAATGAATGAGTTGATGTGAACTCCCCAGAGGTTGGCTTTATATAGAATCAAAGTTTTTGTCCTTTTGTGCAAATTAAAACGTAATACTTTTCTTTCCAAGACCGTGGAAGATAAGATGCTCTTCTTTTGAATCTAATATTATTTAATATATACTAATAACGTAGTGTTTATGGTGTTTATATTGACAATATATATAAGTATAAGCTAGCTGCTTGACCTTTTCTTTTGGACTGGACTGCTAAAGTGTCTACTCTTTGATTGTTTTTCAGCAACCATAATTAAGTTGGCCATTATCTTGGAATTTGGTGTTGTCATATATCTGGTAAATTCTTGATCATCTCAGAGGGGTATAAATGTAACTTTTCCCTTTAAATCATTTTCGCTGCAGACATGCATTAGCTAGATTTGCATGCCAATAATTTAATATCAACCTTAATATATATGGACTGATCGATGTACGTACGTGTAGGCATTAGTTTTCTGAGTACGTACATGATGTAAATAATAAACATGTAATTTGCATCCTAGCTAGGTTATGTACTCCAGATACTAAAGCACCATCACACAATATATGGACTTATGCATCTACCACATGTTGACTAGGCAAATTAGAACAGCACAAACTGATTGCAAATCTAATCAATGTCAAGAAAGTGAATGGTTAATTGGAAAGATATTTGCCAACATAAATTAGCTAATTTGCTCAGAAGAATGAGAATGTAAATGCTTTGGATGTGAATAAATGCCCAGCAAAATAGATTACGTCGTCAGGATGACAAAAGCAGATTGGGGTTATCAATCTGTTTGGTCTAGTTAATATTGAAGATGATATCATCAATAAATCTGTTTCTGAAGTGCTCCTACATATATGGGTCTATTCATTGTATTCAATTTAAGAATAAGGCATCAATATATAATTTATCTCAACCTGTAAATTGTTGACTACATCAGGGCTTATCTACATATGGGGGTTCAGAATTTAATTACTGTATGATTGTTTAATCAGGATTTCCAGTTAATTGAAGATGATTTATTTGCTTGTTTTTTGGCATTCAACATATTTAATTCTTGTGGCTAATATTATTGTAACTCCTCTGTTCCGTGTTCCTCTTGCTACTACTGAGCATACTTGCTAACCCTTTTGACAACCCTAAAAATAATTGTAAAACCAAGCGAACAGGACAACCCGCTATTACTACTTTTTGTGGATTACTGTGTTCTTTTTAAACCTCTCTTGTAGGTTGCAATTATAGTTTTGTTTGTTTTGCAAATTAAGGGAAGTCAAAGTTCGTTTGAAAAGTTTATTACTTTTAAACAAACCTTACGGAAATGTAGAAGCTTAGAGAGTGTTTTGATGTCTATGGTTGGCATTCTATTGGAGGGGCTTATGAAGCTAACATTTTTAAAAGGTGCTACAATGAAATTGCATGAGCTTAGAGGATTTTGGAGGATTCTGGCAATTGCAGCTTATGATCCGTCTGCCTCACTCGTTACAGTATACAAAAAGGCACATAAAACAGCGGGGTCAACATCTGGTTAATCCGTTTGACCACTGATTGCTGCCGGTGGCCGGGGGCACAACTTAAGAAACACCCAATCTCCTACCTTAAACTCTACATTTTTCTGGTGTTTGCCGGCCACTGATTTCATGTGTGACTGTGCTCGGTTTAGATGGTACTTCAGTTGCTTTAGAGCCTCATCTAGGTACACCAAATCCTGTGCCATGACTTCATTCTTCACTTCTCCTAGAATAAAATGGAATATAGTTGGCGGGGGTCGGCCATAGACTACCTCGAATTGTGTAATGCTTGTGGATACGTGGTATCATATATTGTGTTGATACTGAGCCCAAGGAAATCACAGGGACCATTTCTTAGGATAATCACACGCGAACACCTCTTGCCACAACTTACTGAGAACAAGAGAGTCGCGGTAACCGACTATTCTCTATTTCAAAATATTTTTCCAATTCCCATTATAATCTTAAACAGTTAAACTGTTAGGAGTTGAAAAATATGAGGTTTAAGGCTAGTTTGGTGGCTAGAGGTTATAGCCAAGAAGTGGAGGTTGATTACAATGAAATCTTCTCTGTAGTGGTGTGTCATACACTAGTTAGCACTAGTAGCACAACAACATTTGGAGCTCAAACAGTTGGATGTTAAGAGTGCATTTTTGCATGGAGATCTTAAAGGAGAAATTTATATGAATCAACTGGAGGGGTTTGTAGTTAAAGGGAAGGAAGATTATGTGTGTAAGCTGCAAAGATCACTTTATGGATTGAAGCAATCTCCAAGGGTGGTATAAGCGATTTGATAGCTTTATGGTGAACAATGGGTTCTGACTACTACATATTTCATAAGAAAGGAGCTCATGGTTCACATGTGTATTTGGTGCTTTATGTGGATGAAATGTTGGTGGCAACTCGAGATAAGGCTGAAATTAAGAAGTTAAAAGAACTCCTTGATTCTGAGTTTGATATGAAGGATTTGGGGGCTGCTCAAAAGATACCTGCGATGGAAATATTTCAACATAGAGCTAAGGGTAAGCTTTTCTTGTCATAGAAAAGTTACATCGTTACATCTTGAAGATACTTTCCCGGTTTGGTATGGCTTCGGCAAAGCCTTTAAGTACTCCATCGTCAGCAAATTTCAGGTTGTCAGTGGCTTTGGCACCTCAAACAGAAGCTGAAATAGAGTATGTGAGTAGAGTTTCTTATTCAAATGAAGTAGGAAGTCTTATGTATTGTTAGAATTGTTTTACTTAGTGTCCTTCATAAAGTATAGGGACTGGTTATGTAAATATCTCATTCTTTGTAAACACACGTATGTATATCTTTGTATCGGGTTTTCATATTTTGAATAAGAAAGATACACGATTGCTCTCTGATTTCACATGGTATCAGAGCCATCGTGATTCCTTCCGCTGCCCTCTTTATCATCTACATCACGTTATCTTGCCTTCGTGTCTCCCATCCAAAGGTTTTGTGGTTTAGGTGATCGCTTTTCTATTGATCGACATTGCTGTTGCTGCATTCTTTCATCGCTATTTAGCCTCTCCAGTTGATCGATTGTTGTTGCTGCATTCTATTGATCGATTTCTGCCATTGATTGGTTAATTGTTATTCACAGTTAGTCGATTGATTGACTCAGCATTAATCGATTTATTCAGATTTCAGATTGGGTTCCTTCGCTTGATTTAGTGCCATCAATTGAGTCGGAGATTTTCATCGTAGGCTCCACCTGCGCACTGCCTTTCCTGCACAACCCTACATCTGCGCAAAACATCATTTGCGCTAACCTTCTGCGCACTGCCTTTTCCTGCGCAAAACCTTCTGTCTGCGCACACTACCTTCTGCGCACTGCCTTTCCTGCGCAAAACCTTCTCAGCGTACAAGTCCATATGTGCAAACTACTTTGACATGGGTGACGTTTTCAATCCTTCTTCTAGTACCCCTACTCAATCATTTATCATTGGAAATCAATCTATTACTTCTGATAAACTTACCGGATCAGCCAACTATGTATCATGGGCTGCTTCAGTGAAAATGTGGTTTAAAGGTCAAGGTCAGAGTGATCATTTAATCAAAAAGACTACAGACATTCCAGCAGCTGATCGAGCAAAATGGGAACAAATTGATGGCCAACTCTGCAATCTATTGTGGCAGTCTGTTGATTCCTCAATTATACAACTATTTCGTCCTTTTGACACTTGCTATGATGTGTGGACCGAAGCCTCTGAATGTTACACGAATGACATCCAAAGACTATATACTGTTGTTAATAATATACAACATTTGAAACAAGAAGGTAGTATGGAGTCCTATCTTGGACATGTTCGTGCCTTGATGCAGGAGTTTGCGGCCCTGATGCCATTTGTCAACTCTGAGACTGAACAAAACTCTCAACGAGAGAAATTCATCATGGTTGCTACTCTTTCAGGTCTCAAACCTGAATATGAAACCGCAAGGCATCAAATCCTTACTGGTTCTACTGTACCCACCATGAAGGACACCTTTCGCAGATTACTGAATATGACAGGTGCTACTACTACAACACAGGGAATAAACCCCTCAGCTTTTCTGGCCAATCCTAGTTCGAACACGACCCCGACTCCAGCTGTCTTTGCTTCAGGTACAAAGAAAGGAGGTAATAATAGTAAACGACCATCATGTGACTTTTGTCACCGTCTTGGTCACACTGAAGATAAATGCTGGAAGAAACATGGTCGTCCTGCAGCCTCGCCAGCTCAGACCAGTCAATCAAGCTCTGTTCATATTGCCTCATCATCTCCAACCGTGAATCTGCCACTATCTGATTATGAAGCTTTCCTACGGTTTCAGGCTGCACAACATTCAACCTCTGCTGCTACTACGGGTACACCTTCGGTTCTTGTAACTCAGATTCAGAATATGAGTCCTTGGATAGTTGATTCAGGTGCTACGGATCATCTATGTGGTAACAAATATCTCTTCACTCAGTTAACTTGCTCTGACTCTTTACCACAACTAACTGTTGCTGATGGTCATAAGACTGTTGTTAATGGAATAGGCACAACCCAACCTATACCTTCTTTGGCCTTGGACTCCGTTTTATATGTTCCTAAAAGTCCCTTTAATTTACTTTCTGTCAGTCGTATTACTAAAACCCATTCCTGCTCCATAACCTTTACTCCTGAATCTGTGTTTTTACAGGACCTGAGCACGGGACGGATGATTGGCGAAGGGCATGAGTCACAGGGTCACTACTACTTAGGTGGATCTCGACCTTCTGTTGCAGCTAGTACTGTGTCACCTTCGTACCTACATCACCTATATGGTCATCCTTCTCTTTCCAAGTTGAAGAAGATTGTGCCGAGTTTATCGTCATTAGATTCTTTAGAGTGTGAGTCATGTCAGTTAGGGAAACACACTCGTGGTGTTTTTCCTAAACGTGTCAATAATCGTGTTGATTCATTTTTTCTCTTGTTCACACTGATGTGTGGGGTCCTAGTCGAGTCTGTTCAACTTTGGGTTTTCAGTATTTTGTTACATTTATTGATGATTACTCTCGTTCAACTTGGTTATTTCTAATGCGAAATCGTTCTGAATTGTTTACAATTTTTAAAGATTATTGTGCTGAAATTAAAACCCAGTTTTGTAAAACTATTAGTGTTCTTCGGAGTGATAATGCTCTGGAGTATTTCTCTAAACCATTTCAGGAGTTTATGTCCTCCAATGGCATTTTGCATGAATCATCCTGTCCTCGCACCCCACAACAAAATGGTGTTGCTGAAAGAAAAAATCGACACCTTATTGAAACAACACGTACCTTACTATTACATGCCAACCTTCCACTCAAACTATGGGCTGATGCTGTCATGACAGCGTGTTATATGGTCAATCGTATGCCCTCATCCGTCTTACAGAATCAAACTCCCTTCTCTCTCATGTTTCCAAATCAGAAACCATATCACCTTCCCTTACATCCCATTGGCTACTCTAGACCCAGGAAGAGATAAGCTTTCTCCCAAAGCAGTCAAGTGTGTCTTTCTTGGCTACTCTAGACTACAGAAAGGGTACAAATGCTACTCTCCAACACTGAATGTCACACCCCGCCAAGGCGGAAACGCGAAGTGAGACGGAGAGGATATCGTCATAACACATTGATACATTGATAGATATTACACTAAATGCAAGAAATCAAACGTGTCACGACGTTCCCCGACACAAGAAGGGACTTGTGCCGTGTAAGGCCGGTATTCACGACCCTAAGTTCAAAGTTAAATAAAACGTGTATGAAAAACCCACAACCCGGGGCAGGTGATACAGAGCATGTAAACAAAACCCAAAGTATAAACCAAGATAGAAGTCTAATAAGATATCCATAAATTGTCTTAACATCATGAAGTCCCGCTAAGGCCGCCTAAAATCTTCTAGACAATCCTTAGTTGGTATTATTGACGTTACCTGAAAATGAACACTCAAAAGGGTCAACACGAATGTTGGTGAGTTCGTAGGTTTAAATAAAAGCAATTGTAACGATTTATATAATTCATTTGAAGTTACATGGTTCAAAATAGTGTATTGGTATTAACATGTGTTGCATCCAAATGTGTTGATCCAATTATGTTGATCCAAATATGTGCCTCCAACAAACTATAACCGGCCGGGAACGTAAGTGGGGTATGTGTTGTCACGATGTACAAGCGTTGTCCTTTTGAGTTCACAAACCCAAAAGTTAAGTGAATACAAGCGTTGTCCTTTTGAGTTCACAAACCCAAAAGTTGAGTAAGTTCAAGCGTTGTCCCTTTGAGTTCACAACCCAAAGGTTAAGTGGATACAAGCGTTGTCCTTTTGAGTTCACAAACCCAAAAGTTAAGTAAATTCAAGCGTTGTCCCTTTGAGTTCACAAACCCAAAGGTTAAGTAGATACAAGCGTTGTTATGTTGTAATACCAATACACACATTGTCAACTAGCATTTAAAGGCTTACAAATAGAGTACAATAACTCCTAATTGAGTGAATAAGCAAACGTACTTCATGAAATAACATGTTCAACATAGTGAAAGGAAAACTTTTATGGCAAAGAGAGTGTCATTTTCCCCCAAAACATAACGAGAAAAGGGGCTACGAAAACTCACCTTGATTTCGATGAAGTTGGCCTTTCAAAGTACGAGTATGGAAATCTACAAATAATTATAATACACATAAGCTTCATGTATAAGTGTTTAAACCTTCTAATGCAGCCTAAACACAAGTGTAGAACTCCTATAATGATCCTATGCCACAATGCACTTTTCCTGATTTTGATCAACTGACTTTAACCAATTTTAAACAAATTCAAGCAACCAAAAATAAAATCCCAAAATTAAAATACATAAAGTTACATGTCTTGACTAACTTCTTGAATTTTTCCAAAATTTAATAGCTTGATTACATATTAAAAAAAAATTCCAAGAACTCTACTCCACCAGAAATCTGTCTGTACCAGCGCAACAAGAAGTTTAAATTTTATAAAAATATCAAACGAGAACCAAAAATTATGAAAATTTTCCAGAACTCCCTATACCCAGCAGACTTGTTACCATAAAATTTTCAACTCAAAATTCGAAGCTTTAGACAGAAATAAAAATTGAAACTTTTGGCACTTAATCAACCGAAATTTACAATCAGCTGCACACCTAAATGGTAAAATCAATTTGACCGATCAAACGAGCACCAAAAATTACAAAACTTGATTCCAGTGAAACTAGACTCGACGAACTACAATCTAGACTCAAAAATCGAATGAAAACACAAAGAAACGACTCGGTTATGTCCTTCCAAACAGACCCTATTTCGATTTCCAGAATCTGTTTTTAAAAAAGATTGCAACTTTAACATTAAAATCAAAAGTTTAACCCATACAAGCCTCAATCCATCACATACAAACGTTTTTGAGGCTTCTTGGCATGATCATATATATGTTTCTACCAAAAAATCAAAATCAAAAGTAACCTAGAACAAGATAAAAGGGATGATGCTTACCTTGGTTGCCAAAACTCAACCCTAGAAGATCAAAACTTGAATTTTTTTGTGTTTCTTGTGCCTTGGAATGAAGATCGAAAATGGTGAGGGGGAGGTGGTGAAGTTGACGGCTGAATGAGGGGGAGAGGGAGAGGGAGCCGAAATTAGGGTTTTGTGGGGGGGTTAGGGTTTGTTTGGTTTATATATGGTGAGTGTAATTTAGGAATTATGTACAATATATAGTTTAAATTAGATATTTTTGTTTTTAAATGATTTTTCTTCTTTTAATATATATATATATATATATATATATATACCCAAAATAATAAAGTATATTATTATTAATAGCTAATAAAATTGTTACAATTTATTAAAATTACGTAAGTTGGTAACTTGTGACGTTCTAATTCTATGCTACATGATTTTCTATCTAGAAGGAACAATCTAAGAACTTAAAATATTGTTGTCTCAATATCACATTGGTGTTCTAAGGATGTTTTAAATTTATCACATGTGAACGAGTGACAGAATTTTGATTTCTGAGTAGTAGAAAGTTGAGTGGCTAACAGATTTGGTGACGGATGTCACAGTATCCCCCACTTGAGGGAATTTCGTCCCGAAATTCAACTTGTACCGCTATGAAAATGAATCGAGTGTTGGCTGACAAATAGTCTTATGACTAGATTGACTCAAAAAGGTATGTACTAACCTTTAGATGTGGACAAGACGGGTATGTGTCTTTGAATTGATTATTTGCTTACTTGTTTATTTATGATTGGTAGTTCTACATCTCTTGGTAAGTGCTTAACCATGTTTTGGTAACTAAGTTTCTTAGAAATTGTCTTGATGGTTGTCATACTTGTTCTCTTAACCATTAGCATAAAATGATTTCTCAAACAAATTCGAGGGACATGGGTTGATTATGTCATAATATTAGAGTGGTTTAGTGTTGGTGGTAGACGTTTCACGAGTATACTAACTAGCTCGGTATTAGATTAGTCCAAAGGGGTTCTATTTGTGATGCCGTTGATAATGCTGGTTTCAAGAATGAACCTTAATGTCGAAAAGAAATGAAAAAAATGAATTCTATAACTACCAGGATGGCAAGGAAAAACGATCAGAATGACTCGATGGTTCAATACATCACTGATCTGGTAGTGATGATAGAGCTGGACCTATGGAATTTTGTATTAATGTTTACCAAGTCTGAGGGGCATGGTATCCCGATTGAGAATACTGCAGGGAACTGATGTTGTTTTGATCGCAGCAGGTAAAGACAAAATCAGTAAGGTATTAGGTTGCAATCAGCAGGCAGTGTTCTAGTGACAGAGGAACCTATGCATTAATAGTCGTAATAAATCAACTTCAGTTAGATTAATGTTTATTCAAGATAGTGTTAAAACACTTAATGGGTAAATCATATGAAATTCGTTGATTAGAAGCAGATTCTATAAAATTTATGGAGAATGGCTTGAAGGATTGTGGCCGTAGGTATAAGATATTGGATTAGTGATCTTAGAGATGGTAGGCGAAATTCGATGGTCTGTTAGAGGTAGCCGGACTATTTATGTTGGAAAGCATATGAAAGGATGCATGTGAAACATGCTATTATGTTCATTATAAAGGCTAGATGAGAATTTAGGTTGAATCACAAGAACGGATGGGATTTCAAATGAGCTATTGAGGAAAATGATGAAGGAGTTAGATTTGTAATGATTTGATTGTGTTCTACTTTTCCCCCTGAAATGGGTTAAGTTAGTCGTAATCTTAAAAGAGAGATATTGATTGTCCTATGGGTACGCGAGGTAATGGGGTGAGGCTTCTACTAAGATAAATAAATATTCATTCGATACTAATGTTTAGTTATAACCAATATGTATGGTTTTGTAGAATTTTAGCTGACACGATAGATTAGATTCTAAGGAAGGAAAAGAGGACAAAGGGAGAAGAAAATGGACTTTAGGGGTTAGGCAGTGTTCGAAATAGTTGAGTGGGTGTGCACCGAAATTAGATTGACTAAGAAAGAAGAACAAGAGATCGAGTCCTGGAGGGATGAGTCTAAGTCTCTTGTTTCTATTAGGTACGAGTTTGAACTATGTAGCGTTTTATAAGTCTTCAAGTTTTGTTGTTGGTGTGGTGTACCGAAATGGATGGAATTTTGAACTCAAGAGTATATGAGTATTTGAAACTGGTTCTACAAATTGGAGATATGATATTTCTATATGGAAGTATATTTAACTAAGATTTCATAGTTGGAGGTCTTTAATGTTTGGTGATTACTTGAGATTTCTAAAAAAAATTATATGTATAGTACATTCTCATGTTTATTTGTGATCTTAAAGTCAGTTTAAGATGAAATTAGGTCATTTAGGAGTTTTATGATACTGGTTAATTTAAGCCATCAGTGTTTAGCGGAAACTCATGTTGAGATTTGATTGAATATAATCGACTATGCGTTGTAGTGAAGAGTGTTGTCGGTGTGTACTCTAGAAGTTATGCGTAGAGAAGGAAAAGAAAAATACACTATGATCACATAGAGTTGTAGGGATTAATTAGTAGTCCTCATAGATTTTTCTGATGTTCCATGATATGTTTCATCGTAGTTCTTAAGGGAATATCCTTAATTATGTGGGCGATTGAGAAATTACATGTGGTGAATAAGTTTGATGTTGTGAGTACCTGAAATCGGGTCTTTATCGTATTAATAGTGTTTGACTGGTTTGTGTGATATGGTTAGTGGTCAAAAGTTATCATGTACAGTCTTATGGTGAGTGTGCATGGAGTGTTTGGTTACAACTTTATCGTGGGCGAGCATAAGCTCATTAGTGACAATTATGATGTGTTAATGAAGATTATTGACAAAAGTCTTTCAGAGTATATGGGGGGGTATTTAGTTCCACCGAGACATTATAATATCATAATGAATTTAGTCTCGTAGATAAGTATTGTTGTGTTATAGGATACTTATGAAAATGAAAATAGAATAGGATAACCTCGTAGAGGTCTTTAAGTTTCATGGTAATTAGTAAAGTCGTTTGATAGAGACTATGAAGAAGGGTGTGGCTCTTTAAATTAGAGAAGGCCTCGCAAAAGCACAACCAGTGTTTGGCAATTTCGTCGGGTTTGGAAATAATGGCCCGTATAATGACCATGTATTTAATATTATGTTATAGATTGTTGTGATTTTATTCTTACTTGGATCCTTTGGTTACTTCCAGCTTTCTGGAACACCACGTGCGTTCATAAGGTTTTCAAAACCGAATATTAAGACATATGGTATTCTTATAAGGATATAAGAATAATATATTGTGTTTGCTTGACATGTGTTGTAGGTGATAGAATTGATGTCTGACATGGTTATATAGTTATAGTTGTTCATTACACTTGACTTGGTTTGATCGATTTATTGAGTCTCACAGGCAACCTATTCCTACCTACAACCTTAACTTGTTTCACAGGATGCTTCATAATACTTTAAGCATCCTTGTGCTAGGTATGTGTGCATGGCGGTGATCAGGCGCAATGCATCCATACTTATCACAACTTCCCTTAAGGCACCATAAATCATCTCGTTCCACTTTCTTATTGGGTTAGGTAGTTATGAACACCTAGTATGCATGATACGGAACCATATAGTCATTCGAATTACCGACTCTACCCTATCGCAACAATCAAACAAGAACATGCAATAAAGCTAGTTCGGAATTCTAAGTCTATATGATTGTAACCACACGCATTCTAAATATTCACGAAAACCCTTCCCTCTACCTAATACATCACATCTAACATGAAAATATAAACAAGTAGTCAATCAAGGGATTCACGTATACTGGCTATTGGGTTAGGTAGTTATGAACACCTAGTATGCATGATACGGAACCATATAGTCATTCGAATTACCGACTCTACCCTATCGCAACAATCAAACAAGAACATGCAATAAAGCTAGTTCGGAATTCTAAGTCTATATGATTGTAACCACACGCATTCTAAATATTCACGAAAACCCTTCCCTCTACCTAATACATCACATCTAACATGAAAATATAAGCAAGTAGTCAATCAAGGGATTCACGTATACTGGCATATCCAACAAGGGGTGTCACACAATATTTTGAAGCTTCTGTGGTTCACCCGTAGGGGTATGCAAATAGTATGCATTATATTATACAGAAATAAGGCATTGTATTCACATATGACATTCCAACTCGAAAGTAATTCTTGAAAATGACACCACGTTGCTTGTAGGGTAATACTTTTACCACATACAAGAGACTTCCACGTATGCTCGTTTTTGTGCCGAAAATGTGTAATCAAGTATAGCGTGTTGTATAGAACTAGGTATAAATACACGATGTAGTTAAAAATCCAATCATAGCCTTCTATTCATGTATCAAGTTTTAAAGGTTTCATGTTGAGGAAGGAATGATTCACTAAGAGTAACCACTTGTAAAAGCAAAATATAATACAACTGGTTTAATGCCCGTGTAACACACAGGTAGTTATAAATAAAGTTATAATTTTTATATTGACTTAATTAAATATATGGTTATTTTATATGAAAGGAAAACGGAGTATGCATATTTCTAAAAAAATTCTCAAGTTTATGAATAATATAAAACAAGTGTGAGTATTCGGGTTGGTAGGAAAATGTTGCAATAGTAGAAGAACTTGAAGAAAAAACTCGCTTAAATAATATATCACGATATAAACTTAAATTGCTAAAATACCCCTTGAATTATCATGATAAATTGGCAAAACATGTTGCAAGTTGATATATAGTATAAAAGAATTTTCTAATTATATTGATATTTTCAAAATAAATTGTTTCATAAAAATAAATAAATTGATGGACAAGTAGCAAAATTTAAAAAAAAATAATCCATTAAGGAAAATTTTCTTAACAAAGTATGTGTAAATTATCAGCTTGGTAATTGAAGTTAAAATTAAGTTATAATTTGACCAAGTAAAGTCAAAATTAAATTTCAATTGAGTCAAAAATAAATGATTATGGCGTCTATTGGTAAGCCGAAACATATAATTTGTGTGAGATTGAATGCACACATAGTTCCTATTATGCAACTATATGGGGTACTTAGGTTATAGTCTAGGTCAATCCACCTAATTCTCTATAACCAATGGCTCTGATACCAATCTGTCACACCCCGCCAAGGCGGAAACGCGAAGTGAGACGGAGAGGATATCGTCATAACACATTGATACATTGATAGATATTACACTAAATGCAAGAAATCAAACGTGTCACGACGTTCCCCGACACAAGAAGGGACTTGTGCCGTGTAAGGCCGGTATTCACGACCCTAAGTTCAAAGTTAAATAAAACGTGTATGAAAAACCCACAACCCGGGGCAGGTGATACAGAGCATGTAAACAAAACCCAAAGTATAAACCAAGATAGAAGTCTAATAAGATATCCATAAATTGTCTTAACATCATGAAGTCCCGCTAAGGCCGCCTAAAATCTTCTAGACAATCCTTAGTTGGTATTATTGACGTTACCTGAAAATGAACACTCAAAAGGGTCAACACGAATGTTGGTGAGTTCGTAGGTTTAAATAAAAGCAATTGTAACGATTTATATAATTCATTTGAAGTTACATGGTTCAAAATAGTGTATTGGTATTAACATGTGTTGCATCCAAATGTGTTGATCCAATTATGTTGATCCAAATATGTGCCTCCAACAAACTATAACCGGCCGGGAACGTAAGTGGGGTATGTGTTGTCACGATGTACAAGCGTTGTCCTTTTGAGTTCACAAACCCAAAAGTTAAGTGAATACAAGCGTTGTCCTTTTGAGTTCACAAACCCAAAAGTTGAGTAAGTTCAAGCGTTGTCCCTTTGAGTTCACAACCCAAAGGTTAAGTGGATACAAGCGTTGTCCTTTTGAGTTCACAAACCCAAAAGTTAAGTAAATTCAAGCGTTGTCCCTTTGAGTTCACAAACCCAAAGGTTAAGTAGATACAAGCGTTGTTATGTTGTAATACCAATACACACATTGTCAACTAGCATTTAAAGGCTTACAAATAGAGTACAATAACTCCTAATTGAGTGAATAAGCAAACGTACTTCATGAAATAACATGTTCAACATAGTGAAAGGAAAACTTTTATGGCAAAGAGAGTGTCATTTTCCCCCAAAACATAACGAGAAAAGGGGCTACGAAAACTCACCTTGATTTCGATGAAGTTGGCCTTTCAAAGTACGAGTATGGAAATCTACAAATAATTATAATACACATAAGCTTCATGTATAAGTGTTTAAACCTTCTAATGCAGCCTAAACACAAGTGTAGAACTCCTATAATGATCCTATGCCACAATGCACTTTTCCTGATTTTGATCAACTGACTTTAACCAATTTTAAACAAATTCAAGCAACCAAAAATAAAATCCCAAAATTAAAATACATAAAGTTACATGTCTTGACTAACTTCTTGAATTTTTCCAAAATTTAATAGCTTGATTACATATTAAAAAAAAATTCCAAGAACTCTACTCCACCAGAAATCTGTCTGTACCAGCGCAACAAGAAGTTTAAATTTTATAAAAATATCAAACGAGAACCAAAAATTATGAAAATTTTCCAGAACTCCCTATACCCAGCAGACTTGTTACCATAAAATTTTCAACTCAAAATTCGAAGCTTTAGACAGAAATAAAAATTGAAACTTTTGGCACTTAATCAACCGAAATTTACAATCAGCTGCACACCTAAATGGTAAAATCAATTTGACCGATCAAACGAGCACCAAAAATTACAAAACTTGATTCCAGTGAAACTAGACTCGACGAACTACAATCTAGACTCAAAAATCGAATGAAAACACAAAGAAACGACTCGGTTATGTCCTTCCAAACAGACCCTATTTCGATTTCCAGAATCTGTTTTTAAAAAAGATTGCAACTTTAACATTAAAATCAAAAGTTTAACCCATACAAGCCTCAATCCATCACATACAAACGTTTTTGAGGCTTCTTGGCATGATCATATATATGTTTCTACCAAAAAATCAAAATCAAAAGTAACCTAGAACAAGATAAAAGGGATGATGCTTACCTTGGTTGCCAAAACTCAACCCTAGAAGATCAAAACTTGAATTTTTTTGTGTTTCTTGTGCCTTGGAATGAAGATCGAAAATGGTGAGGGGGAGGTGGTGAAGTTGACGGCTGAATGAGGGGGAGAGGGAGAGGGAGCCGAAATTAGGGTTTTGTGGGGGGGGTTAGGGTTTGTTTGGTTTATATATGGTGAGTGTAATTTAGGAATTATGTACAATATATAGTTTAAATTAGATATTTTTGTTTTTAAATGATTTTTCTTCTTTTAATATATATATATATATATATATATATATATATATACCCAAAATAATAAAGTATATTATTATTAATAGCTAATAAAATTGTTACAATTTATTAAAATTACGTAAGTTGGTAACTTGTGACGTTCTAATTCTATGCTACATGATTTTCTATCTAGAAGGAACAATCTAAGAACTTAAAATATTGTTGTCTCAATATCACATTGGTGTTCTAAGGATGTTTTAAATTTATCACATGTGAACGAGTGACAGAATTTTGATTTCTGAGTAGTAGAAAGTTGAGTGGCTAACAGATTTGGTGACGGATGTCACACTGAACAAATATTTTATGGTTGCTGATGTCACATTCTTTGATCATCAACTATATTATTCTTGTGACACTCACGACAGCACCAATGTTGAACATGTCCTCCCTATTCCTGTTTTTCATATACCTTCAACAGATAACATATCACCATCCTCCTCACCCACCCCTGCTCCGTTGAAAACATATCATCGTCGTCCTCACCAACCACAAACCATTCCTCCTACTACTGCTCCTTCTACTACTCCTGAAGACACAGATCCACCTACTGTAGTCGGGGCCCATGACTCATTCTCTACGCCGGTTGATCCATCTGATGATGAGCTTCCCATTGCCAAGCGAAAAGGTACACGCTCCACTGCCAACCTCGATCCCATTTATAATTATGTGGCATATGATCGCTTGTCTACCACCTTTTCAGCTTGTGTCAACAGTCTTGCATCCGTGAGTATCCCTAAAAATGTCCACGAGGCTCTATCCCATCCAGGGTGGCACAAGACAATGCTAGATGAGATGTCAGCGTTGACCGAGAATGAGACATGGGACTTGGTTCCGTTACCTCCGGGGAAATCTAAGGTCGGATGTCGATGGATATTCACTCCTAAAGTTGGCCCCGATGGACAACTTGATCGTCTGAAAACTCGTTTAGTTGCTAAGGGCTATACTCAAATATTTGGTCTGGACTATAGTGATACCTTTTCTCCTGTGGCCAAGATGACAAGTATTCGTATTCTGTTGTCCATGGCTGCAATGCGAGATTGGCCCTTGCACCAACTAGATATCAAAAAAGCCTTTCTCCATGGTGACCTTCAAGAAGAAGTTTATATGGAGCAACCACCTGGGTTTATTGCTCAGGGGGAGTCTGGTTTGGTCTGTAGACTGCGAAAGTCACTTTATGGTTTAAAACAATCTCATAGAGCATGGTTTGGGAGGTTCAGTACCGTGGTAAAACAATTTGGAATGAGACAATGCGAGGCAGATCATTCAGTCTTTTATCACATTTCAGGGATAAAGTGCATTTATTTGATAGTGTATGTTGATGACATAGTTATCACGGGAAATGATCATGAGGGCATAAAGCAGTTGAAAAACCACTTGGCCAATCTTTTTCAGACAAAAGATATGGGCAACCTCAGATACTTCCTAGGCATCGAAGTTGCAAAATCTAAAGATGGAATTTCATTATCACAGAGGAAGTATGCTCTAGATATATTAGAGGAAACACACTTAATTGACTGCAAACCTGTCGAGTCTCCGATGGATCCTAATGTCAAACTCCTGCCATGATAATTCTATTCTTTATATCAATTGACTCCTAATTTCTCTTATAAAATTATGTAGGAGACAACATGCCATGATAATTCTATTCTTTATATCAATTGGATAATATGAGTTGTCCCTCAAAATTCCCCACCGTGCCTTCAAAATTCCAAAACATCTTTCGATCACGTTTCTTGCGGATGAATGCCTCATGTTAAATAATTCTTTTGGTGTCGTGGGTTGGTGTCCATACCGCCAGTCATTCAAATGATATCTTTGACCTCTATAAGGGGCAAGAAATCCTTCTCCGTTTGTGTATCCGGCATCTACTAAATAGTAACCTTTAATATATATATATATATATATATATATATATACACACACACACACAGAGAGAAGTCAATAAACATTTAACAAGTCATTAAGTATAAAAAATAGCTATATATGTATTTATATACCCGATCTTGGAACTCTCAACCCATGTGGCTTATCAAGAGCATCTCGGAGCACTATACCATCGGCTGCTGAACTCTCCCAACCCGGTAACACGAAGATAAATTGCATATCTTGTGAACACACCCTAAGACGTTTGTGGCAATGTCACCCTTTCTCGTTCTATATCTAGGCTTCTCTTCACGTGAAACTAAGCACTTTATAAATAATCCTTCTAATGCTCCTACACAGTTCTAAAACAAATGATATAAAAATAGTTAATAACAATAGCATAAGGGGTTTACTATTTAAGTAGACCAAAAAATATTATAAGAATCAATAACTACCTTAAACCATCTCTATCTTTGATCGGTAGAATCCTCGGGCACGGGTTCAGGTTTTTTAAGCAATGTGAATGCAATCTTATCACGGCATTACAAACTCGAGAAAAGCATCTACTAATAGTTTATCCCAAACGAAAGAAACGACATATCATTTCCCGATTCTTGACATTATGGGCTATAATATGAAGAAAAATGGCTACTTGTTCATCAATATTCATGTTCCTACTTGCTTTTAATCCTCCTAATGTTTTAAGCATTTCACATAACTTTGTGAAACACATTCGACTCATCCTAATTTGGGATATAGACATAGTTTCGCTCTCATATACATATCGATACATTATTGCATACCGATCTACTCTTGAAGACGAATAACGAATGCGTGGTTTCTCTATCTCATAATTAACTATCATCATGAAACGTGAAATAACAAACCATGTGACTAGTGTAATAACTTGGTTCCACCACAACATAACCAATGTCCGTCTCCTTTGCTTACGTTTACGGGTCATTAAACTAAGTCGGGCCATTTTCTGTATATACAAATCGTAAACATAGAACAACAATTATAAAAACATTAGCAAAGATGACGGTTACGGGTCGCGTGTAGCTAGAGTTGCAATAAAGCATCAAAGATGACAAATATGTATCACCAAATATTAAAGCTAGCATAAAAGATTAAAAATCGTTATGAACATATAAAGAAACATGAAAGAAACAATAATGAAAGAAACGGTTACTTTATAAGAGTTGAAGTGATAAAGAGATGCAAATCTCAAGATTTTGTCTAGTGGGCTGGTGGTAGTTTGGTATTTGGAAAAGCAAAGAACATATGAATTAAGTCTAAAAATGAGAATTGAGTGTAGGAGATATATAGCCTGAGTTATATTATATAGAAAATCATAGCTTAATATCAGAAAAGAAGTTCTCTGGTTTACTTTATACAAGGAACCAACTTCAAGATATCTTTAAATCTTGAATACATCTTAACATGACAAAGGCCCTGACTTTTCCTCCAAAATAGAAACTATACAACTTGATAAAACTATCTCCAACGGTTTGTTAAATTCCCTCTAACTTGTTCAATCGAATCTGGTTTTTGCCATGTTTGTGCAACAGAATACAACTTAAAGCAGGACTCGTGAGGTTTGAATTATTGTGGTAAGTGTAGAAATGTAACACTACCAAACTATCCCTGACTTTAAGCAACTAACTATATCTTTAAGAGCCAAACTAATAATAATAATTAGAAAGCACTTCTGTTTTGTAGCTAGAAAACAGTCATGACAATGTAACTAGAGCTAAATGCCTAAATCCGCATACAAGAATATATGATATCAAAGACAGATGTATGCTAACAATGGGTACCAAATACTAAAACATGCCATCTTGTTTCAAAATCAGTTGACATATAACACATATTCAAACACAATCGACCAAAAATCCCAAATCAAATGATAAACCCAAGTCAAATCGATGAGGAGAAAGCTCAAATCAAATGCAGATTCAAAAAAATCGATCGAAATAACTGCTAATCATACCTCGAAGGTCTGGATTTTGGTCGGCAGTAGTCTGGACTGTGAAGAATTCTGGTCGGTCGAAGGTTCAACACAATCGATCAAAAATCCCCGATAAAACCTAGTCAAATCGATGAGGAGAAAGCTCAAATCAGATGGAGATTTAAACAAAATCGATCGAAATGTCTTGTAATAGAACATACCTCGAAGGTCTGGTCGGTCGAAGGTCTCGAAGGACTACAGCTGTGGAGGGAGAGGCCGACGGTAGATGGGGCAAAGCTCGACCGTGGATGGCCGGCGGAAGTCGACGACAGAGGATGAGCGATGGCGGATGAGAGAGAACTTTCGAAGCAGGATGGAAAGTTAGGGCGATGGCGGATGAGAAGCGTCGTCTATGGAGAAGGTTAGAGCGTACAAAAACAAATTCCCGATGGAAAATTTTAAATTCCTTAGGAAGGAGGATGGAATTGGTAAATCCTTGAAGTAAGGAATTGGGGGGAATTGAAATTCCAATTCCGTAGAATTCCACGAACCAAACACGAGCATGTTTTAGGAATTTCAATTCCAATTTCGGGCAATTTCCTCGGATTCCTGCGAACCAAACAGGGCCTAAGGGTTAGGAATCTGATTTTATTGTGTCAATGTCTTTATATGTTAATGATATCTGAATCCGGAATTTCAGATATCTGAAATATTTAATAATTGTAAAAACATATATGTTTATATAAATTTAAAAAAATATATAATTACTAAATAAATTTTATTTTAAACTTTAATCATAAAATAATAGCTTATGTATATTTCAAAATAAAAAATATATATGATAGGTGAGATTTAAAGATGACAATTTTGTAATTATATAAAAGTTATATATATTAATTGAATGTGTGAGGGGTAAACATATAAAATCTCAATATCCCCCCAATACCCACGTTAATTTCCTCCTCCATTTCAACTTAAAAAAGATTATTATTCAAAACTTTAAATTGTCATAACTATCTAAGTTTTGTGAATTTATGCAAAACAATTATACTAATCTTCTAGTTTTTTAATCACCTTTCAATCAAGACCACTTCTCCCATATTTTTTTATTTTTTTTAAAAAGCAAAATTTGAATATGCAATTTGCATTTTGGACTGCATTGTAGTGTTATGCATGAAATTTGCATTTCGGGTTTTGACCGTTTGAATATGTAATTTCTATCTTGGGCTGCATTGTAGCGTAGTGTTGTGTGTTTGCATTTTGCATTTTCATAATTTATATTTTGGAAGCATCTACACGACCTGCATCTTCGATATTTTGCATTTTCGATTTTTTGCAGTTTGCATCATTAAATGAAACCTAGACGAGAATGCAAAATTTGAAAATTTTGCATTTAAAAAAAAGTATCAGAAATATTCAAGTTTAGTCTTGTTTGAAAGATGATGAAAAACTGAATCTAATGATATTATTTCTTGCTTAAATTCTTAAAAATGAATGAATTATAATCATTTAAAGTTGATGGGGTTATTTTTTTTTTGTAAAAAAAGGTTGGCTGGAACAAGGGGCGCTTGAGTTTTTTTACGTTTTATTTTTCAGTTTTACCCTTTTTCCTAATGACACGTGTCATAATCATAGTGGTTATTTAGGTTCTATATTTATGGTACCTAACCCTAAAACTATATATATATATATATATATATATATATATATATATATATATATATATATTAAAACAAGAAACTATTTACCATAACAACATTATACGGCATACTAACATAAAAAATATCCATAGTTTTAAGTTGATTTCTCTTCTAAGAGCATGGGGAGTACCCCAAGTGAAACATCCTATGCTTCATGCCACGTATGCGTCACATCATTCATGCTTCACCAATGCTTAAACCCCCGTACTACCCATGCTTCTCATGCTTCAAAAAAATATTATTAAAAAATCTCTAACCTCTTTTTCTCTCTCTTCTTTATCTCTTTCTCTCTCATGCCTCTCTCTCTCTTCTCTTCGGCATTCACTTCGGCAAGCAAATGCTTAGAAAGCATGCAAACTTGCGGTACCCCAACTTGGGGGTGGTGTTTGGCGCGGTACCGTGGCTCCACGTAGGAATACCGAAGCTACACCGAGACCACTCCCCATGCTCTAACTGGGGGTTAATCTGGTGAAAGAGAAGACCCTCTTCTGGACTTCGGTGAAACATCACTCAACATCCTTCTCCCTGCCTCTTCGGTGAACGCCTCCGTTCTCTGTTAGTCTCGTGCTCTTTCGTCTACAAATATTTGATCACTGATGTTTATATACCTGTATGTTGCTAGTATATTTGTTTGGTAATTTAATCTCTTACTTCTTAGGATTGGTTTGGATGTTGAAACTTTAGTTATAGATTAATTTATCTGAAACCCTAGTTTCTGAAATGCGTGTTAAGTGTTCGACCATTTTATTTGAACTGTGATTATGAAGTTAGGGTTTTGAATCCCTCAATACATCAGTTTAAATTCTGGATATCATCAGAAAAATATTTGTTTGGAGCACCTTGTGATACTGGCATTAGTTAATTTTCTTTCCTTACAGCGCTAACTCAAAGTTGTAGCTAAATATTTTGTTCTGCGCTTAAATTATAACTTATAACTTAGTGATGACTACCCTTTCAGAAGCTGTGGCTTTAGGGGTTACCTAGGATCTGTTAGTGCAGTCCATTTATTTTCTGTACAACACAAGTGTTCGATTGCGTATGTGATTATGTCAATGACTCAAAACCTGCTACTACTCTAATAGTACAAAATTTGATGTGTTTTTGGTCCCTTCATTATCCAACAATTATCCTTTTATTTCAATTTTTATATGTAGTTAATAATCTGTATTGTGATAATGTAATCTTGTACAGAAATCATGGAATCCCCAAAAGCTTTAATTATAAACGAACTCGATTAGTTTTCATGATTCAAATTGTAACCCGTCTTTTTTTGGAATGGATGGGATATTGTATCATGTCTCTTCTTCCTATTAATATTTGTTGCCAGTTCATCTTGGTTTAATAGAAAAAATCAATGTTTTAATTGTTTGCATCACAACCATTTCAGGGGAAAGTGAAAAATAGAGGGAAGGAACTTAAGTAAGGTAGAAAAATGAACAAGAAGGAGGTGTTTAAGCTAGCCAAAGGTTTCAGGGGAAGAGCAAAAAACTGCATCAGGATAGCTAGAGAGAGGGTGGAGAAGGCACTTCAGTATTCTTATCGAGATCGGCGTAATAAGAAGCGTGACATGCGATCCCTTTGGATAGAACGCATTAATGCTGGCACACGCACACATGGTGTATGTAAATCCTCTCTTATTCATATAAATGCACAAAAGTTCACATATTATTGTATAATTTGCTAGCATATAATAATTAGGATCTCTACATGCAACATATTTAATTCCATTGTGCACGTGGTTGCTTAAAACGGATTTAATGGACTGCAAGACTTATCTAGGTTGAGGCATCCATCCAATCAAGTTTCCAAGAGATAAAGAATATTTTCTTACTCAATACAGGCTAGTTACTCTATGTCCTTTAATGTATACACTCTATGTTGCGAAAAGTTGTACACTTGTACACAGAGAAAATGGATTGATAATAAAGAAACGTCTGTACTTGTTTCAAAACACACACAGTAAAGTAGTTGCAAAATGTTTACAAGTGTGTGTAGCATCTCATCCCATTATCAGTACACACTTGTAAAGTAGTTGTCTTGAATAACACTCATCCTTGGTTTAAAAAAGCGTGCCTGAGGCGTTTGATGTGCGACGCTTTGCCTAAAACCCATCCTATATGTGATGTGATGCGATTTCCATGATGTGGTGCCATGCGCATGGCGTACGCATTTTACGCATCTTGTAGTTTGGGCTTTCTATTATATTATAGCTATTGAAAAGGGCTGTTTTAGATGACTACCGGGTTTAATTTTTATGTGGCGTGACGGCGTGACCGAGTGAGCCAATTATAAAGAAAAATGCTATTTAATCGTAACTTAAACTTCTAGAGTTGACCTCAAGTTCTGCCTACCATAGTTGTCTCCTGCAATAGTCGAAGTTGCCTTTTAAATTTTAATTAAATTAAAAGGTCAAATATGTTATGTGAAATTAAATTAAACGTATTTTCTCAAAACCGGACGCCTTGGGTGCATGATGTGAGGGCATCACGCAGCACGCATCGGCTTTCTGACCCTTAACGCCTCAGAGCGCCTTACGCTTTTTTGAACCAAGCACTCATCTCATGTCTTATGATCAATTTTTGTTCATTCTTCATCGATGGCATTTCATGATACAATGATCTGAGATAAACATGACCTTAGATGTTAATCTTCATAATTTGGATATAGTGCTTTCTGCATTAGTTTTGGATTAATCAGGGGTGAAGGAAATGAGAGAATTAACATGACGAAACCCTTTAGAAATTGGGGGAATGACTAATACTATTCTTTTTCGGTTTTTTTTGCCTTGTTGGTAATAAAGATGTCAATGCCTCATTGTCTCTTCATTACATCTGTATATTCATGTATAAAACTGCAAGACTTTGGTTAAGCATTTGAAGATGTAATCATTTGCTTATTACAATATATACTACAGATATATAAGAGATCCTTGGACCCATTTTTTTTTCTTTTTAAATGCTAATCATTTATTAATCTTCTAGATGTTTTAAAACTTGGGCAAATTAGGAACAGGAAAGTGTAGTCTTCTCTTTGTGGTTTTGGAAATTAAGTAAAAAACCATTTATATGATTTGTTTGTATCTCTTGCCTATTTGACAGGAGTACCCATGCTTCAGAATTGCACGGTACAGTAAATGAAAGACTCAGTTCTTACATGGTTGAACAATTTGGCATTTGCTTACATCCACGGTCTCTAGGATTTCTATCATGAAATTTCTACCTTATAAGACAAGCAATTTGAGTTCTATGTTATAATTGATATTCAGTGTATATAGGACACATAAATCCTCATTCTGGTCGTCATGGTAGCTATTTTCTGATGAATGTTGGATACAGAGTTTTGTTCCATTGTATGGTCCAAATTAAGCTTCAAATCGGTAATTGTTTTATAAAATTTAACAACAGTTACTTCTGGATAAAGTTTTATATCTTATAAGTTCTATAACCAACCTGTGTTCTTACTCGGTCCTAATTTGCTATTCAAGCTAAGGTTGTTATAAGTAACGGCATGGCCTGATATTGAATTACTTAGATAGAGAGGTGGCAAATAGGTGGGTTGGGTGGTTGGCCAAGTATATTGCATGAATTTGGGTAAAATCATGTCAGTAACAAGTACGGGTCACTGTGTTAGTTCAAGTTGGGTTGACAGCCAACACTTTTTGGTCCTACTTTTTGATGTTGTACACTTGTACATAATACGTGTATTTAATATTATCAGATAAACTATGTTATCAGTATAACACTAATTATTTTTTATAAGTAAAATGATTTAGGAGATGTAAGCATTTGAACCGCTTTTGATGGGTTCCAACCTGCTTGACCCGTTTCGCTTACAGATAATTTTTTTTACCTGTTTGACTCGTATAAATGGGATGAAATTGCCAGCACTAATAGTCTCAGACCATGGATATGCTTAAAGTAGTTTCACAGGGGCTTTTGTGGGTTCAGTCAAGATGAACATGAAATGTATAAAGTATTAGATTCTACTATTCTACTACCCATGTACCTTCATATAATTTGTTATATATCTGATACTGAAATATTACATCATTGAATGTCCGAATATTTAATCTTCTTTTTAATGACAATTTGTAGCTAACTCATTGACTAATTGGTCTTTTTTTTGTTTATGTTTTCTTTTTTTAATCTTAGGTGAATTATGGTAACTTCATGCATGGACTTGTGAAAGAAAACATTCAACTAAACAGGAAGGTTCTTTCAGAGCTGTCAATGCATGAACCATACAGCTTCAAGGCTCTTGTTGACGTGTCACGTGCTGCTTTCCCTGGGAACAAGAACACGCCTTTAGCTCCTAAGAAGGAAGGCCTTTCAATTTTGGTTTGATCAAGCTCTCCTCCGGGACGTCGAGCATTCGGCTCAAATATACGCGGTCTAATTGGTTTTACCAGTGGTCGTTTCTGAAGCATCTCCGTGACCATCCCTAATTTGAAACCCGGTGGGACTTGAACCCTTGACCTCTCCTATTAGGGGCAAGTGGCTTACGCATTAGGCCATTAGGAGATGGTTAAGCAACATTTTTCTAAGTATTCTAATTAGATAAGCAACTTTTTATATGTTTTATCTTTACTTAAATTTTTTTAAACATTGTTTCAATCTTTAGTTTTAGTAAGAAAAATGTTATTTTTATTCGGTTTGTTTTTCTTTTTTTGGTTTTGTCTTTTTAGTTGTAGGTAAGCAATAACCACTATCTTACAAGGGTTCTTACAAATGTCTGAATTACTAATTTCTAATTCTATATAAAATATATAAATTAAAAACGCTCTAAACAATAATTTTATCCCGTAACAAATCTCAGATACATACAAACTTGTATATATGCAATTAACAAACACAACCAAGGGACATGACTTCGTTACATAAACTTCACCATAATAATTATTTTAACATTCAAACAACAATCACAGCTAGAGATGTTGAAAACCGGATATTCGAAATTCAAGTAGTTCGCTTTAACTATCTGGTCAGATTCATATTTCTGATATCCGAGCAAACCAAAAATTTCAAAAACATATATTTTTTATATAATTAAAAAATATATATAATTACTAAGTAACCATATTACAAACTTTAATCACCATAAAATAGCTCAAATATGTTTCAAAATGAAAAGTACATGTATATAAAACTATATATTTTAAGAAAATTAAATAAATAAGCAATTTATAAAAGAAAATACAGATAAATATATTTTTTAGATATCGGATATTCGAAATATTCGAAACTTTAAAAATTTACTATCAGAATCCGAAAATTCAGATATCCAAATATTCGGATAATTTCAAATATTTAGAATGGATGTTCGGATTCAAATTATTTCGAATACCCTAATCATAACCAATCCTATAATTGATTTGACTTAAATTCTAACGCGCGTATAAAGTGGCTAGGTTGGTTAAAAAAATCCCACTACATTGCATACTTCTTTAGATGTCATTAATAAATTTCACCTTTTCAAAAAAAATATAATAAAATAAAAAACATAAACACTAGCGATTTTTAGTAAGCGCTCTTGTCCTCTGAGCTTGATATGCTATCTTATTATCTGAATAGATGTTTGAGTGATCAAAGTTTGCTAGATATAATGAAGCTTTCATTTTAATGCTTTATATTATTTAATTAATGTATGTATGTACAAGAGTTGCTCTATTTATAGAAATAAGTAGTCGTTAGAAAGAAAGGATATGCGGACTACTGATTGATCTTAGTTTCTACCCGCCCTATTTATATCATACATACGGTATGATACGACCGTTGCCCATTCCCTTCCTTCTTGTTTATTAATTCTTGATTGATTGATTAGATTTTGTTTTGTTTTCATGGTAATCACTAATTCCAAAAAACGCCGATAACCTCACTCAATCTACGATCTTCTACACTTCAAAGTCTGCCTTTGATTGATATTGCTTTACATTATACGGCAATTAGGGTAATAATTCATACACCTTACTAAGGATCTTGAACACTAAACTCTATATGTTTATCTCCTCTAGTTAGTTGTTATGTCTACTTTTTTAATTTGATTTTACATTTTTATCTCCTCTACTTTAATTTCCATTTTTTTATTAATTGATTTTCATTTTCTTGTTAAATTTTTTGATTTTAATTCAGTTTATTACTATGATTTAATAATTTTTATTAAGATATTTTATTTAATAATGAGCAAGTTTAAATTTTATAAAAAATGTAATAGTTGAATACTTGAATATAAAATATAATAGAATTGATGATTAATACAAATATTTAGATATTTATTTAAAACAAACAATAAAATATGAATAAGCATTAAGGCATTGAAACTGTCACTTAAGTTTAAATGTGATATTCAAATTTAGAGAAACAATAAAATATAAATAAACATAAATTAATCAAACGATAAATGGAAAGTTTGTTTGTTAAAGTCGGATACTTTTAACCCGGATACAATCTTTAATTTGTCAGAGAAGATTTTATTAATTATGAGAAGGTAGCTGTAAATTGGAAAGTGTGTTTATTAAAAAGGAAAGTAATAATTAATCTTCAGAAGAAAAGGATACACGAATGATTGAATGATTGATATTCTTCAGTTCCCGCCCTATTTATATCATACTACCGTTGCCGTTCTTCATCACCCCCGAACTGTCGACACGCTTTCTCTTCGATTAGGTTTCGATTGTTTTCATGGTAATCGCTGATTTCAACATCCATTCCAAACGCCGATAAACGATCTCCTTCACTTCCAAGACTGCCTTTGATTGATATTGCTCTACTTTTCACGGTAATTATCATCGTGCTATCTCTCTTAATCTTTTCTAATCGATTTTCAATTTCTGCAGTCAACCTTGATTTTCATGGTAATCGCTTATTCAAACGCTTTATCCATACCTCTGCATTTATCCATACCTCTGCACTCACGGATCCAAGCCTTTGAGGCTTTGATTGCTTTACTTTTCACGCTAATTATCCCTCGATGGCTCCATCTTAATTCCCACTCTTCTTAATCGATTTTTAAATTCTTGTTTTTCATTTCGCTACTTAAATATCTGTAACTATCAAAGGACTTCTTTATTTAGTGTCCTGATTCTTCCAACCTACCTTAAAGATCATTCTCAGATTTGGTTACACATATTTACATGTTATTCAAAACACTTGTTTTAATTAACAATCTTACATATTCTTTTTAATTGCAGTAGTAATTTTGATTTTGTTTCTTGAATTTGTGGCATTGTAGTGTGGTTGGATGGCCTGCGTTAAGAAGACGTCAGAGATTGACTAACCAAGTTACAACACCCAAACCAAACACAAGTATATGTTTATTCCGATACTGCTAATATAAAACCCATTGATTTTCCTGATTCTGTTTGAATTCTTGATTGGAAAACGGCTATATTGATAAATAGTTATATAAGGAAATGTAGAAAATCAAGGGCGTATTGGCTGTGACGGTCATATTGATTGTGTATCATTATTTACTGGTAACCATGGCAATCGAGAATATCCATTTAATTTGCAATTGCAGATCATATCATTCTCTTCGTTTTGTGGTTTCAGTTCATTTATAATGCTATTCAAGCGAAGCTGTTTGTGATCCTGCTCAAAGGGATGATAGTACGTGTTTGACACATACACAATGATAACTTTAATACAAAAATTCAGCCGGATTGACTCCATGGTCAGAGAAGGTATGTATCTTTTTCTACTTTTCTTTGTCAATATTATCTCTCTGAAGTCTCCCTAACAGTATTTCAGGGTATTTGCCAGTGATTACTCATTTGACAAGCAGGTCGTGTTAGGCGCACATCAAGTGTTTGATAGAATGCCTAAACGATTAACCATCAGCAGTTTTTAGGTATTGTTATTTGTATCTAAATTTATTTAGTGTTTGATTATTTAAAGGTTAAACTCGATGCAACTGAACACAGGTGTAGCATACAGGGGCATCACTGATGCATGGTTTATTTGGTGTCTATGTCTGTGGACTGTGGGTAATAAGTCTACTGAATCTATGGTTGTTTCAGTGAGTGTATTGATAACAATCTTAAACTATTTAAATCGGATAAATGATATGCAAAAGAGGGTCTTGCAACCTACTTTGATTTCTGTTATGTGTCATATGTCATCAGTTGCATGATATTCTTTCTGTTCTTGCCCACAATGGTGTCTTTAGCTTGCTGGAATGCAAGTCCGATTTATCATTTAATTGAAATCTACAAATGAAAGCTGATTCAACTGTGTTTATGCGCAAGTGGTTTAGAGTTACAAGAGTTGAAGTAAGCCATAAACATGCTAAAGGTACGTATTTGATGGTTTAACTGTTTCGTGGAGTTCGAGTTTATTACACATTTAATGACATTGATATACAGTCAAACACTGCATTTCTCATATGACAAGGGACAGTTTACTTTTCCTGGTGTATACATGCATCAGTATATCTCTCTGGTTATTTAGCACTTTGACTGACCCCATAATCAACTACTTTTAATATGTGTATAGGTCCAAACATTGTATTTCTTATGTGATGAGGGCCATTAAATTCTCATGTAGAATACATGAATGTTTTCTTCTTTTGCCATCCGTGTTTCATTGTCCTCTGTTTTATAGGTTTCGATCTGTGTCAGTTGCTTTGTGTTTATGAGAATTAATATTTCCTGGTGTTTTGTAATCAATTGGCACTGTGATTGCTTAGTTAAACATTTAAACACAAGTGTTGTGTTCAACCCGTTTCGAAATTTTACTTAACCCTCTTGACCATTGCATCTTACCACATCTACACTCCTTTGATTTGAATTTTGGAACTGTAAAAAATCGCAATGAAGTGAAGGATCACTACCCTTTGAAATCTCTGGTATAAGTGCTTGTTTTTATTTAACTGATAATCTGTACCTACCAAAAAGACTTCTTTTAATGTCCGGATTCTTCCTACTCTCACAGTAAATCATTTTAAAATTTGGTTAGACATATCCTTTTATCTTATATTTCATCTATTTCTAAATGGTACCCTTTAAGCATGACCAGGACCTTTTTTAGTTAACAACCTTACATATTCTGTTATTTTAATAGTAATGTTGATTTTGTTTCATGAATTTGTGTTATTATGGTAGGCTATTGCAGTCAAATAAGTCTTCATTTTCTGGTTTCAAACTTCACATGATTCTATATTCATTGTTAATTTATCAAAGTAATTCCGTTCTCTCTCTTAACTTCTATGCCAGAAGTAAAAAATTGACCACAATAAACAACAGCTCACCTTTTTTTCTAAAAAGAGCTTGAATATGATTACTTTTCAGTGTCAGTGTCACTACTATGACATTCTTGACTAGCATCTCGGACATTGATGACATTTATCAAGTGTGTTTCTTGTTTTAACATTTCCAAGGTAAACCCCAGGAAGTTATTTATAATGTCTTTAGTTTAAAGTCCTAGTAGAACACATAATCCAAATTCCAAGATCACAGTTTGACTTTTTGGAGATTTCAGCTGCTATTTGGTTTGAGTATGCATAGTTTTCAAACTAAACTTGTATAGTTGTATGTTATTTGACTATTCTTACACTCCCATCTAACTCAAGCATCCTATATGATACCTAAACTCCGGTTTTAAGTTAGGACCACAGTTTGACTTCTATGAATGTTGAACTATATGTACTTTCATGTAACTAAACCCATCTTCAACATGATCGTTAGTCACAAGTAGTTTCGTTTATTAGATAATACTTCTTATTATTATAATCAGTATATTATGGTTCAGGCGTTTTAAATGTTGTAAATGTCATTCCAGAATAGAAAAATGAAGATAATACAAGATTTGATTCTCAATGGATGGTTATCGAAAGCTGTATAGCTATCCCTGGTTGATCCATGAGTTTACAACCATAGTTGGATGGTACTCTGTTGTATAGTTTTTTAATCTTCATCTATTTTATCTATCAATGGTTGTAGAAGCAAGACCAAAAATGATCAAAAGAAAAGCGGACCGGGGGTAAAAGGCCTCACTCTCTATCAGCTGAAGTTGCGTCTTCAGGTTTGTTATTTTATTTCGTCTACTAACCATTTTATGCAACTGTGGCTACGTGTGAACATACGATTTCTTAACAAATATATTATGTACCCTTTTACAGCTGATTAAACATAAGCTGTCGGATTTTATTTTTCGAATACTTGACAACACAAAGTTATGCTCAATGTAGTCATATTATCTATTCGTTCTTTAAATAACCAGAATTTGGCGAACACTTAAACAACATTTCTGATTGTTACAGCTTCAAATTGTAGAAGCACATCAAATGATTAACTTCTGCAACACTTCTATTGCAGCTTGTTGATTGAATATGAATATTATATCATATTATATATATATATATATTAAAATCCAGAACACATGTCCTGACGACACATATCCAAATCAACAACCTGTACTCAAATTTAACTTTCTTGTAGGCTTTCTATGTGGTTATTTCTCGTTTTTGTTTATGCCATAAATGTATTTGCAGTATATGCAGGCAAGAACAACATAATCATGTTTTCAAAACACAATATTAAACACTATTTGGTGTTTCATAATTCACAATTTTTGAAAATAAATTCCAAAACGAAATCTCAAACACCCCTAAGAGATGTGATAAATGTAACGCTTACTTACTCAACCCATCCTTCGTGCCACGTTTATTTTCATCATGTATAATATTTTGTCTCTAGTAAACATTGCATCTTACGGCTTATAGGTTGCCACCCTCTTTTAAGATTGTAAACTTTAAGGAACTGATATCTATGCAGACAAGGTGAAGGATCACTGCCCTTTTGAAATCTATGGTATATTCCTCTAGTTTCAACTTTAGCACAAGTTCATATGATTTTTGAAACTAACTGTTTTGAATTACTTGACTGAACATCTAAGGATTCGGCAAGCATTCGTTCAAATGAATTCGGCTCAAGACAGGAATTTAGTTCCATGTCTTGTCAGAGTATCATTATGACTCGTTGATGAAAAGTGTTTGTTAAAAAGGAAAGTTATAAGTAATCGTTAAGAGTTCAACGGGCAAAAGAACATGCAGACAAATCCAAATCTAAATTGTCCTCAGGTTCTCCGTCTCTGGGTTTTGAGTTAATTCTTCATATTGGTTCATGAATTGCTTAATCATTCACATATGTATTCCAAATCAGACATCCGGTATGTCATGGAGTAGAAGCATAACAGAGGTCTATGTTCCAAGGTACTGTGATGCAATTGGGTTAGTTTGAATTTTTGGTAGTTCATGCTCTTGATTGTTTCTATGTACTTCTTTGGCAATTATTATATTATTTGTTTGGCAAGAAAGTTAATCTAATTTCATAGTTCATTTAAATTTGTCGGATTAATTGGATAAAATACTGAAGAAGGTGATAAGGAACAGCCCACTGAATCCACTATTTCTGATGATAATGAACACCCCAATAGGCTCAAAGTCTGGAAGGTTTATCAGAGGAGGAACAAGGCACATGGAGAAGGGACACGTGTAGGGAAATGATGTAATCAGTAAGTTATTTTGTTATGATAGCAGATGTTATAAAGGGGAAGAGGAGAGAGAGGAGGATTGTCTCTTTCATTTTAGTACTTTACCTTTTTCTTGTATATGGCTTTGAGCTTGGGCAAAAGGATCAATATAATTCAACATCCCTATTTTCATTTCTCTGTTCTTTTATATCTGATCCTATCAGTGAACTTTTGGAATGGAAAGGAGAAGGTACAGAGAAGGTCATGCATGCATCATTATCGTGTTACAAGAGGTAAACTTTAATAATATTTTCACAAACGTGTATGTTCCAAGGTAGTGTGATGCAATTGGGTTAGTTTGAGTTTATGCAATTGTGTTAGTTTGAATTTATGGTAGTTCATGCGTTTGATTGTTTCTATGTACTTCTACGACAAAATCAGATTATTTGTTTAGCAAAGAAATGATACTGTAGTATTTAAGCTACAAAAATTTATATGTTCACGTATAGATTGGGTACAAAGGTCATGTACATTGATTTTAACCCATGATACTTTATTGTGGAATGACATTAAATAATTAGTTAATGAGAGTTGGGTTTACATAGGATTTGAGGAACTACTGACGAAGTTTTTAATTTGGGCTTACATAGGAAAATGATTTCAGATAATGTTTTATGGCTTGTGAGATGGTTACAATGGTATATGAAGGGGATCTCAGAAGAAAATCAGGAGTGATTAGGTTGTATGTTTATTTTTGTTTCACATTAGTGTGATCGAGCTGGCATTAATTATGTATAGACTGGTATGTATATGTTTGTGGGTCTGCTGGTTTCAAGTATGCACCTCTTTATACTAAGCATAAATTAGAAATACAAAGATTTTAATGCTTAAAATTAAACACCAGAAGTAGAGCATATATTTTGTTTGAGCTGTATTGTTTGACAATTTGAACCATGTGTTTTTAGTTCACAGGTAGAAGTTGTTGACTTGGTGTTCATGGTGTGTTTTTAATATACTCATTTGAACAGCTGGTTTGTTTTGACTCTTTAGAACTCTTTATAATTTGATATTAATGTTTCTTCTCAAGATCGGTATAAGGTCATCTAAAAGTTTGACTTTGGAGTTTCCAGTTTGATATATTTACACTAATCAGTTTCTGGTTGGTCTCCTAGAGCAAATTAACATTTTTGTTCATTATTTGGTTCAGGTAATTCACATGACATTAGATTTCTCATTATTAGCTTTATCGAAGTAATTCCATTCTCACTCTAAAGTCTAAACTTCTAGCCAGAAGTGAAAATTTGACCACGATAAACAACAGTTCACATTTTCTTCAAAAGAGCTTGAATATGATTACTTAACCCTTTCTTCAAAAGTGCTTGAATATGATTAATTATCTTCTTATTCTACTTCCTCTTACCACCTTCTTTGATCATGCATCAGTGTCACTACTATGATTTTAATATGCAGATTTGCTCTTCTTTTTGAAGATGGCATATTTATTAAGAAATATAGACATTCTTGACTAGCAGCTGCGACATTGATAAGGATATTATTCAGATATGAATAGAAAGCTTAGTTTTGTTTTTCCTTTTCCCGGTGGTAGACATACATGTTGTAAATGTCATTCCAGAAAACAAAAATGAAGCTAAGATGAGTTTTGATTCTCAATGCTGATCCATATTTTTACAACCATAGTTGGACAGTACCAGTATTAAGCAATCCGTACTTTCTTGTTTGTTAATTGGGTTGTGTGCTGCTTTATGTTGTTCTTAAAAGTCAAGTCTGTTACCTTATGCTACCTCTGAAGCATGGAGGAGTTATGGTCACAGTTGAGTCTTTTTCTTAATGAAGCATACTCTCTCTTAATATTTCACTTTGCTTCCAGGCACGCTTGATTAACTGTGTTTTTCATTTTTAACTTTCAGTGGGGTGTCAATATCTGTCATTTGTTTATATGCATTGCCCTAACATTTATCTTTGTACTAATATGTGTCACTTCTTATAGGCATTGTAACTCTATTCACACTTTCATCTTTGTATAAGAATGATGAGTTTGAGACTACACCTAGAATAGATTGTATGGACTAAATAGTCATATGATGGTTGCTTGTATTGGACGTAGGAAAATTAAATAGGTAATGAGGCTATTGGACAAGTTTGAAGGCTATAAGAATTAAAAAAAATAAAGGAGTAAATGTTATTACGATGATGATCTTGGATTATAGAGCACCTTTCTTGTGGTTAAAGTGTAGTGTTTAGGGTAAATGGTTGAACCAAGTCCATATGTGTAACCCAAATTGACCCATTTGCGTATGAACCATCTGACCCCTTTTTGACTCTTTTGGTTGTGTAAAGGTTTCAGAGAACTGTTTGCAGATTTTCAATGGGTCATGAATATAATAACAGAGAGTGGTTTCAGAGAAAGGTTTCAGAGAACTGCTATACATGAAGGTCTCAGCGAGCTTAGAGAAAAATGGACTACAATTAATAGAAATTAACAGTAGTTAAGCAAATGATATCAATGTTTGTCTCTCCAATCGGCAAACACGAGGCTATATCAGATTATCAGTTGGAGATAACCATCTTACATAGGGATGATTATTACCAAAAGCCTAGTGGGATATTTATTAGTACAATTACTGAACATGTCTGAATGCTTTCTATTTTACATGTGCGGTGCCATCTTGCTATAAACTTGCATCCAGTTCTCTCTTGACTTAGCAGGTAAATTCTTGAACCAATTGTAGCTGATATATGAGTTCTTTTTAGCTTATCTCACAACTTCACCATTGGCAATAGCAGACATTTGGAATGTAATGCTGCTATTATGCACATAACCCCATACACACAATTGCATGTTGTTTCATCTCAGCACCATTTGTCTTATTTGGCTGTTAGTTTAAAGCACGGGGATTTTCGGGTTCTATTTTCTCTTCTTTTTTATACTTTACTTTAGTACCCTTCATTACATTACTCTGGATTTTTTAATTTTTATGCCACGAGTTATAAGAGAGCTATTTCTCTTCATCATCAGGCAATGATAACCTTTTTCATCTGTGAACTCAGGTCGCTTTCGAGTCATGTTCATGTTAGGAGCCTGGTCAGAGGATCATTTTGTTCTTGCAGTTCTTGAAAATATGGGTTCCTTATAAAAAGAAACGGTGAAATGATAACCAGAATTTCAACAGCTTTCAAAAGTGTCTTTGCCAGTTAACGATTTTGTTATTCATGATGATAAGGATACAAGGTGGAAAGCGCTAGGGGATTCCAAGGACGTGCCAATTTGTGTCTTCTCTTTTGAGTCTGATGTAAAAGTTATGAAAAACATGGCTGCAAGATTTCTTTTGCATTTTTTTCGATCTGATTCCAATGGCTGACGGTCACATATGTTATAGATTCTTCAGTTATCTGGTTAACTTATCGGGCATGTTTTGCTTTTAGTCTACATATGTATTGTTGCAGGGTCATCACGCGGTGATAAGTTTCAACAAAAACCACCAATATATTTTTAGTAAAGATCCTATGATTCCTATCTTTTTAACATGTGCCTCAAGGTCGGATTTTATTTATAGTTTCATCATTCTTTGGGCAAGTTGTTTCTTGTGGTTATAGGATCATACAGGTTAGAAAATTTCAATTTAATTTACTCTTCTGCTTGCACTGTAAACTGAGTTGTAAAATGTAAATGATATCTGATATCTACAGAGGGTTTGGGAGCAGAGTGATGATCCAAATACACAAGTTGCAATGGATGAAATCATGAACTCACTCTTTACTCTAACACAAGACCAATATGGTAATTTTATGTTTTTCAGGTACAAACCAATCCTACTTCTCATTGTGTCAACTTTGTTACTTGCGTGCACTACTACAACATGGTAAACCCCACCAGCGATCGGCTGTCATCAGCAAGCTTACTGCACCATATGTCAGATATGATTTGTGATGTGTCTTTTTCATTTTAGTGGGTTATATATATAGGGATAGTTGTGGTGTCTATTTTAAGAGTTTACTTAGAGAAAGATCTGAACAGGATATTTCACTCAAACATATTTCTATTGGTATAAGAAATGTCTACGCTCACTTTGAATTCTTATTGGCAAACAAAACATTTCTTTAGGTGCTATATTGATAGAGATACAATAATGGGAACTGATTTGTACATAAGATAAATTAGTCATACACAACAAAAAGTGATTGTTTGGACTATTATACCCTTGAGTTTGTGGATAAGAATAAAATAATCTCTTTGATTTACTAGAAATATTGATGCATTTTGATGAGATAATTAGCAAATAGTGGTAGACTCTCTTGATTATGCATGTTATTTCACATTTATGTGGACAGGATTTGAAGGACTCCATCTGCATTACAATCACATTCTCTGATATGGAAAAAACTTGTTCTCTTTTTGAAAATCTTAAGGTATTCCGGTTGTTTTTATCGTTCTAATTGGATAAATATAGGCAAATTGTTAAAAAGGATTAACATGGCTTTTTATCTTAATGTGGATTGCAAAGACTGTGGAAATTAAGAAAAAGGCATGTTTGTTGTGTGTAGTTAATAAATTTTGTTATAAAACTTTCTCGCAGTTCTATTCGTCATCATTTTTGGGAGGTATTAGTGAAGTAGTAGCTCATGTTTTCTCTTGTTACCCGGATGCAAATTTACATGCTGCTTTTCTTGATTTGGTCTTTGCAAATTTACTGTGGGTTGCTTTTCTTGATGCTTCGCTTCTGTTAACTTATATAATTCTGTGTAATCTACAATTCTACATGTGTTTTCAGGAATACGATAGCTGTCTCCTTTTCGGTGCCGTGTCTTTATGTATTCCTTTTGATTTGGTCGTTGCGGACGATTGGACGAAGACTTTGAAAAGGGCTTTATCATAGTTTATAACAGAGCTCTTTCAGCTTCACTATGCAAAATAGTCAATAGGGTAGGAATTGCAGTCAAATAAGTCTATCATTTTCTGGTTTCAAACTTCACATGATTCTATATTCGAATTCTTGATTGGAAAACGGCTATATTGATAAATAGTTATATAAGGAAATGTAGAAGATCAAGGGCGTATCGGCTGTGACGGTCATATTGATTGTGTATCATTATCTTACTGGTAACCATGGCAATTGAGAGAATCGATTTATTATGCAATTGGAGATCATATCATTTTCTTTGTTTTGTGATTTCAGATCATTAACAATGCTATTCAAGCGAAGCTGTTTGTGATCCTGTTTAAAAGGATGATGGTACATGTTTGACACACACAATGATAACTTTAATGCAAAAATTCAGTCAGATTGACTCTCCGTGGTCAAGAGGAGGTATGTATCTTTTTCTACTTTTGTCTATTCTTTCTCTCTGAAGTCTCTCTAACACTATTTCAGGGTATTTGCCGGTGGTTACTCATTTGACAAGCAGGTAGTGTTAGGTGCGCATCAAGTGTTTAATAGAATGCCTAAACGCTTAACCATCAGCAGTTTCAAGGTATTGTTATCTGTTTCTAAGTTTATTTAGTGTTTGATTATTTAATGGTTAAACTCGATGCTACTGAACACGGATGTATACTGAGGCATCACTGATGCATGGTTTATTTGGTGTCTATGTCTGTGGACTGTGGGTTTAAGTCTACTGAACAATCTATGGTTGTTTCAGTGAGTGCACTGATAACAATCTTAAACTATTTAAATCAGATAAGTGATAAAAGAGGGTCTTGCGACCTACTTTGATTTTTGTTATGTGTCATATGTCATCAGTTGCATGCTATTCTTTCTGTTCTTGCCCACCATGGTGTCTTTAGCTTGCTGGAATGCAAGTCTGATTTATCATCTAATTGAAATCTACAAATGAAAGCTGATTCAACTGTGTTTATGCGCAATTGGTTTAGAGTTACAAGAGTGAAGTAACGAGCCATAAACATGCTAAAGGTACGTATTTGATCTGTTTCGTGAAATTCGAATTTGTTACACATTTAATGACATTGATATACAGTCAAACACTGCATTTCTCATGTGACAAGGGTCAATTTACTTTTCCTGGTGTATACATGCATCAGTATATCTCTCTGGTTAGGGACATTGTATTTCTTATGTGACGAGGGTCATTAAGTTCTCTCTGGTTAGGGACATTATAATGTTTTCTTCTTTTGTCATCCGTGTTTTGTTGTCCTCTGTTTTATAGGTTTCGATCCGTGTCAGTTGCTTACAAGGTTTATGTGTTAATAAGAAACAATATTTCCTGGTGAATAATGATGTATTATTCGCGAATGTCACAAAAAAGTTTTCTTCGGTAACATGTCCATTTTTTTCAAATTTTCTTTTTTCTGCATCAACTATTTTATTATTTAAAAAATAAATTCTAATATTAAAATAAGTAAAAGTATTTATATTTATGAAATAAGGAAAGATAAGTTAATAATATTTTAGAAATCTTGTTGATATAGGTGGATAATTGTGTTTGTGTGAGAGTATATTTTAAATAAATAAAAAATTAAAGTAAATTAAGAGAGTATGGAATGGTTAAATATTGAGTGGATGAGATTAGTTTAAATATAATGGAAGGTCAAGATGTTGTTTTGATTGAATTTTAAGAAGTCTTAAAATTAAAGAGGAGAGAGAGTGTTAAATGGTTTATATAGTATAGATAATGTTTATTCCTTTCAACATTTGTGTTTCATTGTCCTCTATTTAATGGGTTTTGATATGTGTTTACTTGCTTACCAAGTTTTGTGTTAATAAAAGAAATGAAATTTCTTAAGTGTTATGTAACCAAGCGGATTGCTTAGTCTACATGTGAACATAAGTTTTGTGTGTCAACCTATTATAAAAGGTTACTCAAACTCGCTTGACCCATCTATCTTGCAACATCTACTTGCATTTTATTCTTGAAACTGTGAAGAACTCCGAATTAACTCAAATGAGGTGAAGGATCACCACCCTTTGAAATCTCTAGTATATTTATCCTCTACTTATAACTTTATCATAATTTCATTTGATTCATGAAACTAAGTGTTTGCAAGGAATTGAACGCCTAAGGAGTTGGCAAGCATTGGATTGAGATGGACTCGCCACTCATTCATTCATGGGGAATAACAAGTTCTGGTCAAGACAAGGCTTTAGTTCGGGGTATGTCTCCCTTCATCCACACCAACACATGCCTACACAAACACATCTCACTTGTGGCTTAACAATTTTAGTGCTTGTATTTTTATTTCACTAATAATTTATACTTCAAAAAGACTTTTTCGTAATGTCCTGTGTTAAGAAATAAGCTAAGAAAATTATAAAAATGCTAGAAATGGTGAGACGAGGATGATTTTATTAATGGAAGGAAAAGATAACATAGAACTATCAGTAAGGATTGAAATGGAATCCTCCTGCCCAAAACCTGATCCACGACTTCATTCTTCACTTCTCCCAGAATAAAATGGAATATAGTAGGCGGGATCGGCCATAGACTACCTCGAATGGTATAGTGTAGGTGGATACATGGTATGATGTATTGTGCCAATACTCAGTCCCAGGAAGCCACATGGACCATGTCTTAGGATGATCACACGCGAACACCTCTTGCCAAAACTTACTGAGAACAAGTGGGTCGCGATAACTGAGTATTGAGTTGGGAATTTTGTGAAGGTGAATTACTTCTTTCCAAAAAATTTCAGCAACTATCCGAGCCGTATAGGGGTGTTTTAACAAAATGAAATGGCAATACTTAGACAACCTGTCCACAACTACCAAAACAGGTTCAAAACCCCTGGATTTGGGCAGACCCAAGTAAAATCGATTGAAATATCCTCCCAGAACTGCGAAGGAATGGGCAGGGGTTAGAGAAGTACCCTTAGTTCAAAGTGGATGATTTGAAACGTCATAAATCATCACACTTGCGAACGAATTCCTTGACCGACTTTGTCACTCCCACCTAATAAACTCCGGAAGGAAGACGTCGATACGTTGTACATCTGCCATGTGTCCTATTTTTATTACAAGCATGTTTTTAGACCGGTTTTAATGGATAACAAGACCGGTTTTCCTTTGGTCTTATAAAGGCTGGTCTTTTAGACCGGTTTTAATGAATAAAAAGACCGGTTTTCCTTTGGTCTTAATGAGGTGATCTTTTAGACCGGTTTTAATAGATAAAAAGACCGGTTTTTCTTTGGTCTTAATAGGGGTGATCTTTTAGACCGGTTTTAATGGATAAAAAGACTGGTTTTCCTTTGATCTTAATATGAGTGATATTTTAGACCAGTTTTAATGGATAAAAAAACCGGTTTTCCTTTTGTCTTAATAAGGGTGGTCTTTTAGACCGATTTTAATGGATAAAAAAACCGGTTTTCCTTTGGTCTTAATAGAGTGGTCTTTTAGACCGGTTTTAATGGATAAAAAGACCGATTTTCCTTTGGTCTTAATAGAGGTGGTCTTATCTATGACATAAAGACCGGTTATAAACCGGTCTCCAAAATCACATATAGGCCGGTTTTTATCATACGTGACCCTAATCAAATTCTACATAAAGACCATTTTACCTCACTCTGGAGACCGGTATTCATCCCCTCTCCCAATGGAATTATTTATAGACCTGTTGTATTAAAACCGGTCTCTATGTAACTTTTTTAAAAAAATACAATAATATATGGCTACTGTGTATGCCATTAATTGAATTGAGAACTTATTATTTCATGAACAACAAAGATATATCTATAAAAAAAGTCTCAAAGATTGAGATACAACGTTGTTACAAATTAAGATCTCTTAATATAAACTAACATAACAACTATTTAAACCTTTTGAGAGTGCAGAATTATGTTACAATAATAATAATAATACTGAAGACAAGGTTCTAATAATTCTTAATTTTGCTCAAATTTCCAATTTATGATTTATATCTGATTTTATATCTATAACTAAATATTAATAAACATCTAACTTATTGCCACATGTCTAATTTTTAGGCATCCTTTTTCTCATTTTCCCGCTCATTTCCAATACATTGTACATCTGTCACGTGTCCTATTTTTATTACAAGCATGTTTTTTAGACCGGTTTTAATGGATAAAAAGACCGGTTTTCCTTTGGTCTTATAAAGGCTGGTCTTTTAGACCGGTTTTAATGGATAAAAAAACCGGTTTTCCTTTGGTCTTAATGAGGTGATCTTTTAGACCGGTTTTAGTAGATAAAAATACCGGTTTTTCTTTGGTCTTAATAGGGGTGATCTTTTAGACCGGTTTTAATGGATAAAAAGACTGATTTTTCTTTGGTCTTAATATGAGTGATCTTTTAGACCAGTTTTAATGGATAAAAAAACCGGTTTTCCTTTTGTCTTAATAAGGGTGGTCTTTTAGACCAGTTTTAATGGATAAAAAGACCGATTTTCCTTTGGTCTTAATAGGGGTGGTCTTATCTATGACATAAAGACCGGTTATAAACCGGTCTCCAAAATCACATATAGGTCGGTTTTTATCATACGTGACCCTAATCAAACTCTACATTTTGACCGTTTTACCTCACTCTGGAGACCGGTATTCATCCCCTCTCTCAATAGAATTATTTATAGACCTGTTGTATTAAAACCGGTATCTATGTAACTTTTAAAAAAAAAATACAATAATATATGGCTATTGTGTATGCCATTAATTGAATTAAGAATATATAAGAAAAACAATATAAGACAAAACTAACTTATTATTTCATGAACAACAAAGATATATCTATAAAAAAAAGTCTCAAAGATTGAGATACAACGTTGTTACAAATTAAGATAATATAAACTAACATAATAACTATTTAAACCTTTTGAGAGTGCAGAATTATGTTACAATAATAATAATAATAATACGGAAGACAAGGTTCTAATAATTCTTAATTTTGCTCAAATTTTCAATTTATGATTTATATCTGATTTTGTATTTCATTTCCTTAGTAATTGTTCTATGTATTTTTTTATATTTATAAGTTATCTATAACCAACCTGTGTAATACACGGGTCTCTAAACTAGTTCTCTAATAAAAGGTTAGAATTTCCTAACTAAATTTATTAAGGTTAATTTTTTATTTATATTAAGAGATTATAAATATAAATTCTAAACAAATAATAAAGATACTTTGTAAACTTTATAATTTTCCATTATTATAAAATGAATTACTATGTATACTATTTACTACAGAACCATTAAAAATATAATAATGATAAAATTAAAAGAAGTTTGAACGGCTTAACAAATTAAAAAAGTCTATCTTTTTTACATAGAGTTTAATTATTTTAGTTTTATTCAAAATTACCTACCATTAAACTCCTATGTGACTACCTTATCTTAAATTGAGATTGTTGACTGAAAAAGTTAAAATTGAATTTTAAATTTTATCAAAATAAACGGTCTAGATTTGATAATTAAAACCTTTTATTAAAATCAATGGCTAAGATTGTCTGATAGAATGTATTCAAATTAATCTTTTATATATATTAGAAGATTTAGGTCATTATCTTAATATCTTAATTTTAAGTAATATAAAATTATTAATTTACCCCTTATTTAAACATATTAGGAAACCATTATATGGAGTTATTTGATTCTTAGATACTATATCTATAACAAGCCCTTTCATAATATAAATGTTTAAAAAAGTCAAGCTAATGCAAATTATTTTTCATTCTATATGATATTAAATATAAAATAAAATGTTCTTTATAAAACTAATAGTTTAAATATTCTATCATATAACAACATATTTTAATTTAAGTATTAAAAAACCGTATAGGTAACACTCATAATTACCTGATAACATGTAAACTGAATTTATGGATATTTCTGGACGTATTAAATGACTCGTGTGTAATTAAAACAAAACATTTATTTATAGTATATTTAATACTCTTTTGTTACTTATTATTACTGTTTTTTAAAATTTTGTTTTAAAAATTGATAAAAGAGTTGTAAAGAAAATAGAAATAAAAGATATGGAAAAAAACAAGAAAGAAAATAGATATATTGCAAACGAAAATATTTATTCAATTTCATCATGATGCACGTGAATATAATAGCCACACGTTTTCAGAAACAAACATGTTATTGAGTAAATTATTTCTAGCCGCCGCATTACGCAAGTACTATGTTATTTTGTTTGTGTGTGTGTGTGTGTGTATATATATATATGTTCTTGTAAACTTTAGAACTAAACGTATATCCTTGTAAAATTTAGAAACTCACATATATATATCCTAACACTTAGTTTATATATGATTAATCTATTTAAAAATAAAAAACATTATCATATATTGATTTATCACAATCTATAATTAACTAACATGCAACATAACAATATTATCCTTATCCTAGTTCCCAAATCACCCAACATATCCTTATAAACCTTATAGATGTTGAAACCAAAACAGAAACAAAAGTTATACGATTAAACAAGCACATGCTCCTCTACCACCATCATCACATGCTAATTCCCAAATCTTGTATCAACTAATCATCACTTAAGCTCCTACATGCGTAACCTTCAACCCACTTGAAAGTAGGCTCCTTATCGATAAGTAAATTGTAGCCCACCTTATTTCGTATGATGATTATTGTTTCTTCATATATATCTTCTAAATTACTGTCCCGTTGTACAATAATGACTCAATAAGGAAGACGTAGTGACATACCTGCTTTTCGGTGGTTGTCAGCCCAATCAATTGCCATACAAATAAGATGCGCTGCACATTATTTATGGTGTTTGATATAGGAAGATGATTTGTACACAACACAAAATAGTCATACACAACAATCATGATTTTTATGCCCTTACCAACCCATTATCTTTTATTTTCACCCACAAATTCAAGGGTATAATAGTCCAAACAATTACTTTTTGTTGTGTATGGCTAATGTATGTTGTGTGCAAATCATTTCCCCTTGATATATGGGTTTAAGAATAAGAATAGTTTTGTCTATAAAAAATTAATATAGATATTTAACATAACCTTGATTAGCAATCTTGTTTTTGTTCAAGATTTCCAAAAAAATCTTGGAATATTTTTCACCAAGATCTTTTTAGACCAAATCTAGGATATCCTATTTCATTTCTTAATAAGTCAGCAAAAATTAAATAGCCATATGGTTGATGCTTCTAAAAACTTAGAAGTGTAATTTAGAGTATGTTCCTATGTATGATTTGATTTGTCTAGTACTATATGACAAATTTCATGTATCTACAATCTGTATGTACAAAAGTAAGTATATGTATAAGATGAAAATGATAAAACCAAAAATGTGAGTAGAATATTCTATTTACTCATCAATCACCAACAATATAAGAATTGTAACATTGACCTAAAATCCTAAAAAGCATAAAGTATGAAACAATCTAATAAAGGAATAACAATCATGTTTCAAGGAAAATGATTAAAAAAGGTTGGAATACTAAGATAATCATTCCATAATTCAAATAAAATCAATATAACAAGTATTAAAAGAGCAAGAGACTAAAAACATAGTCGTTTGAATTTTTCTAGCACAAACTGCAAATACCGTGTAAGGATTGTAATGCAAAAAAGTTTCTCAAAAACTTTGGAATAATCGACACATTGAGGAACTTATACGTTGTAAAAGTAAGAAGAATTCTGCAAAACAGCGGTTACATGAAAGAGTAGATTAAATTTTGAAGCACAATTATTTGTTGGTATTTTATATGTGCCTTTAAATATATTTGTTTTTTAACCGACCCTTTATAGACATCTATTTTATAATAGTAAGACACTGTGTTTTATACAAATGAGTTGTTTGCAAGATTAGAATTAGTAGTCATAACTAATGGATCAATTAATTATTGTTTATGGGTGATTAAATTAGTGGGAAATATTGGGATCATGTAACAATCATAGTTATTCTCAGCTGTTAGTTAAGGTTTTTAAGATTCACATCATCAATGAATCTTGTCCTTTTTTGAAAGGTTGCCTAATGACATATAAATCAATGAGATCAAGTATTGTAGTAGCATAATAGACACAGAATAACTTAGACTCAAAGTAAATATACAAGAAGATACCAAAATCTTTAAATCATGACACATTATCAAACAATATACTCTAACTACCTTTAATTTTGAAAATGAGACTCAACTAATAATGCCACATAGGATGGAATAAATCTTGTTTTAAAGAGGATATAGATTTGTTGTAGGTTGGTCGGAGGTTTGTTTAAGTACCCATTTTTATATGACTTTGGCAGCTTTTCCTTCTCTCCTTTTATGAAGAAATCAAATTTAAGAAGGGAACAAAGCTTATATAATTTTATTGAAGAAAATGGGAAGATATTTGTTCATTTATTCTTATAACCTAGTGACATTTGATATATTGGTATACAAATCACGTATTGTTTCGGGTGCAGTATCGACACAAATTGGCATGTGGAAGCCTTTGTTTCTTTTGCCTAGCTCACTGACCAGACAACGTCTAAACAGCCCGTAAAAAGGTACAAGAAGTTGATCTTAGATATTTTCCCTAGAAATCCGGTTAGTCTTTTTCATATGTTCTTTGAATTTAGTTAACATTAGCAAATGAGATGTTGATGTTGTCATTTGTATCAATTATTGATTCATTCTCATACAATTACATTTGTTTCTTCATAATGTGATTCGCTTGTTTGTTAGAAAGCATGAGACTTGCTCTGTTAAAACTAATCAATGTTCGTGGTTTTTCATAACCATTTGTATCATCAAGTGGGTATAGTAATATCCTAAAAGTTTGTGTGTGCAGAGGGAATGATCTGCATTTAAATTATTATGTGAGAGAAGACCAATATTGAGAACATTACATTTGTAAAAAAGAGATAAAATTCGTATCATATTTGTGATCTTTAGCAATTTTGTTAAATATTAGTGTATAAAGATTTAGTGCGTATTTTATTCTATATTATGGTAATTACATTGACACTCCCATTGTATGCTTCATCCATCACTTTGTGTTTAACAATGTATGTATGTACATAGTGAAAGTTGTTTGATGGAATGTTGCCGAAGGTGCAAAAACAAAAAGGATCTATAGAACATGAACCATGGGGTTAGAAGAACCAAGGTATCACAATCTTTTATTTCAATCATAGATCTCATTCAAACACTAACATTTACCAACTTAATTGGTAACTATTCATAAGTTGTAGCTAAGAAATAGTGTCACCAATTTGTTTTTTTTAATTTTATTTTTACTTTTAGGTTACAAAATTGTTTTTACTTTTTACTTAACTCATTTAAGTAAAGGGCTATTCATTTATAGTTAATTTTTAATTTTTAATTTTTACTTTGTTTTTTAAACTTCTAAGATAATATCAAAATGGGAGGTACGAATTTTGCCTTTAATTTGACAGTCAAAATAATGCTACCAAAGAAGTCAAAGGATGTAATACTCGAACATTTCGTAATATAGAACGTAAAATCTTTTTTTAGCGTGTATAGCATTCTAGAAATTTGAAAATGATAATCCTAAATTTCAAGGTTAATGATAAATTGTCGCTTGAGCCATAATGTCCTATCGATTTATGTGACATATATAACAACTACTTTTAGTTGATTTATGTCATTTAGGTAAATGGCTATTCATTTATAGTTAATTTTTTATTTTTTATTTTTTACTTTGTTTTTTAAACTTCTAAGATACTATCTAGAAATGATGTAAGAATTTTGGCTTTAATTTGACAGTCAAATTCATGCTACCAAAGAAGTCAAATGATGTAATACTCGGATATTTTTTTACGTGTATAGCCTTCTAGAAATTTGAAAATGATAATCCTAAATCTCAAGGTTAATAATAAATTGTCGATTGAGCCATAATGTCCTATTGATATTTGTTACATATACAACAACTACTTTTAGTTTATTTATGTCCTTATGTATATTAGTTAACCCCTCAGGCCTGCCACGCTCCCGGCGGGGCTAAAAAACCTTGTTCTTATAATTAAGCAACTAATTTTTATAATAACCGTTTTGTGTTTTTTTTTTTTTCGTTTGAGGCATGTAATAACAAAAGCGATCTTAACACAAACAATGTTAAAAAAAGGTTTCAAGTCGGACCTTCCGACCACGAGTATCAAGAGTTTGGAACTTCATGATCACAACGAGCGCGCTCATCATTGATATAAAAATCGTTGGTGGTAACCACATGCTAAAGGTAAGAATTTTATGTTTTGTGTTACACTATATATAATTCTCCTTGTATATATATATATATATATATATATATATATATATATATATATATATATATATATATATATATATATATATATTTAATGCAGATTTGGGAAATAAAATTGAAGATATGTGAAGGAATATATGGAAATAAATGACTCCACTAAAGTCAAAGGTTAAGAGCGCGTTTGGTTCGCGGAATGGAATTGACCGGAATTGGAATTCGTTAAGGAATTGGAATTGGAAGGAATTGGAATTGGAAGGATTCCAACGGAATCCGTTCCATCATGTGTTTGGTTCGCGGAATTGAATGAAATTCCAAATGTCATGTTTTGTTTGATTTGCAAAAGAATTGAAATGGAATTAACAAAAATGAAGAAAACTATGCCCTACTCTTTACCTACCCCTACCCCACCCCACCCTACCCCTGCCCCACCCCACCCCACCCTACCCCATCCTCACCCCCTACCTACCCACCCCACCCTACCCCACCTCATCGCATCCCACCCTACCCCACCCTACCAATACCATACCCTATACCTACACATTCCACCCTACCTCACCCCATCCTACCCCACCCTACCTCACCCCATCCTACCCCACCCTACAAAGTACCAATAATCAATAAATATGAAAATATGAAAAAATTTAACTAATATCATGACATTGTTGAAATTATTAACATATTCAAGATACATAAATTAAAACAAAAATTATACTACACTTTAAACCATTAATTCAAAGTTCAAGCATACGATTACATCTACCATTACTTCAAAGTTCAAAGTTCAAGCATACGATTACATCTACCATTACTTAAAACATACCTTACATATTCTAAAACGTTAAAATAAATTGTACGTACTTTACTAAACATGTGATTTAACATACCATCACTCAGACATCATAAATTTCACCCAATCCACCCTCTCATGTTCTTCTAAATTCCAAAAAGTCATTACGTTGTTAGAGTCACTTTTGATTTTTTTGATTGCTCGAAACCTTTCCAATTGAGTCAAGGATGTCATTTTGGAAAGCTCGGAAGTAATCATTGAAGTTTTATTTTCCAAATCTATCTCATGTTTGATTCATTCACTCAACTGTGCAGATGATTTCTTAATACAGTCACCAAATACTGTAACCGCTTCATGGAAAGATTCGAGCAAAGTAGTAACTTGATTCGAGGATTTTCTTTTTTTTGTATGAGAGCTTGACATTTCTTCCGCATTCGTATTGCTATGATGTGGTCCACTATAGCTACCTTCTAGCTCCTTGTTATCGTCATCAAGTAGAGGTTAATCTTGTTCCTCCATATCCACATCATCTTCCATCTGAGAAGGCACCCTAGCTCTATTCCCTTGTGCTCGATCTTTGCCAAAAATCACACATAGCTCTTCATAGTGGGGAAGCATTTTGTCTTTCCATTTGTCCGCCCCGTTATGAGTCTATTTCAAATAATAAAAAATTAATAATTAACTAAACATACAAAGCTAAATAAAATAGAATTGAAATATAAAACATTTAGCTAAACATATACCGCAACGAAATCATCCCATAAGTGATCGTGTTAAGATCCTTATCGTATCCGAATCCACTACTGTTCAACATATCAAACACGATTGTCCAATCTTTTCTTAAAGTTTTCATTCTCGACTCAATGTGGGGTTTCGCCTTAATACCCGAATCTGGAAGCGATTACTCAACTTAGCTTCAAGATATTGCAAGTATCCCGGTTTAAAACCGTTATCAGCTCTATATGCTCCGTTGTTCACCATGTTTAGTAAGCCTCAACAAGCTTGTCATCTTCAAATGTTAACCAAGATTTATAATTTTTACCTTTGGTAGCCATTCTACAACAAAAAAATAACATCTTTCAAATAAAATCAATGATTTAATGATTAAACATCACAAATAACATCTTTCAAATAACAGAAAAGATAACATCTTTCAAATAAAACAGCAAAAAAAGATAACACTAGTCATTGTTTAAACATCACAAATAACATTTTTCAAATAACAAGTCATGATTTAATTATTCCATGTAGCAAACATGCTTTCCGCTAAATTATTCCTAAATGTAGTCCACTCATTTGAAGTCCCAATAGTAGTGATGTAATCATGGCCTCCATATCCTACATCTCCTGTACCGTCATCCGTAACATGCTCGGTGTCAAATGGATCATTTGGCATTTCTCTTATAAAATTATGTAGGAGACAACATGCCATGATAATTCTATTCTTTATATCAATCGGATAATATGAGTTGTCCCTCAAAATTCCCCACCGTGCCTTCAAAATTCCAAAACATCTTTCGATCACGTTTCTTGCGGATGAATGCCTCATGTTAAATAATTCTTTTGGTGTCGTGGGTTGGTGTCCATACCGCCAGTCATTCAAATGATATCTTTGACCTCTATAAGGGGCAAGAAATCCTTCTCCGTTTGTGTATCCGGCATCTACTAAATAGTAACCTATAATATATATATACACACACACACACACACACAGAAGTCAATAAACATTTAACAAGTCATTAAGTATAAAAAATAGCTATATATGTATTTATATACCCGATCTTGGAACTCTCAACCCATGTGGCTTATCAAGAGCATCTCGGAGCACTATACCATCGGCTGCTGAACTCTCCCAACCCGGTAACACGAAGATAAATTGCATATCTTGTGAACACACCCTAAGACGTTTGTGGCAATGTCACCCTTTCTCGTTCTATATCTAGGCTTCTCTTCACGTGAAACTAAGCACTTTATAAATATTCCTTCTAATGCTCCTACACAGTTCTAAAACAAATGATATAAAAAATAGTTAATAACAATAGCATAAGGGGTTTACTATTTAAGTAGACCAAAAAATATTATAAGAATCAATAACTACCTTAAACCATCTCTATCTTTGATCGGTAGAATCCTCGGGCACGGGTTCAGGTTTTTTAAGCAATGTGAATGCAATCTTATCACGGCATTACAAACTCGAGAAAAGCATCTACTAATAGTTTATCCCAAACGAAAGAAACGACATATCATTTCCCGATTCTTGACATTATGGGCTATAATATGAAGAAAAATGGCTACTTGTTCATCAATATCCATGTTCCTACTTGCTTTTAATCCTCCTAATGTTTTAAGCATTTCACATAACTTTGTGAAACACATTCGACTCATCCTAATTTGGGATATAGACATAGTTTCGCTCTCATATACATATCGATACATTATTGCATACCGATCTACTCTTGAAGACGAATAACGAATGCGTGGTTTCTCTATCTCATAATTAACTATCATCATGAAACGTGAAATAACAAACCATGTGACTAGTGTAATAACTTGGTTCCACCATAACATAACCAATGTCCGTCTCCTTTGCTTACGTTTACGGGTCATTAAACTAAGTCGGGCCATTTTCTGTATATACAAATCGTAAACATAGAACAACAATTATAAAAACATTAGCAAAGATGACGGTTACGGGTCGCGTGTAGCTAGAGTTGCAATAAAGCATCAAAGATGACAAATATGTATCACCAAATATTAAAGCTAGCATAAAAGATTAAAAATCGTTATGAACATATAAAGAAACATGAAAGAAACAATAATGAAAGAAACGGTTACTTTATAAGAGTTGAAGTGATAAAGAGATGCAAATCTCAAGATTTTGTCTAGTGGGCTGGTGGTAGTTTGGTATTTGGAAAAACAAAGAACATATGAATTAAGTCTAAAAATGAGAATTGAGTGTAGGAGATATATAGCCTGAGTTATATTATATAGAAAATCATAGCTTAATATCAGAAAAGAAGTTCTCTGATTTACTTTATACAAGGAACCAACTTCAAGATATCTTTAAATCTTGAATACATCTTAACATGACAAAGGCCCTGACTTTTCCTCCAAAATAGAAACTATACAACTTGATAAAACTATCTCCAACGGTTTGTTAAATTCCCTCTAACTTGTTCAATCGAATCTGGTTTTTGCCATGTTTGTGCAACAGAATACAACTTAAAGCAGGACTCGTGAGGTTTGAATTATTGTGGTAAGTGTAGAAATGTAACACTACCAAACTATCCCTGACTTTAAGCAACTAACTATATCTTTAAGAGCCAAACTAATAATAATAATTAGAAAGCACTTCTGTTTTGTAGCTAGAAAACAGTCATGACAATGTAACTAGAGCTAAATGCCTAAATCCGCATACAAGAATATATGATATCAAAGACAGATGTATGCTAACAATGGGTACCAAATACTAAAACATGCCATCTTGTTTCAAAATCAGTTGACATATAACACATATTCAAACACAATCGACCAAAAATCCCAAATCAAATGATAAACCCAAGTCAAATCGATGAGGAGAAAGCTCAAATCAAATGCAGATTCAAAAAAATCGATCGAAATAACTGCTAATCATACCTCGAAGGTCTGGATTTTGGTCGGCAGTAGTCTGGACTGTGAAGAATTCTGGTCGGTCGAAGGTTCAACACAATCGATCAAAAATCCCCGATAAAACCTAGTCAAATCGATGAGGAGAAAGCTCAAATCAAATGGAGATTTAAACAAAATCGATCGAAATGTCTTGTAATAGAACATACCTCGAAGGTCTGGTCGGTCGAAGGTCTCGAAGGACTACAGCTGTGGAGGGAGAGGCCGACGGTAGATGGGGCAAAGCTCGACCGTGGATGACCGGCGGAAGTCGACGACAGAGGAGGAGCGATGGCGGATGAGAGAGAACTTTCGAAGCAGGATGGAAAGTTAGGGCGATGGCGGATGAGAAGCGTCGTCTATGGAGAAGGTTAGAGCGTACAAAAACAAATTCCCGATGGAAAATTTTAAATTCCTTAGGAAGGAGGATGGAATTGGTAAATCCTTGAAGTAAGGAATTGGGGGGAATTGAAATTCCAATTCCGTAGAATTCCACGAACCAAACACGAGCATGTTTTAGGAATTTCAATTCCAATTTCGGGCAATTTCCTCGGATTCCTGCGAACCAAACGGGGCCTAAGGGTTAGGAATCTGATTTTATTGTGTCAATGTCTTTATATGTTAATGATATCTGAATCCGGAATTTCAGATATCTGAAATATTTAATAATTGTAAAAACATATATGTTTATATAAATTTAAAAAAATATATAATTACTAAATAAATTTTATTTTAAACTTTAATCATAAAATAATAGCTTATGTATATTTCAAAATAAAAAATATATATGATAGGTGAGATTTAAAGATGACAATTTTGTAATTATATAAAAGTTATATATATTAATCGAATGTGTGAGGGGTAAACATATAAAATCTCAATATCCCCCCAATACCCACGTTAATTTCCTCCTCCATTTCAACTTAAAAAAGATTATTATTCAAAACTTTAAATTGTCATAACTATCTAAGTTTTGTGAATTTATGCAAAACAATTATACTAATCTTCTAGTTTTTTAATCACCTTTCAATCAAGACCACTTCTCTCATATTTTTCTATTTTTTTTAAAAAGCAAAATTTGAATATGCAATTTGCATTTTGGACTGCATTGTAGTGTTATGCATGAAATTTGCATTTCGGGTTTTGACCGTTTGAATATGTAATTTCTATCTTGGGCTGCATTGTAGCGTAGTGTTGTGTGTTTGCATTTTGCATTTTCATAATTTATATTTTGGAAGCATCTACACGACCTGCATCTTCGATATTTTGCATTTTCGATTTTTTGCAGTTTGCATCATTAAATGAAACCTAGACGAGAATGCAAAATTTGAAAATTTTGCATTTAAAAAAAAAGTATCAGAAATATTCAAGTTTAGTCTTGTTTGAAAGATGATGAAAAACTGAATCTAATGATATTATTTCTTGCTTAAATTCTTAAAAATGAATGAATTATAATCATTTAAAGTTGATGGGGTTATTTTTTTTTTGTAAAAAAAGGTTGGCTGGAACAAGGGGCGCTTGAGTTTTTTTACGTTTTATTTTTCAGTTTTACCCTTTTTCCTAATGACACGTGTCATAATCATAGTGGTTATTTAGGTTCTATATTTATGGTACCTAACCCTAAAACTATATATATATATATATATATATATATATATATATTAAAACAAGAAACTATTTACCATAACAACATTATACGGCATACTAACATAAAAAATATCCATAGTTTTAAGTTGATTTCTCTTCTAAGAGCATTGGGAGTACCCCAAGTGAAACATCCTATGCTTCATGCCACGTATGCGTCACATCACTCATGCTTCACCAATGCTTAAACCCCGTACTACCCATGCTTCTCATGCTTCAAAAAAATATTATTAAAAAATCTCTAACCTCTTTTTCTCTCTCTTCTTTATCTCTTTCTCTCTCATGCCTCTCTCTCTCTTCTCTTCGGCATTCACTTCGGCAAGCAAATGCTTAGAAAGCATGCAAACTTGCGGTACCCCAACTTGGGGCGTGGTGTTTGGCGCGGTACCGTGGCTCCACGTAGGAATACCGAAGCTACACCGAGACCACTCCCCATGCTCTAACTGGGGGTTAATCTGGTGAAAGAGAAGACCCTCTTCTGGACTTCGGTGAAACATCACTCAACATCCTTCTCCCTGCCTCTTCGGTGAACGCCTCCGTTCTCTGTTAGTCTCGTGCTCTTTCGTCTACAAATATTTGATCACTGATGTTTATATACCTGTATGTTGCTAGTATATTTGTTTGGTAATTTAATCTCTTACTTCTTAGGATTGGTTTGGATGTTGAAACTTTAGTTATAGATTAATTTATCTGAAACCCTAGTTTCTGAAATGCGTGTTAAGTGTTCGACCATTTTATTTGAACTGTGATTATGAAGTTAGGGTTTTGAATCCCTCAATACATCAGTTTAAATTCTGGATATCATCAGAAAAATATTTGTTTGGAGCACCTTGTGATACTGGCATTAGTTAATTTTCTTTCCTTACAGCGCTAACTCAAAGTTGTAGCTAAATATTTTGTTCTGCGCTTAAATTATAACTTATAACTTAGTGATGACTACCCTTTCAGAAGCTGTGGCTTTAGGGGTTACCTAGGATCTGTTAGTGCAGTCCATTTATTTTCTGTACAACACAAGTGTTCGATTGCGTATGTGATTATGTCAATGACTCAAAACCTGCTACTACTCTAATAGTACAAAATTTGATGTGTTTTTGGTCCCTTCATTATCCAACAATTATCCTTTTATTTCAATTTTTATATGTAGTTAATAATCTGTATTGTGATAATGTAATCTTGTACAGAAATCATGGAATCCCCAAAAGCTTTAATTATAAACGAACTCGATTAGTTTTCATGATTCAAATTGTAACCCGTCTTTTTTTGGAATGGATGGGATATTGTATCATGTCTCTTCTTCCTATTAATATTTGTTGCCAGTTCATCTTGGTTTAATAGAAAAAATCAATGTTTTAATTGTTTGCATCACAACCATTTCAGGGGAAAGTGAAAAATAGAGGGAAGGAACTTAAGTAAGGTAGAAAAATGAACAAGAAGGAGGTGTTTAAGCTAGCCAAAGGTTTCAGGGGAAGAGCAAAAAACTGCATCAGGATAGCTAGAGAGAGGGTGGAGAAGGCACTTCAGTATTCTTATCGAGATCGGCGTAATAAGAAGCGTGACATGCGATCCCTTTGGATAGAACGCATTAATGCTGGCACACGCACACATGGTGTATGTAAATCCTCTCTTATTCATATAAATGCACAAAAGTTCACATATTATTGTATAATTTGCTAGCATATAATAATTAGGATCTCTACATGCAACATATTTAATTCCATTGTGCACGTGGTTGCTTAAAACGGATTTAATGGACTGCAAGACTTATCTAGGTTGAGGCATCCATCCAATCAAGTTTCCAAGAGATAAAGAATATTTTCTTACTCAATACAGGCTAGTTACTCTATGTCCTTTAATGTATACACTCTATGTTGCGAAAAGTTGTACACTTGTACACAGAGAAAATGGATTGATAATAAAGAAACGTCTGTACTTGTTTCAAAACACACACAGTAAAGTAGTTGCAAAATGTTTACAAGTGTGTGTAGCATCTCATCCCATTATCAGTACACACTTGTAAAGTAGTTGTCTTGAATAACACTCATCCTTGGTTTAAAAAAGCGTGCCTGAGGCGTTTGATGTGCGACGCTTTGCCTAAAACCCATCCTATATGTGATGTGATGCGATTTCCATGATGTGGTGCCATGCGCATGGCGTACGCATTTTACGCATCTTGTAGTTTGGGCTTTCTATTATATTATAGCTATTGAAAAGGGCTGTTTTAGATGACTACCGGGTTTAATTTTTATGTGGCGTGACGGCGTGACCGAGTGAGCCAATTATAAAGAAAAATGCTATTTAATCGTAACTTAAACTTCTAGAGTTGACCTCAAGTTCTGCCTACCATAGTTGTCTCCTGCAATAGTCGAAGTTGCCTTTTAAATTTTAATTAAATTAAAAGGTCAAATATGTTATGTGAAATTAAATTAAACGTATTTTCTCAAAACCGGACGCCTTGGGTGCATGATGTGAGGGCATCACGCAGCACGCATCGGCTTTCTGACCCTTAACGCCTCAGAGCGCCTTACGCTTTTTTGAACCAAGCACTCATCTCATGTCTTATGATCAATTTTTGTTCATTCTTCATCGATGGCATTTCATGATACAATGATCTGAGATAAACATGACCTTAGATGTTAATCTTCATAATTTGGATATAGTGCTTTCTGCATTAGTTTTGGATTAATCAGGGGTGAAGGAAATGAGAGAATTAACATGACGAAACCCTTTAGAAATTGGGGGAATGACTAATACTATTCTTTTTCGGTTTTTTTTGCCTTGTTGGTAATAAAGATGTCAATGCCTCATTGTCTCTTCATTACATCTGTATATTCATGTATAAAACTGCAAGACTTTAAGTTAAGCATTTGAAGATGTAATCATTTGCTTATTACAATATATACTACAGATATATAAGAGATCCTTGGACCCATTTTTTTTTCTTTTTAAATGCTAATCATTTATTAATCTTCTAGATGTTTTAAAACTTGGGCAAATTAGGAACAGGAAAGTGTAGTCTTCTCTTTGTGGTTTTGGAAATTAAGTAAAAAACCATTTATATGATTTGTTTGTATCTCTTGCCTATTTGACAGGAGTACCCATGCTTCAGAATTGCACGGTACAGTAAATGAAAGACTCAGTTCTTACATGGTTGAACAATTTGGCATTTGCTTACATCCACGGTCTCTAGGATTTCTATCATGAAATTTCTACCTTATAAGACAAGCAATTTGAGTTCTATGTTATAATTGATATTCAGTGTATATAGGACACATAAATCCTCATTCTGGTCGTCATGGTAGCTATTTTCTGATGAATGTTGGATACAGAGTTTTGTTCCATTGTATGGTCCAAATTAAGCTTCAAATCGGTAATTGTTTTATAAAATTTAACAACAGTTACTTCTGGATAAAGTTTTATATCTTATAAGTTCTATAACCAACCTGTGTTCTTACTCGGTCCTAATTTGCTATTCAAGCTAAGGTTGTTATAAGTAACGGCATGGCCTGATATTGAATTACTTAGATAGAGAGGTGGCAAATAGGTGGGTTGGGTGGTTGGCCAAGTATATTGCATGAATTTGGGTAAAATCATGTCAGTAACAAGTACGGGTCACTGTGTTAGTTCAAGTTGGGTTGACAGCCAACACTTTTTGGTCCTACTTTTTGATGTTGTACACTTGTACATAATACGTGTATTTAATATTATCAGATAAACTATGTTATCAGTATAACACTAATTATTTTTTATAAGTAAAATGATTTAGGAGATGTAAGCATTTGAACCGCTTTTGATGGGTTCCAACCTGCTTGACCCGTTTCGCTTACAGATAATTTTTTTTACCTGTTTGACTCGTATAAATGGGATGAAATTGCCAGCACTAATAGTCTCAGACCATGGATATGCTTAAAGTAGTTTCACAGGGGCTTTTGTGGGTTCAGTCAAGATGAACATGAAATGTATAAAGTATTAGATTCTACTATTCTACTACCCATGTACCTTCATATAATTTGTTATATATCTGATACTGAAATATTACATCATTGAATGTCCGAATATTTAATCTTCTTTTTAATGACAATTTGTAGCTAACTCATTGACTAATTGGTCTTTTTTTTGTTTATGTTTTCTTTTTTTAATCTTAGGTGAATTATGGTAACTTCATGCATGGACTTGTGAAAGAAAACATTCAACTAAACAGGAAGGTTCTTTCAGAGCTGTCAATGCATGAACCATACAGCTTCAAGGCTCTTGTTGACGTGTCACGTGCTGCTTTCCCTGGGAACAAGAACACGCCTTTAGCTCCTAAGAAGGAAGGCCTTTCAATTTTGGTTTGATCAAGCTCTCCTCCGGGACGTCGAGCATTCGGCTCAAATATACGCGGTCTAATTGGTTTTACCAGTGGTCGTTTCTGAAGCATCTCCGTGACCATCCCTAATTTGAAACCCGGTGGGACTTGAACCCTTGACCTCTCCTATTAGGGGCAAGTGGCTTACGCATTAGGCCATTAGGAGATGGTTAAGCAACATTTTTCTAAGTATTCTAATTAGATAAGCAACTTTTTATATGTTTTATCTTTACTTAAATTTTTTTAAACATTGTTTCAATCTTTAGTTTTAGTAAGAAAAATGTTATTTTTATTCGGTTTGTTTTTCTTTTTTTGGTTTTGTCTTTTTAGTTGTAGGTAAGCAATAACCACTATCTTACAAGGGTTCTTACAAATGTCTGAATTACTAATTTCTAATTCTATATAAAATATATAAATTAAAAACGCTCTAAACAATAATTTTATCCCGTAACAAATCTCAGATACATACAAACTTGTATATATGCAATTAACAAACACAACCAAGGGACATGACTTCGTTACATAAACTTCACCATAATAATTATTTTAACATTCAAACAACAATCACAGCTAGAGATGTTGAAAACCGGATATTCGAAATTCAAGTAGTTCGCTTTAACTATCTGGTCAGATTCATATTTCTGATATCCGAGCAAACCAAAAATTTCAAAAACATATATTTTTTATATAATTAAAAAATATATATAATTACTAAGTAACCATATTACAAACTTTAATCACCATAAAATAGCTCAAATATGTTTCAAAATGAAAAGTACATGGATATAAAACTATATATTTTAAGAAAATTAAATAAATAAGCAATTTATAAAAGAAAATACAGATAAATATATTTTTTAGATATCGGATATTCGAAATATTCGAAACTTTAAAAATTTACTATCAGAATCCGAAAATTCAGATATCCAAATATTCGGATAATTTCAAATATTTAGAATGGATGTTCGGATTCAAATTATTTCGAATACCCTAATCATAACCAATCCTATAATTGATTTGACTTAAATTCTAACGCGCGTATAAAGTGGCTAGGTTGGTTAAAAAAATCCCACTACATTGCATACTTCTTTAGATGTCATTAATAAATTTCACCTTTTCAAAAAAAATATAATAAAATAAAAAACATAAACACTAGCGATTTTTAGTAAGCGCTCTTGTCCTCTGAGCTTGATATGCTATCTTATTATCTGAATAGATGTTTGAGTGATCAAAGTTTGCTAGATATAATGAAGCTTTCATTTTAATGCTTTATATTATTTAATTAATGTATGTATGTACAAGAGTTGCTCTATTTATAGAAATAAGTAGTCGTTAGAAAGAAAGGATATGCGGACTACTGATTGATCTTAGTTTCTACCCGCCCTATTTATATCATACATACTGTATGATACGACCGTTGCCCATTCCCTTCCTTCTTGTTTATTAATTCTTGATTGATTGATTAGATTTTGTTTTGTTTTCATGGTAATCACTAATTCCAAAAAACGCCGATAACCTCACTCAATCTACGATCTTCTACACTTCAAAGCCTGCCTTTGATTGATATTGCTTTACATTATACGGCAATTAGGGTAATAATTCATACACCTTACTAAGGATCTTGAACACTAAACTCTATATGTTTATCTCCTCTAGTTAGTTGTTATGTCTACTTTTTTAATTTGATTTTACATTTTTATCTCCTCTACTTTAATTTCCATTTTTTTATTAATTGATTTTCATTTTCTTGTTAAATTTTTTGATTTTAATTCAGTTTATTACTATGATTTAATAATTTTTATTAAGATATTTTATTTAATAATTAGCAAGTTTAAATTTTATAAAAAATGTAATAGTTGAATACTTGAATATAAAATATAATAGAATTGATGATTAATACAAATATTTAGATATTTATTTAAAACAAACAATAAAATATGAATAAGCATTAAGGCATTGAAACTGTCACTTAAGTTTAAATGTGATATTCAAATTTAGACAAACAATAAAATATAAATAAACATAAATTAATCAAACGATAAATGGAAAGTTTGTTTGTTAGAGCATGCGGAATGGTTCTACAAAAACTCGGTAGAGCTGAGGTGTACCTCGGTATACCGAGGGGCACACCACCCCCCAAACTCGGTATACCGAGTTTGGTTTGAAACTCGGTGAGCTTGTACCGAGCATATGTGTGTGTGTGGTTGACAACGGTCATATGACCGTTTTATATTTAAAAAAAAATTTTTTTTTTTTTTTTACTTATTTACTACCTATATATATCCTCATTTTCTTACAAAAATTACACATATCTACACACTTTCTCTCATATATTTAGTTTTTATAATTTGTGAGCATTATGGAGGGTTCTTCTAAAACACCCAAGTCTTCCAAATCAAAATCTCGTCAAGCGAATACGAGTGTTAACCCTTTCCAGATGCAAACGCCACCACCTATGTACATACCGAACCCTATGTTTGCCCAACCGCAACTAGGTTTCAACAATCCTAGTCCTCACGGTTACCATACGGGTTACAATCAACCGCCTCATGTATCACCAAACTTTCCAAGTCAAGTCGCCTACAATGAATTTCGCTACATCAATACTACACCACCTCCAACTTTTGAGTTCGATCAAAACGACATCCGTCCCGATCCCGATACTTTCATCGAAACACAAGAAGGGCTCGATTCCATACCGGACACCGTCGTTGAACCGGATTTTGTACCCGAAAAGAGGAAGGCCGCACAATTTATAAAGTCAAGCGAAGAGGGACTCGAAGGCGACGATCTTGAGTTCGTGAGAAAGACCAAAGCCGAGCTTAAGGAGCAATTCGGGCTTTGATAAATTTATCGTCTATGCTATTTTTATTTTATTTAGTTTTAGATTCCATGAATTAAGTGTAATGTTAATTTTAATTTTAATGAAGTTTAGTTGTTAATTTTTCTTATTTTTTTTTATTCGAATTTTTAAACTTTAAGTTTAATATCTTTTAATATTAAAACAAAAATAATTATTTTAATACAATTAATAAAAACAATAATAAAAATAGGATGCAGAGTTTGAGGTATTTCCAGCCTGAAAGCATGGCTGAAGCATGGGGAGGAAAAAGCTGATGTGGCGCTGACGTGGCCAGAAGCATGGATATGCAGAGTTTGGGTACTCCCCATGCCCTTAAAGTCGGATACTTTTAACCCGGATACAATCTTTAATTTGTCAGAGAAGATTTTATTAATTATGAGAAGGTAGCTGTAAATTGGAAAGTGTGTTTATTAAAAAGGAAAGTAATAATTAATCTTCAGAAGAAAAGGATACACGAATGATTGAATGATTGATATTCTTCAGTTCCCGCCCTATTTATATCATACTACCGTTGCCGTTCTTCATCACCCACGAACAGTCGACACGCTTTCTCTTCGATTAGGTTTCGATTGTTTTCATGGTAATCGCTGATTTCAACATCCATTCCAAACGCCGATAAACGATCTCCTTCACTTCCAAGACTGCCTTTGATTGATATTGCTCTACTTTTCACGGTAATTATCATCGTGCTATCTCTCTTAATCTTTTCTAATCGATTTTCAATTTCTGCAGTCAACCTTGATTTTCATGGTAATCGCTTATTCAAACGCTTTATCCATACCTCTGCATTTATCCATACCTCTGCACTCACGGATCCAAGCCTTTGAGGCTTTGATTGCTTTACTTTTCACGCTAATTATCCCTCGATGGCTCCATCTTAATTCCCACTCTTCTTAATCGATTTTTAAATTCTTGTTTTTCATTTCGCTACTTAAATATCTGTAACTATCAAAGGACTTCTTTATTTAGTGTCCTGATTCTTCCAACCTACCTTAAAGATCATTCTCAGATTTGGTTACACATATTTACATGTTATTCAAAACACTTGTTTTAATTAACAATCTTACATATTCTTTTTAATTGCAGTAGTAATTTTGATTTTGTTTCTTGAATTTGTGGCATTGTAGTGTGGTTGGATGGCCTGCGTTAAGAAGACGTCAGAGATTGACTAACCAAGTTACAACACCCAAACCAAACACAAGTATATGTTTATTCCGATACTGCTAATATAAAACCCATTGATTTTCCTGATTCTGTTTGAATTCTTGATTGGAAAACGGCTATATTGATAAATAGTTATATAAGGAAATGTAGAAAATCAAGGGCGTATTGGCTGTGACGGTCATATTGATTGTGTATCATTATTTACTGGTAACCATGGCAATCGAGAATATCCATTTAATTTGCAATTGCAGATCATATCATTCTCTTCGTTTTGTGGTTTCAGTTCATTTATAATGCTATTCAAGCGAAGCTGTTTGTGATCCTGCTCAAAGGGATGATAGTACGTGTTTGACACATACACAATGATAACTTTAATACAAAAATTCAGCCGGATTGACTCCATGGTCAGAGAAGGTATGTATCTTTTTCTACTTTTCTTTGTCAATATTATCTCTCTGAAGTCTCCCTAACAGTATTTCAGGGTATTTGCCAGTGATTACTCATTTGACAAGCAGGTCGTGTTAGGCGCACATCAAGTGTTTGATAGAATGCCTAAACGATTAACCATCAGCAGTTTTTAGGTATTGTTATTTGTATCTAAATTTATTTAGTGTTTGATTATTTAAAGGTTAAACTCGATGCAACTGAACACAGGTGTAGCATACAGGGGCATCACTGATGCATGGTTTATTTGGTGTCTATGTCTGTGGACTGTGGGTAATAAGTCTACTGAATCTATGGTTGTTTCAGTGAGTGTATTGATAACAATCTTAAACTATTTAAATCGGATAAATGATATGCAAAAGAGGGTCTTGCAACCTACTTTGATTTCTGTTATGTGTCATATGTCATCAGTTGCATGATATTCTTTCTGTTCTTGCCCACAATGGTGTCTTTAGCTTGCTGGAATGCAAGTCCGATTTATCATTTAATTGAAATCTACAAATGAAAGCTGATTCAACTGTGTTTATGCGCAAGTGGTTTAGAGTTACAAGAGTTGAAGTAAGCCATAAACATGCTAAAGGTACGTATTTGATGGTTTAACTGTTTCGTGGAGTTCGAGTTTATTACACATTTAATGACATTGATATACAGTCAAACACTGCATTTCTCATATGACAAGGGACAGTTTACTTTTCCTGGTGTATACATGCATCAGTATATCTCTCTGGTTATTTAGCACTTTGACTGACCCCATAATCAACTACTTTTAATATGTGTATAGGTCCAAACATTGTATTTCTTATGTGATGAGGGCCATTAAATTCTCATGTAGAATACATGAATGTTTTCTTCTTTTGCCATCCGTGTTTCATTGTCCTCTGTTTTATAGGTTTCGATCTGTGTCAGTTGCTTTGTGTTTATGAGAATTAATATTTCCTGGTGTTTTGTAATCAATTGGCACTGTGATTGCTTAGTTAAACATTTAAACACAAGTGTTGTGTTCAACCCGTTTCGAAATTTTACTTAACCCTCTTGACCATTGCATCTTACCACATCTACACTCCTTTGATTTGAATTTTGGAACTGTAAAAAATCGCAATGAAGTGAAGGATCACTACCCTTTGAAATCTCTGGTATAAGTGCTTGTTTTTATTTAACTGATAATCTGTACCTACCAAAAAGACTTCTTTTAATGTCCGGATTCTTCCTACTCTCACAGTAAATCATTTTAAAATTTGGTTAGACATATCCTTTTATCTTATATTTCATCTATTTCTAAATGGTACCCTTTAAGCATGACCAGGACCTTTTAGTTAACAACCTTACATATTCTGTTATTTTAATAGTAATGTTGATTTTGTTTCATGAATTTGTGTTATTATGGTAGGCTATTGCAGTCAAATAAGTCTTCATTTTCTGGTTTCAAACTTCACATGATTCTATATTCATTGTTAATTTATCAAAGTAATTCCGTTCTCTCTCTTAACTTCTATGCCAGAAGTAAAAAATTGACCACAATAAACAACAGCTCACCTTTTTTTCTAAAAAGAGCTTGAATATGATTACTTTTCAGTGTCAGTGTCACTACTATGACATTCTTGACTAGCATCTCGGACATTGATGACATTTATCAAGTGTGTTTCTTGTTTTAACATTTCCAAGGTAAACCCCAGGAAGTTATTTATAATGTCTTTAGTTTAAAGTCCTAGTAGAACACATAATCCAAATTCCAAGATCACAGTTTGACTTTTTGGAGATTTCAGCTGCTATTTGGTTTGAGTATGCATAGTTTTCAAACTAAACTTGTATAGTTGTATGTTATTTGACTATTCTTACACTCCCATCTAACTCAAGCATCCTATATGATACCTAAACTCCGGTTTTAAGTTAGGACCACAGTTTGACTTCTATGAATGTTGAACTATATGTACTTTCATGTAACTAAACCCATCTTCAACATGATCGTTAGTCACAAGTAGTTTCGTTTATTAGATAATACTTCTTATTATTATAATCAGTATATTATGGTTCAGGCGTTTTAAATGTTGTAAATGTCATTCCAGAATAGAAAAATGAAGATAATACAAGATTTGATTCTCAATGGATGGTTATCGAAAGCTGTATAGCTATCCCTGGTTGATCCATGAGTTTACAACCATAGTTGGATGGTACTCTGTTGTATAGTTTTTTAATCTTCATCTATTTTATCTATCAATGGTTGTAGAAGCAAGACCAAAAATGATCAAAAGAAAAGCGGACCGGGGGTAAAAGGCCTCACTCTCTATCAGCTGAAGTTGCGTCTTCAGGTTTGTTATTTTATTTCGTCTACTAACCATTTTATGCAACTGTGGCTACGTGTGAACATACGATTTCTTAACAAATATATTATGTACCCTTTTACAGCTGATTAAACATAAGCTGTCGGATTTTATTTTTCGAATACTTGACAACACAAAGTTATGCTCAATGTAGTCATATTATCTATTCGTTCTTTAAATAACCAGAATTTGGCGAACACTTAAACAACATTTCTGATTGTTACAGCTTCAAATTGTAGAAGCACATCAAATGATTAACTTCTGCAACACTTCTATTGCAGCTTGTTGATTGAATATGAATATTATATCATATTATATATATATATATTAAAATCCAGAACACATGTCCTGATGACACATATCCAAATCAACAACCTGTACTCAAATTTAACTTTCTTGTAGGCTTTCTATGTGGTTATTTCTCGTTTTTGTTTATGCCATAAATGTATTTGCAGTATATGCAGGCAAGAACAACATAATCATGTTTTCAAAACACAATATTAAACACTATTTGGTGTTTCATAATTCACAATTTTTGAAAATAAATTCCAAAACGAAATCTCAAACACCCCTAAGAGATGTGATAAATGTAACGCTTACTTACTCAACCCATCCTTCGTGCCACGTTTATTTTCATCATGTATAATATTTTGTCTCTAGTAAACATTGCATCTTACGGCTTATAGGTTGCCACCCTCTTTTAAGATTGTAAACTTTAAGGAACTGATATCTATGCAGACAAGGTGAAGGATCACTGCCCTTTTGAAATCTATGGTATATTCCTCTAGTTTCAACTTTAGCACAAGTTCATATGATTTTTGAAACTAACTGTTTTGAATTACTTGACTGAACATCTAAGGATTCGGCAAGCATTCGTTCAAATGAATTCGGCTCAAGACAGGAATTTAGTTCCATGTCTTGTCAGAGTATCATTATGACTCGTTGATGAAAAGTGTTTGTTAAAAAGGAAAGTTATAAGTAATCGTTAAGAGTTCAACGGGCAAAAGAACATGCAGACAAATCCAAATCTAAATTGTCCTCAGGTTCTCCGTCTCTGGGTTTTGAGTTAATTCTTCATATTGGTTCATGAATTGCTTAATCATTCACATATGTATTCCAAATCAGACATCCGGTATGTCATGGAGTAGAAGCATAACAGAGGTCTATGTTCCAAGGTACTGTGATGCAATTGGGTTAGTTTGAATTTTTGGTAGTTCATGCTCTTGATTGTTTCTATGTACTTCTTTGGCAATTATTATATTATTTGTTTGGCAAGAAAGTTAATCTAATTTCATAGTTCATTTAAATTTGTCGGATTAATTGGATAAAATACTGAAGAAGGTGATAAGGAACAGCCCACTGAATCCACTATTTCTGATGATAATGAACACCCCAATAGGCTCAAAGTCTGGAAGGTTTATCAGAGGAGGAACAAGGCACATGGAGAAGGGACACGTGTAGGGAAATGATGTAATCAGTAAGTTATTTTGTTATGATAGCAGATGTTATAAAGGGGAAGAGGAGAGAGAGGAGGATTGTCTCTTTCATTTTAGTACTTTACCTTTTTCTTGTATATGGCTTTGAGCTTGGGCAAAAGGATCAATATAATTCAACATCCCTATTTTCATTTCTCTGTTCTTTTATATCTGATCCTATCAGTGAACTTTTGGAATGGAAAGGAGAAGGTACAGAGAAGGTCATGCATGCATCATTATCGTGTTACAAGAGGTAAACTTTAATAATATTTTCACAAACGTGTATGTTCCAAGGTAGTGTGATGCAATTGGGTTAGTTTGAGTTTATGCAATTGTGTTAGTTTGAATTTATGGTAGTTCATGCGTTTGATTGTTTCTATGTACTTCTACGACAAAATCAGATTATTTGTTTAGCAAAGAAATGATACTGTAGTATTTAAGCTACAAAAATTTATATGTTCACGTATAGATTGGGTACAAAGGTCATGTACATTGATTTTAACCCATGATACTTTATTGTGGAATGACATTAAATAATTAGTTAATGAGAGTTGGGTTTACATAGGATTTGAGGAACTACTGACGAAGTTTTTAATTTGGGCTTACATAGGAAAATGATTTCAGATAATGTTTTATGGCTTGTGAGATGGTTACAATGGTATATGAAGGGGATCTCAGAAGAAAATCAGGAGTGATTAGGTTGTATGTTTATTTTTGTTTCACATTAGTGTGATCGAGCTGGCATTAATTATGTATAGACTGGTATGTATATGTTTGTGGGTCTGCTGGTTTCAAGTATGCACCTCTTTATACTAAGCATAAATTAGAAATACAAAGATTTTAATGCTTAAAATTAAAACACCAGAAGTAGAGCATATATTTTGTTTGAGCTGTATTGTTTGACAATTTGAACCATGTGTTTTTAGTTCACAGGTAGAAGTTGTTGACTTGGTGTTCATGGTGTGTTTTTAATATACTCATTTGAACAGCTGGTTTGTTTTGACTCTTTAGAACTCTTTATAATTTGATATTAATGTTTCTTCTCAAGATCGGTATAAGGTCATCTAAAAGTTTGACTTTGGAGTTTCCAGTTTGATATATTTACACTAATCAGTTTCTGGTTGGTCTCCTAGAGCAAATTAACATTTTTGTTCATTATTTGGTTCAGGTAATTCACATGACATTAGATTTCTCATTATTAGCTTTATCGAAGTAATTCCATTCTCACTCTAAAGTCTAAACTTCTAGCCAGAAGTGAAAATTTGACCACGATAAACAACAGTTCACATTTTCTTCAAAAGAGCTTGAATATGATTACTTAACCCTTTCTTCAAAAGTGCTTGAATATGATTAATTATCTTCTTATTCTACTTCCTCTTACCACCTTCTTTGATCATGCATCAGTGTCACTACTATGATTTTAATATGCAGATTTGCTCTTCTTTTTGAAGATGGCATATTTATTAAGAAATATAGACATTCTTGACTAGCAGCTGCGACATTGATAAGGATATTATTCAGATATGAATAGAAAGCTTAGTTTTGTTTTTCCTTTTCCCGGTGGTAGACATACATGTTGTAAATGTCATTCCAGAAAACAAAAATGAAGCTAAGATGAGTTTTGATTCTCAATGCTGATCCATATTTTTACAACCATAGTTGGACAGTACCAGTATTAAGCAATCCGTACTTTCTTGTTTGTTAATTGGGTTGTGTGCTGCTTTATGTTGTTCTTAAAAGTCAAGTCTGTTACCTTATGCTACCTCTGAAGCATGGAGGAGTTATGGTCACAGTTGAGTCTTTTTCTTAATGAAGCATACTCTCTCTTAATATTTCACTTTGCTTCCAGGCACGCTTGATTAACTGTGTTTTTCATTTTTAACTTTCAGTGGGGTGTCAATATCTGTCATTTGTTTATATGCATTGCCCTAACATTTATCTTTGTACTAATATGTGTCACTTCTTATAGGCATTGTAACTCTATTCACACTTTCATCTTTGTATAAGAATGATGAGTTTGAGACTACACCTAGAATAGATTGTATGGACTAAATAGTCATATGATGGTTGCTTGTATTGGACGTAGGAAAATTAAATAGGTAATGAGGCTATTGGACAAGTTTGAAGGCTATAAGAATTAAAAAAAATAAAGGAGTAAATGTTATTACGATGATGATCTTGGATTATAGAGCACCTTTCTTGTGGTTAAAGTGTAGTGTTTAGGGTAAATGGTTGAACCAAGTCCATATGTGTAACCCAAATTGACCCATTTGCGTATGAACCATCTGACCCCTTTTTGACTCTTTTGGTTGTGTAAAGGTTTCAGAGAACTGTTTGCAGATTTTCAATGGGTCATGGATATAATAACAGAGAGTGGACTTTAAAGGTAACTTACTTGTAAGACAAGTACATAGGTACTTTTTATTGGTTAGTTCATTTTTAGTTGACCTGACTTGAGTATTTGATTTTTGGCATTGATTACATGTGCAGTCTTCTTTCGTAGGTTAGTCCACTTTATGTAAGTCTTGTTTTGTTCTTAAGTACACTTTGTGTTACTTGGTCTTCTAGATGATGATGATCCATGGCAGCTTTTGTTTTTGAGTATTGGATTTTTGGTATATAAGCTCATGAGCTCTCTCACATGTGATGTGTGTTGAAATGTGGTCTGCAATGGATAAATTATGATTTTTTTTCGAAATTGGTTAAAATTAGAGAATTTTTATTTCTTATGCATTTGTTGCTTCTGCTATACATGAAGGTCTCAGCGAGCTTAGAGAAAAATGGACTACAATTAATAGAAATTAACAGTAGTTAAGCAAATGATATCAATGTTTGTCTCTCCAATCGGCAAACACGAGGCTATATCAGATTATCAGTTGGAGATAACCATCTTACATAGGGATGATTATTACCAAAAGCCTAGTGGGATATTTATTAGTACAATTACTGAACATGTCTGAATGCTTTCTATTTTACATGTGCGGTGCCATCTTGCTATAAACTTGCATCCAGTTCTCTCTTGACTTAGCAGGTAAATTCTTGAACCAATTGTAGCTGATATATGAGTTCTTTTTAGCTTATCTCACAACTTCACCATTGGCAATAGCAGACATTTGGAATGTAATGCTGCTATTATGCACATAACCCCATACACACAATTGCATGTTGTTTCATCTCAGCACCATTTGTCTTATTTGGCTGTTAGTTTAAAGCACGGGGATTTTCGGGTTCTATTTTCTCTTCTTTTTTATACTTTACTTTAGTACCCTTCATTACATTACTCTGGATTTTTTAATTTTTATGCCACGAGTTATAAGAGAGCTATTTCTCTTCATCATCAGGCAATGATAACCTTTTTCATCTGTGAACTCAGGTCGCTTTCGAGTCATGTTCATGTTAGGAGCCTGGTCAGAGGATCATTTTGTTCTTGCAGTTCTTGAAAATATGGGTTCCTTATAAAAAGAAACGGTGAAATGATAACCAGAATTTCAACAGCTTTCAAAAGTGTCTTTGCCAGTTAACGATTTTGTTATTCATGATGATAAGGATACAAGGTGGAAAGCGCTAGGGGATTCCAAGGACGTGCCAATTTGTGTCTTCTCTTTTGAGTCTGATGTAAAAGTTATGAAAAACATGGCTGCAAGATTTCTTTTGCATTTTTTTCGATCTGATTCCAATGGCTGACGGTCACATATGTTATAGATTCTTCAGTTATCTGGTTAACTTATCGGGCATGTTTTGCTTTTAGTCTACATATGTATTGTTGCAGGGTCATCACGCGGTGATAAGTTTCAACAAAAACCACCAATATATTTTTAGTAAAGATCCTATGATTCCTATCTTTTTAACATGTGCCTCAAGGTCGGATTTTATTTATAGTTTCATCATTCTTTGGGCAAGTTGTTTCTTGTGGTTATAGGATCATACAGGTTAGAAAATTTCAATTTAATTTACTCTTCTGCTTGCACTGTAAACTGAGTTGTAAAATGTAAATGATATCTGATATCTACAGAGGGTTTGGGAGCAGAGTGATGATCCAAATACACAAGTTGCAATGGATGAAATCATGAACTCACTCTTTACTCTAACACAAGACCAATATGGTAATTTTATGTTTTTCAGGTACAAACCAATCCTACTTCTCATTGTGTCAACTTTGTTACTTGCGTGCACTACTACAACATGGTAAACCCCACCAGCGATCGGCTGTCATCAGCAAGCTTACTGCACCATATGTCAGATATGATTTGTGATGTGTCTTTTTCATTTTAGTGGGTTATATATATAGGGATAGTTGTGGTGTCTATTTTAAGAGTTTACTTAGAGAAAGATCTGAACAGGATATTTCACTCAAACATATTTCTATTGGTATAAGAAATGTCTACGCTCACTTTGAATTCTTATTGGCAAACAAAACATTTCTTTAGGTGCTATATTGATAGAGATACAATAATGGGAACTGATTTGTACATAAGATAAATTAGTCATACACAACAAAAAGTGATTGTTTGGACTATTATACCCTTGAGTTTGTGGATAAGAATAAAATAATCTCTTTGATTTACTAGAAATATTGATGCATTTTGATGAGATAATTAGCAAATAGTGGTAGACTCTCTTGATTATGCATGTTATTTCACATTTATGTGGACAGGATTTGAAGGACTCCATCTGCATTACAATCACATTCTCTGATATGGAAAAAACTTGTTCTCTTTTTGAAAATCTTAAGGTATTCCGGTTGTTTTTATCGTTCTAATTGGATAAATATAGGCAAATTGTTAAAAAGGATTAACATGGCTTTTTATCTTAATGTGGATTGCAAAGACTGTGGAAATTAAGAAAAAGGCATGTTTGTTGTGTGTAGTTAATAAATTTTGTTATAAAACTTTCTCGCAGTTCTATTCGTCATCATTTTTGGGAGGTATTAGTGAAGTAGTAGCTCATGTTTTCTCTTGTTACCCGGATGCAAATTTACATGCTGCTTTTCTTGATTTGGTCTTTGCAAATTTACTGTGGGTTGCTTTTCTTGATGCTTCGCTTCTGTTAACTTATATAATTCTGTGTAATCTACAATTCTACATGTGTTTTCAGGAATACGATAGCTGTCTCCTTTTCGGTGCCGTGTCTTTATGTATTCCTTTTGATTTGGTCGTTGCGGACGATTGGACGAAGACTTTGAAAAGGGCTTTATCATAGTTTATAACAGAGCTCTTTCAGCTTCACTATGCAAAATAGTCAATAGGGTAGGAATTGCAGTCAAATAAGTCTATCATTTTCTGGTTTCAAACTTCACATGATTCTATATTCGAATTCTTGATTGGAAAACGGCTATATTGATAAATAGTTATATAAGGAAATGTAGAAGATCAAGGGCGTATCGGCTGTGACGGTCATATTGATTGTGTATCATTATCTTACTGGTAACCATGGCAATTGAGAGAATCGATTTATTATGCAATTGGAGATCATATCATTTTCTTTGTTTTGTGATTTCAGATCATTAACAATGCTATTCAAGCGAAGCTGTTTGTGATCCTGTTTAAAAGGATGATGGTACATGTTTGACACACACAATGATAACTTTAATGCAAAAATTCAGTCAGATTGACTCTCCGTGGTCAAGAGGAGGTATGTATCTTTTTCTACTTTTGTCTATTCTTTCTCTCTGAAGTCTCTCTAACACTATTTCAGGGTATTTGCCGGTGGTTACTCATTTGACAAGCAGGTAGTGTTAGGTGCGCATCAAGTGTTTAATAGAATGCCTAAACGCTTAACCATCAGCAGTTTCAAGGTATTGTTATCTGTTTATCATCTAATTGAAATCTACAAATGAAAGCTGATTCAACTGTGTTTATGCGCAATTGGTTTAGAGTTACAAGAGTGAAGTAACGAGCCATAAACATGCTAAAGGTACGTATTTGATCTGTTTCGTGAAATTCGAATTTGTTACACATTTAATGACATTGATATACAGTCAAACACTGCATTTCTCATGTGACAAGGGTCAATTTACTTTTCCTGGTGTATACATGCATCAGTATATCTCTCTGGTTAGGGACATTGTATTTCTTATGTGACGAGGGTCATTAAGTTCTCTCTGGTTAGGGACATTATAATGTTTTCTTCTTTTGTCATCCGTGTTTTGTTGTCCTCTGTTTTATAGGTTTCGATCCGTGTCAGTTGCTTACAAGGTTTATGTGTTAATAAGAAACAATATTTCCTGGTGTTTTGTAATCAATAGGCACTGTGATTGATTAGTTAAACATTTAGACACAAGTGTTGTGGTCAACCCGTTTTGAAATGTTACTTAACCCTCTTGACGCTTGCATTCTGCCACATCTACACTTTCTTTGATTTTAATTTCGGAACTGTAAAAACTCGCTTATATTTGGATGAGGTGAAGGATCACTACCCTTTGAAATCTCTGGTATATTTATCCTATACACAAAAACATCTCACTCGTGACTTAGCAATTTAAGCGCTTGTTTTTCATTTCACCGATAATCTGTACCTTCCAAATGACTTTTTTTAATGTCCGAATTCTTCCTACTGACATTTAATCATTTCCAAATTTGGCTAGACATATTTACATGTTTTTTGAACAAATGTATACTACGTACATATCCTTATATCTTATGTTTAATCTATTTCTAAATGGTACCATTTAAACATGACCAGGACCTTTTAGTTATCAATCTTGCATAACAATGCATTTTTATGTGAGGAGGGTAATTAAATTCTCTTTACTGAACATTTAAGAAATTGGCAAGCATTCGCTGAAATGAGTTTCACTCAAGACAGGAATTTAGTTCCATGTATGCCCCCCACCTCACCTTACGCACACTTACAAACACATGTCACTTTTGACCTAACAATTTTAGTGCTCATTTTTCATTTCGCTCTAATGTCCTGATTCGTCCTACCGACCTTAATTCATTTTCAATTTGTTGTATTCGTAGCTAATATTGTCATCAAGGCTATAGTTACTTTGTAAATTGTCCTCGCATATCATTTTCAAATTTGTTGAAGTATAGACTATCGTTGCATTTCATATGCGACGAGGGATAGTAACTTTTGCTGCGGAATACACGCATCTGGTTAGTCAGTACATTGATCGACCTATAATTAAGTACTCCTTTTAATATGTGTAGGTTCAAACATTGCATTTCTTATGTGATGGGAGTAATTAAATTCTCGTGCATAATACATGCCAATGTATCTTATACTAGCATCGTACCCGCGCAATGCTACGGTAGCGAATAGTTTTTGTTTTGCAACATGTCACTTTCTTGAATGAATAATGATGTATTATTCGCGAATGTCACAAAAAAGTTTTCTTCGGTAACATGTCCATTTTTTTCAAATTTTCTTTTTTCTGCATCAACTATTTTATTATTTAAAAAATAAATTCTAATATTAAAATAAGTAAAAGTATTTATATTTATGAAATAAGGAAAGATAAGTTAATAATATTTTAGAAATCTTGTTGATATAGGTGGATAATTGTGTTTGTGTGAGAGTATATTTTAAATAAATAAAAAATTAAAGTAAATTAAGAGAGTATGGAATGGTTAAATATTGAGTGGATGAGATTAGTTTAAATATAATGAAAGGTCAAGATGTTGTTTTGATTGAATTTTAAGAAGTCTTAAAATTAAAGAGGAGAGAGAGTGTTAAATGGTTTATATAGTATAGATAATGTTTATTCCTTTCAACATTTGTGTTTCATTGTCCTCTATTTAATGGGTTTTGATATGTGTTTACTTGCTTACTAAGTTTTGTGTTAATAAAAGAAATGAAATTTCTTAAGTGTTATGTAACCAAGCGGATTGCTTAGTCTACATGTGAACATAAGTTTTGTGTGTCAACCTATTATAAAAGGTTACTCAAACTCGCTTGACCCATCTATCTTGCAACATCTACTTGCATTTTATTCTTGAAACTGTGAAGAACTCCGAATTAACTCAAATGAGGTGAAGGATCACCACCCTTTGAAATCTCTAGTATATTTATCCTCTACTTATAACTTTATCATAATTTCATTTGATTCATGAAACTAAGTGTTTGCAAGGAATTGAACGCCTAAGGAGTTGGCAAGCATTGGATTGAGATGGACTCGCCACTCATTCATTCATGGGGAATAACAAGTTCTGGTCAAGACAAGGCTTTAGTTCGGGGTATGTCTCCCTTCATCCACACCAACACATGCCTACACAAACACATCTCACTTGTGGCTTAACAATTTTAGTGCTTGTATTTTTATTTCACTAATAATTTATACTTCAAAAAGACTTTTTCGTAATGTCCTGTGTTAAGAAATAAGCTAAGAAAATTATAAAAATGCTAGAAATGGTGAGACGAGGATGATTTTATTAATGGAAGGAAAAGATAACATAGAACTATCAGTAAGGATTGAAATGGAATCCTCCTGCCCAAATCCTGATCCACGACTTCATTCTTCACTTCTCCCAGAATAAAATGGAATATAGTAGGCGGGATCGGCCATAGACTACCTCGAATGGTATAGTGTAGGTGGATACATGGTATGATGTATTGTGCCAATACTCAGTCCCAGGAAGCCACATGGACCATGTCTTAGGATGATCACACGCGAACACCTCTTGCCAAAACTTACTGAGAACAAGTGGGTCGCGATAACTGAGTATTGAGTTGGGAATTTTGTGAAGGTGAATTACTTCTTTCCAAAAAATTTCAGCAACTGTCCGAGCCGTATAGGGGTGTTTTAACAAAATGAAATGGCAATACTTAGACAACCTGTCCACAACTACCAAAACAGGTTCAAAACCCCTGGATTTGGGCAGACCCAAGTAAAATCGATTGAAATATCCTCCCAGAACTGCGAAGGAATGGGCAGGGGTTAGAGAAGTACCCTTAGTTCAAAGTGGATGATTTGAAACGTCATAAATCATCACACTTGCGAACGAATTCCTTGACCGACTTTGTCACTCCCACCTAATAAACTCCGGAAGGAAGACGTCGATACGTGTGATAATAGCCCGAATGACCGCCGTCGGGGCTGCTATGAAATTCTTCTAACAATATAGGTATCCAATTCGAAGCAGCAGGAATAACCAAGCAGTTTTTGTATAACAGTTTTCCATCAATGAACGAAACTCGCGGCTGTAAGAGAGGATCTAGAGTGAGGTCAGCCACCACTTTCTTCCAATTAGGATCACATATGATTCTTGGAACCAACTGTGCTGAATTTGTGACTGATAAGTTTTCGTGATGTTATGCGAGGAATTGAACATCTAAGAATTGGCCAGCATTGGATTGAGATTGACTTGCTACTCATTCATTCGTGGGTCAAAAAGAGCCCGGGTCAAGACAGGTATGTCTTCCTTCCCTCACCCCCTCACTCATACTTACACAAACAAATCTCACTTGGGACATAACAATTTAAGTGCTCCTTTTTCGTTTCACTAATAATTTGTACCTTCCAAAAGACTTCTTTCTTTTAGTGCCCTGATTCTTCTTACTCATCTTAACTCATTTCTAATTTTCTTACGTATTTACATGTCATTTAAACCGTTGTATAATATGTACATACCTTATTATCTTATCTTTCAACTATTTTTAAATGGAATCCTTCAAGCATGAGATGGGCCTTGTATAGTAATGTTGATTATGTTTCATGAATTTCTGTTACCGTAGCGTGATTGGATGGCCTCGATAAGAAGTAATAAGAGGTTGGCTAACCGTTACAACACCTAAACCAAACAAAAATATATGAAAGACGATATTTGTTCTGATACAACTAGTATAGTTCCCCTGTTTTTCCTTTTTCTTTTGCTGTTCTTGTCTGATTAATTTCCTTGTCCACAGTATTCATCGACTTTGGCCATCACTTTATTGACATATAGTGAAATACTTCTTGTAACATGTGTCGAGTATGACTTTAGTTCAAGATTTAAGTCAGGTGGTTAGTTACTGTAGAGCAAAGAAAAATCAAGGCCAAACTCACCTCAACAACCAAATGCTTCGAAGAGAATCAAGGAAATGTTAGAACAATTATTCATGGCCTAATTGGCCTTGCACGTAGACAAAAATTCAAAAAGTCTTACATGGCTTATAGATAGTGGATGTACGAGTCACATGACACCCGAACCATCTTTCTTCAGTAGTCTTGACACCTTAATCAACACCTCATTAAAGTTGGGAAACAGATATTTTGCTTAAGCCAAATGGAAGAGGCACTATTACTGTTAACACAAAGAAAGGTACCAAATACATCTCTAATGTTTTATACGTCCCTAAACTTGATCAAAATTTGCTAAGTGTTCCACAAATGATGAAAGATGGTTATGAGGTGAATTTTAAGAATTTCTCGTTGCTGTATTAGTGATGCTGCCGGTTAGGCGGTTATGAAGTAGCTAATCTTGATATGATGAATAATAGTTTTACTTGAAACTTGATGTTGCAAATGCAAGTGCTCTTTGTGTTATGGAAGATGATAGTGTGAAATGATATAAAAGATACGGCAGTTTAACTACTCAACACTAAAGCACATGTATACTACTCGGTGAATGGTATGCCTAATATTAGTGAAGTAAATTCTACATGTGAAAGTTGTTAGATTGGAAAAAGTCACATACTGTCTTTTTCAAAATACGATGTGACAAGTTTCAAACGGAAGCTAGAGATTGTGCATTCCGATATCTGTGGTCATATGTCTACATCATCTTGGAATGACAACAAACTTTTTGTACTCTTTATTGATGATTACACAAGAATGTGCTGGGTTTATTTCTTTAGCAACAAAGGTTCAGTGTTTCCAACATTCAAGAATTTCAAGAAACTACTGGTGCAAAGTAGTTGTACTTTGCAAACTCTAGGAACTGATAATGGTGGAGAATTTACTTCAAAAGAGTTTGAAGATTTCTTTCAACAACAAGGCGTAATTCATCAAGTTACAGTTCCATACTTGTCACAACAAAATGGAGCATTTGAGAGAATGAATACAACTTTATGGAGATAGCAAGATCACTACTCTTGGTAAGGAATCAAGTCTTCAATTAAACATTTAAATATTTTTGGTTCTATTTGTTATTATCATATTCGAGATGTCAAGAGGGTAAACTTGATGTAAAAGCTAGAAAAGGTATCTTTGTTGGCTATGCAACCAATTCAAAAGGATACAAAATTTTCTAAGTGAAGAAAATTGTAATGAGTAGAGATGTAACATTTGATGAAGGAGCCTATTGGGACTGGAATGTGAAAGAAGTAAAAAGGCACGACGGTATTAATTCAAGTACACAAGCTGAAATACTTTCAAGCGAAATAAATGAACCAAAATTTGATGTTCAAGACACAACTGCTGTCTTAAGGACAAGACCACTTGCTGAAGTTTACGAGTCTTGTAATATTGTTGTCATGGAACCTCAAAGCTATATTGATGCCAATAGATTGAAGCTATGAGAGTTGAACTTGAAATTATTAGGAAGAATGACACATGGAAGCTTGTTGATTTGCCAGCAGGAAAAAAATGCAATAGGTGTCCAATGGATTTTCAGACCTAAATTACACCTTGATGGTTTAATTCATAAACATAAAGCAAGATTAGTTGTTAAAGACTATTTTCAAATCGCCGGTGTAGAATATGGAGACACTTTTGCTCCCGTTGCTCGTCATGACACAATCAAATTACTATTGGCTATAGCTACTCAACGCAAATGGAAAATTCACCATCTCGACATAAAGTCTACATTTCCTAATGGTGAACTTGAGGAGGAGTTTTATGTAAATCAGCCTGAAGGTTTTGAAATAGTTGGCCAAGAATAATAAGTGTACAAGCTATATAAGGCAAGAAGGTCCAACCTTAATCTACTGCGATAACATCTAACTCAAGAACGTCCAACCGTAATCTACTACGATAACAAATATGCTATTGCTATAGCAGAAAATCCCGTATAACACGGAAAAACAAAGCACATCAACGTCAAGTATCATGCTATTCGAGGAGAAGCTGAGAAGAATGGAGAGGTCAAGTTGAAACATTGCACGTGTGACACTCAATTGACATATATGCTAACTAAGTCTCTTACTGGAATGAAGCTAGAATATTTGAAGACTCGACTTATGATAACAACAATCTTAAAGAGGAGTGTTAAAGCATTTAAGGATGTTATTGGAAATACATTTCCTAGTATTTTATAAACTTAGTTTTGAAGTATCCTTAACCAGTAACTATTAAGAAACTTAGCCACTAAGTACTTAGCTCTATGTACAGGGGCAGACCCTTGGGGTGTGGTGGCATCATAAAATGGTAAAAATAATACTAATTAAGATTACTGGTGTTGTTCGGGTTTTTTCCGGGTTTCCAGTTAATCGGGTTAGGTTTTAATGACGTTTAAGTTGTTTTCCGGTATTTAAGGCTATAATCTAAACCAAAACACAATTTATATGGAACTCTATTAGTTCTCGCTCAAGATGAATCCTTTCCACGCAATCAAAGTCATATGAATACATTTTCTTATTAATTGGTATGTGGAGTTGAAGATCTTTAACCACTACTACCAAAGGAAATGATTGGTATTCTCCCTCACTTGGCTCATTTCTTCTTTTATTAGTGCATAGCCCAAACTCCAAAGGAGATGATATTAGCCCATTTTAAGTTAATTAATATTAACTATCTAGCCCAATTGTAATGTTATGGTATATTAAAGGTATAAAATCGAATATAAGATTACAATTTGTTAAACTTATATATATATTTTTAATTTTAAGTAGATTATGGTGGTATTTAAAAATGAATCGTAGCACTCCGAAAATTGACCCGTAGCACCGTCTAAAAAAATCAAATTTAACATTGCGTGCGGAAAATTGACCAGTGTCCCGTGAACCCCCCGGACATAAGGGGGGTCCGCCCCTGTCTATGTAGGATAAGTTCTTAAAGAGTCTTAATCACAAAGAATACTTAGTTGTGAAGAAAACACTATTTTCTTAGCCTATAAATAGGTATTCTATCTCAAGGTATTCCGTCATAAGAAACAGAAGAAAAAAAAAGAAGAGTGATCATTTTCAACATGCTTGGTTTTGTATGTACATTGATGTAGCCTTGTGAAAGATATAATTCAGCTGAAATATGCTTTCAAGCTCTATCACACTAACTTTGCAATTGAGGTATATATCAAAATTGCAAGTTTCTTGGTATGAACGTGACTGGGAATACATATAATGTACGTTAATAGTTACTTTTGATGTATGTTCTGCAAATTAATAAATTAATTAACTATGCAGTAGGATAGGAAGCCTGCATGGCAATTCCACAAAGGCCTTCTTTGGCATCAACATCTCTTTGCATCATTATATACCCCTCTTGACCCCAGCTTGTTCCCCAGGAGTTCTTCACGAGCCAATACTTAGTCCCATCATCACTCATTCCATAACCAACGGCAGTAACACCATGGTCAAGTTCGGTGCCACAGTCTCCTGTAAAGACACCACTAGAGTAGAACTGGAAGTCGGACCCACTAGCATCAATGGCAACAGAGATGGGCTGACTAGCTACAGCTTTTAACAGCGCAGCTTCACTATTAGCAGGAACATCTTCATGACCGGTAATATCTGCAGCATGGTTAGATGCCTCGTTGCTGTTGCAGGTGCCGTCAACTCCTTTGTAAGGGTAGTTGGTCTCTGTAGTGAGGCCTTTATTGCTTACAATAAATTCAAAGGCATTGTCCATAAGACCACCCTCACATCCTTGATCTACACCACTAGTGTCACAGTCCACGAGCTCTTGTTCAGATAGCGACACTAGTTTACCTGTTTTCAGTTGGGTTATTCCTTCCATGGCTGCCACAGCCGAAAATGCCCAACAACACCCTGCGTACATTTATATATATAGTCATGCATATATGATGAAATTAATTTATTATATATTCGAAGTTGTCAAATAAATATATAGCTAGCATGAACATAAATAATTAAATAAATGCTAGCAGCTGCTTCATAGATTAATTAATTACCACATTGGCCTTGATCTTTAATAGGTGTTACTGCACCTTTCTTTCTCCAATCCATTGATGATGGAACCGCTGTCACGTTTTCATACCTGAAAGCAGAGGTTGACGGGGAGCATTCATGTGCTTTGAATCGGTTTCTTGTGGTTCTAAACTCTTCGTTTGTAAGGTCTGCAAACTCATTGACAGCTAATTTGTATCCTTTGTTCATGGCATTGTTGAATGAGTCGATATACCGCACGTTCTCTTGAAAAATATTTGAACGCCGTTGTTTCTCCTCAGCGTTCTTGTACACACGTCCATAACGGACCATCCACTGCTCGTGACTCTCGTTTTCCTGGAGCAAGCGAGAGGCCGCATGTGAAAGCAAAGTCGCAGAGAAGATGAGTAGAATTAAACAAGTCAGCAGCGGAGTTGATTTGGTGGATGACATAGTTCTTAATTGCTGTAGGTATAATTAAGAAGCAAAGGAAATGAATGAGTTGATGTGAACTCCCCAGAGGTTGGCTTTATATAGAATCAAAGTTTTTGTCCTTTTGTGCAAATTAAAACGTAATACTTTTCTTTCCAAGACCGTGGAAGATAAGATGCTCTTCTTTTGAATCTAATATTATTTAATATATACTAATAACGTAGTGTTTATGGTGTTTATATTGACAATATATATAAGTATAAGCTAGCTGCTTGACCTTTTCTTTTGGACTGGACTGCTAAAGTGTCTACTCTTTGATTGTTTTTCAGCAACCATAATTAAGTTGGCCATTATCTTGGAATTTGGTGTTGTCATATATCTGGTAAATTCTTGATCATCTCAGAGGGGTATAAATGTAACTTTTCCCTTTAAATCATTTTCGCTGCAGACATGCATTAGCTAGATTTGCATGCCAATAATTTAATATCAACCTTAATATATATGGACTGATCGATGTACGTACGTGTAGGCATTAGTTTTCTGAGTACGTACATGATGTAAATAATAAACATGTAATTTGCATCCTAGCTAGGTTATGTACTCCAGATACTAAAGCACCATCACACAATATATGGACTTATGCATCTACCACATGTTGACTAGGCAAATTAGAACAGCACAAACTGATTGCAAATCTAATCAATGTCAAGAAAGTGAATGGTTAATTGGAAAGATATTTGCCAACATAAATTAGCTAATTTGCTCAGAAGAATGAGAATGTAAATGCTTTGGATGTGAATAAATGCCCAGCAAAATAGATTACGTCGTCAGGATGACAAAAGCAGATTGGGGTTATCAATCTGTTTGGTCTAGTTAATATTGAAGATGATATCATCAATAAATCTGTTTCTGAAGTGCTCCTACATATATGGGTCTATTCATTGTATTCAATTTAAGAATAAGGCATCAATATATAATTTATCTCAACCTGTAAATTGTTGACTACATCAGGGCTTATCTACATATGGGGGTTCAGAATTTAATTACTGTATGATTGTTTAATCAGGATTTCCAGTTAATTGAAGATGATTTATTTGCTTGTTTTTTGGCATTCAACATATTTAATTCTTGTGGCTAATATTATTGTAACTCCTCTGTTCCGTGTTCCTCTTGCTACTACTGAGCATACTTGCTAACCCTTTTGACAACCCTAAAAATAATTGTAAAACCAAGCGAACAGGACAACCCGCTATTACTACTTTTTGTGGATTACTGTGTTCTTTTTAAACCTCTCTTGTAGGTTGCAATTATAGTTTTGTTTGTTTTGCAAATTAAGGGAAGTCAAAGTTCGTTTGAAAAGTTTATTACTTTTAAACAAACCTTACGGAAATGTAGAAGCTTAGAGAGTGTTTTGATGTCTATGGTTGGCATTCTATTGGAGGGGCTTATGAAGCTAACATTTTTAAAAGGTGCTACAATGAAATTGCATGAGCTTAGAGGATTTTGGAGGATTCTGGCAATTGCAGCTTATGATCCGTCTGCCTCACTCGTTACAGTATACAAAAAGGCACATAAAACAGCGGGGTCAACATCTGGTTAATCCGTTTGACCACTGATTGCTGCCGGTGGCCGGGGGCACAACTTAAGAAACACCCAATCTCCTACCTTAAACTCTACATTTTTCTGGTGTTTGCCGGCCACTGATTTCATGTGTGACTGTGCTCGGTTTAGATGGTACTTCAGTTGCTTTAGAGCCTCATCTAGGTACACCAAATCCTGTGCCATGACTTCATTCTTCACTTCTCCTAGAATAAAATGGAATATAGTTGGCGGGGGTCGGCCATAGACTACCTCGAATTGTGTAATGCTTGTGGATACGTGGTATCATATATTGTGTTGATACTGAGCCCAAGGAAATCACAGGGACCATTTCTTAGGATAATCAAACGCGAACACCTCTTGCCACAACTTACTGAGAACAAGAGAGTCGCGGTAACCGACTATTCTCTATTTCAAAATATTTTTCCAATTCCCATTATAATCTTAAACAGTTAAACTGTTAGGAGTTGAAAAATATGAGGTTTAAGGCTAGTTTGGTGGCTAGAGGTTATAGCCAAGAAGTGGAGGTTGATTACAATGAAATCTTCTCTGTAGTGGTGTGTCATACACTAGTTAGCACTAGTAGCACAACAACATTTGGAGCTCAAACAGTTGGATGTTAAGAGTGCATTTTTGCATGGAGATCTTAAAGGAGAAATTTATATGAATCAACTGGAGGGGTTTGTAGTTAAAGGGAAGGAAGATTATGTGTGTAAGCTGCAAAGATCACTTTATGGATTGAAGCAATCTCCAAGGGTGGTATAAGCGATTTGATAGCTTTATGGTGAACAATGGGTTCTGACTACTACATATTTCATAAGAAAGGAGCTCATGGTTCACATGTGTATTTGGTGCTTTATGTGGATGAAATGTTGGTGGCAACTCGAGATAAGGCTGAAATTAAGAAGTTAAAAGAACTCCTTGATTCTGAGTTTGATATGAAGGATTTGGGGGCTGCTCAAAAGATACCTGCGATGGAAATATTTCAACATAGAGCTAAGGGTAAGCTTTTCTTGTCATAGAAAAGTTACATCGTTACATCTTGAAGATACTTTCCCGGTTTGGTATGGCTTCGGCAAAGCCTTTAAGTACTCCATCATCAGCAAATTTCAGGTTGTCAGTGGCTTTGGCACCTCAAACAGAAGCTGAAATAGAGTATGTGAGTAGAGTTTCTTATTCAAATGAAGTAGGAAGTCTTATGTATTGTTAGAATTGTTTTACTTAGTGTCCTTCATAAAGTATAGGGACTGGTTATGTAAATATCTCATTCTTTGTAAACACACGTATGTATATCTTTGTATCGGGTTTTCATATTTTGAATAAGAAAGATACACGATTGCTCTCTGATTTCACATGGTATCAGAGCCATCGTGATTCCTTCCGCTGCCCTCTTTATCATCTACATCACGTTATCTTGCCTTCGTGTCTCCCATCCAAAGGTTTTGTGGTTTAGGTGATCGCTTTTCTATTGATCGACATTGCTGTTGCTGCATTCTTTCATCGCTATTTAGCCTCTCCAGTTGATCGATTGTTGTTGCTGCATTCTATTGATCGATTTCTGCCATTGATTGGTTAATTGTTATTCACAGTTAGTCGATTGATTGACTCAGCATTAATCGATTTATTCAGATTTCAGATTGGGTTCCTTCGCTTGATTTAGTGCCATCAATTGAGTCGGAGATTTTCATCGTAGGCTCCACCTGCGCACTGCCTTTCCTGCACAACCCTACATCTGCGCAAAACATCATTTGCGCTAACCTTCTGCGCACTGCCTTTTCCTGCGCAAAACCTTCTGTCTGCGCACACTACCTTCTGCGCACACTACCTTCTGCGCACTGCCTTTCCTGCGCAAAACCTTCTCAGCGTACAAGTCCATATGTGCAAACTACTTTGACATGGGTGACGTTTTCAATCCTTCTTCTAGTACCCCTACTCAATCATTTATCATTGGAAATCAATCTATTACTTCTGATAAACTTACCGGATCAGCCAACTATGTATCATGGGCTGCTTCAGTGAAAATGTGGTTTAAAGGTCAAGGTCAGAGTGATCATTTAATCAAAAAGACTACAGACATTCCAGCAGCTGATCGAGCAAAATGGGAACAAATTGATGGCCAACTCTGCAATCTATTGTGGCAGTCTGTTGATTCCTCAATTATACAACTATTTCGTCCTTTTGACACTTGCTATGATGTGTGGACCGAAGCCTCTGAATGTTACACGAATGACATCCAAAGACTATATACTGTTGTTAATAATATACAACATTTGAAACAAGAAGGTAGTATGGAGTCCTATCTTGGACATGTTCGTGCCTTGATGCAGGAGTTTGCGGCCCTGATGCCATTTGTCAACTCTGAGACTGAACAAAACTCTCAACGAGAGAAATTCATCATGGTTGCTACTCTTTCAGGTCTCAAACCTGAATATGAAACCGCAAGGCATCAAATCCTTACTGGTTCTACTGTACCCACCATGAAGGACACCTTTCGCAGATTACTGAATATGACAGGTGCTACTACTACAACACAGGGAATAAACCCCTCAGCTTTTCTGGCCAATCCTAGTTCGAACACGACCCCGACTCCAGCTGTCTTTGCTTCAGGTACAAAGAAAGGAGGTAATAATAGTAAACGACCATCATGTGACTTTTGTCACCGTCTTGGTCACACTGAAGATAAATGCTGGAAGAAACATGGTCGTCCTGCAGCCTCGCCAGCTCAGACCAGTCAATCAAGCTCTGTTCATATTGCCTCATCATCTCCAACCGTGAATCTGCCACTATCTGATTATGAAGCTTTCCTACGGTTTCAGGCTGCACAACATTCAACCTCTGCTGCTACTACGGGTACACCTTCGGTTCTTGTAACTCAGATTCAGAATATGAGTCCTTGGATAGTTGATTCAGGTGCTACGGATCATCTATGTGGTAACAAATATCTCTTCACTCAGTTAACTTGCTCTGACTCTTTACCACAACTAACTGTTGCTGATGGTCATAAGACTGTTGTTAATGGAATAGGCACAACCCAACCTATACCTTCTTTGGCCTTGGACTCCGTTTTATATGTTCCTAAAAGTCCCTTTAATTTACTTTCTGTCAGTCGTATTACTAAAACCCATTCCTGCTCCATAACCTTTACTCCTGAATCTGTGTTTTTACAGGACCTGAGCACGGGACGGATGATTGGCGAAGGGCATGAGTCACAGGGTCACTACTACTTAGGTGGATCTCGACCTTCTGTTGCAGCTAGTACTGTGTCACCTTCGTACCTACATCACCTATATGGTCATCCTTCTCTTTCCAAGTTGAAGAAGATTGTGCCGAGTTTATCGTCATTAGATTCTTTAGAGTGTGAGTCATGTCAGTTAGGGAAACACACTCGTGGTGTTTTTCCTAAACGTGTCAATAATCGTGTTGATTCATTTTTTCTCTTGTTCACACTGATGTGTGGGGTCCTAGTCGAGTCTGTTCAACTTTGGGTTTTCAGTATTTTGTTACATTTATTGATGATTACTCTCGTTCAACTTGGTTATTTCTAATGCGAAATCGTTCTGAATTGTTTACAATTTTTAAAGATTATTGTGCTGAAATTAAAACCCAGTTTTGTAAAACTATTAGTGTTCTTCGGAGTGATAATGCTCTGGAGTATTTCTCTAAACCATTTCAGGAGTTTATGTCCTCCAATGGCATTTTGCATGAATCATCCTGTCCTCGCACCCCACAACAAAATGGTGTTGCTGAAAGAAAAAATCGACACCTTATTGAAACAACACGTACCTTACTATTACATGCCAACCTTCCACTCAAACTATGGGCTGATGCTGTCATGACAGCATGTTATATGGTCAATCGTATGCCCTCATCCGTCTTACAGAATCAAACTCCCTTCTCTCTCATGTTTCCAAATCAGAAACCATATCACCTTCCCTTACATCCCATTGGTTCGGTCTGCTTTGTTCATTGTCTAGACCCAGGAAGAGATAAGCTTTCTCCCAAAGCAGTCAAGTGTGTCTTTCTTGGCTACTCTAGACTACAGAAAGGGTACAAATGCTACTCTCCAACACTGAACAAATATTTTATGGTTGCTGATGTCACATTCTTTGATCATCAACTATATTATTCTTGTGACACTCACGACAGCACCAATGTTGAACATGTCCTCCCTATTCCTGTTTTTCATATACCTTCAACAGATAACATATCACCATCCTCCTCACCCACCCCTGCTCCGTTGAAAACATATCATCGTCGTCCTCACCAACCACAAACCATTCCTCCTACTACTGCTCCTTCTACTACTCCTGAAGACACAGATCCACCTACTGTAGTCGGGGCCCATGACTCATTCTCTACGCCGGTTGATCCATCTGATGATGAGCTTCCCATTGCCAAGCGAAAAGGTACACGCTCCACTGCCAACCTCGATCCCATTTATAATTATGTGGCATATGATCGCTTGTCTACCACCTTTTCAGCTTGTGTCAACAGTCTTGCATCCGTGAGTATCCCTAAAAATGTCCACGAGGCTCTATCCCATCCAGGGTGGCACAAGACAATGCTAGATGAGATGTCAGCGTTGACCGAGAATGAGACATGGGACTTGGTTCCGTTACCTCCGGGGAAATCTAAGGTCGGATGTCGATGGATATTCACTCCTAAAGTTGGCCCCGATGGACAACTTGATCGTCTGAAAACTCGTTTAGTTGCTAAGGGCTATACTCAAATATTTGGTCTGGACTATAGTGATACCTTTTCTCCTGTGGCCAAGATGACAAGTATTCGTATTCTGTTGTCCATGGCTGCAATGCGAGATTGGCCCTTGCACCAACTAGATATCAAAAAAGCCTTTCTCCATGGTGACCTTCAAGAAGAAGTTTATATGGAGCAACCACCTGGGTTTATTGCTCAGGGGGAGTCTGGTTTGGTCTGTAGACTGCGAAAGTCACTTTATGGTTTAAAACAATCTCATAGAGCATGGTTTGGGAGGTTCAGTACCGTGGTAAAACAATTTGGAATGAGACAATGCGAGGCAGATCATTCAGTCTTTTATCACATTTCAGGGATAAAGTGCATTTATTTGATAGTGTATGTTGATGACATAGTTATCACGGGAAATGATCATGAGGGCATAAAGCAGTTGAAAAACCACTTGGCCAATCATTTTCAGACAAAAGATATGGGCAACCTCAGATACTTCCTAGGCATCGAAGTTGCAAAATCTAAAGATGGAATTTCATTATCACAGAGGAAGTATGCTCTAGATATATTAGAGGAAACACACTTAATTGACTGCAAACCTGTCGAGTCTCCGATGGATCCTAATGTCAAACTCCTGCCAGGTCAGGGGGAGCTTTTGACCGATCAAGGGAAGTACCAAAGACTTGTCGGTCGTCTCAACTATCTCACAGTAACACGACCAGATATTTCATTTGCTGTGAGTATAGTAAGTCAGTTTCTAAATGCCCCGTGTGATACTCATTGGGAAGCCGCCTTACGAATCCTGAAATATATTAAAGGAGCTCCAGGGAAAGGCTTACTGTATGAGAACAAAGGTAATACGGAGATATCATCTTACACAGATTCTGATTATGGTAGATGCCCCTTCAGTAGAAAATCCACTTCTGGATATTGTGTACTCTTTGGGGGTAACTTAATCTCCTGGTAGAGTAAGAAGCAAAATGTAGTAGCCAGATCTAGTGCCGAAGCAGAATACTGTGCCATGGCAAACGCAACGTGTGAGCTAATTTGGATCAAACAGTTTCTTGAAGAACTACGCTTTTGCAAGGTCTCTCAGATGAAACTTATATGTGACAATCAAGCTGCGCTTCATATTGCTTCCAATCCAGTGTTCCATGAGAGGACAAAACATATTGAGATTGACTGTCACTTCATCAGGGAAAAGCTGTTGGATGGTCTCATCATCACTGAGTTTGTTAACTCGAATGACCAACTTGCAGACGGGTTTACAAAGCCTCTAAGAGGACCCCGAGTCGAATATATATACAACAAGCTTGGTGCCTATGATATATATGCTCCAGCTTGAGGGGGAGTGTTAGAATTGTTTTACTTAGTGTCCTTCATAAAGTATAGGGACTGGTTATGTAAATATCTCATTCTTTGTAAACACACGTATGTATATCTTTGTATCGGGTTTTCATATTTTGAATAAGAAAGATACACGATTGCTCTCTGATTTCACATATTCATGGTTTGTACTAGGCCTGACATAGCACATGCCAATAGTGTTGTTTCACGCTTTATGGCATGTCCAGGAAAAGAACATTGGGCTGCTGTGAAAAGAATATTTCGATATTTGAGAGGTTAAGCTCATGTAGGTCGCGTTTATGGTGGAAAATAAGGGTATTCAGACTCAGATTGTGCAGCTTAGATAATGCAGCTGATCTTGACTCTAGAAGGTCGTTACCGGGGTATGTATTCACTTTTGGAGATGTTGTGGTAAGTTTGAAATCAACGTTACAGCCATTGGTTGCTTTATCCACAACAAAGGCAAAATATATGGCAGTTATAGAGGCTGCAAAGGAAGGAATCTGGCTAAATGGTTTGATTGGTGATCTTGGATTTCTTCAAGATCAAGCTGTGATCTTTTGTGACAACTTAAGTGCTATTTGTCTTGCTAAGGATCAACTGAATCATTGAAGAATGAAGCGCATAGAAGTTCGTTATTATTTTGTACGACCAGAAAGAAGAGTTAAAGTAAAGAAAGAAGACTCATGATAACCCTGCTGATGCACTTACTAAATCCGTGCCTTTAAACAAGTTCAGACATTGTTTAGATATTCTAAACATTGAGAGTTGGAAGTAGAGTTTTATGTTTCTACTTTAGCAGAATTGAATTCAAGGTGGAGATTTGTCGAGTATGACTTTTTTAAGATTTAAGACGGGTGGTTAGTTTGTTAGTCACTTGCTTCTAATTCTCTTGTCATGCTGCCTGAACCAGTCCTATATATAACAAGGGCCTATCAATTGTAATTCTGATTTATCTTTGATCATCTAATACAATTCTCTTCAAGGTTCTCTCTATTTTTCCTAACAACGTGCATAAGTTCAAATACTCTATTTCTTATGTGAGTCCGTGTGCAGAATATATGTCAACATCTTTTTATATTTTCTTTGTTCTCCATTAACATTTGTGTTTCAAATGTACTCTGTTTTTATAGGATTTGATCTGTGTCAGCTGCTTACCAGGTTTTGTTTTTAAGAAGAAGCATTACATCCTAGTAATTTTTCAATAAATCTGAATAGTGATTGCATATTAGAACTTTTTTAGACATAATGGTTTTTTTTGTCTCAACCCTTCCACCGTGATGCATTATATCCCCCAACAAGAAATATGTAATCTTTTTTCTAGATGCCCCTAACCAACCCCCAGCCCCCTCCCCCCTTAATATGCCTCCCCTACCTGGGTCTCAAGACAACGTAAATAAAGTAACAACAGAATTTGCTAATGGACAGTGAGTGAAGTCATCACTCTCCTCAATAAATCTCTCCTTGTCGTCCCCGTCTTCGCTTACCAGACATAGCTGTGGAGTTTTTTCCCTGAGCAGCGATGCCCACGTGTGTACTTTTTGTCACATCGGAAATGCAAACCCTAGCCCGTTTATCTGCTAATTTCGAGTTTGTGAGTTTTTTTGAACTGGTCGGTATCTAATTCATAATATCCGCAGCTGGTTTTCGCTCTGTATTCCTCGAAGGCCCCTGTGTATGAGCTAATGATGCCACACTCAAACTTCACTCTAAATTATAACCGCTCGCAGGAATTGGAGCCTGATTTGTACTTTGCTTTGCTATCGTGACAGTTTTTGTAGTTGTTCATAAGAGATAAATTCGGCTTAGTTCAATCCCTCGGATTTCATTATATCCACATCTAGTTTCCGCTCCGAATTTGCTAAATACAAATTTGTACCCTTGTTTTGTGAGTTTGTGAGTTTTTTAACGGTCGTTGTCTATTCATAGGTAACTATATATTTATACCTTTACTTTGTGAGTTTTTTGAACGGTCATTGTCTATTCATAATATCAGCAACTGGTTTCCGCTCAATGTCTTGAAAATTCGGAGCGGAAACTAGTTGTAGGCATCATCCCTGTCAATTGTTGCCATCTTCAGCTTCCTTAGTCGTTGTTTAGTGCCCAACTTTAAGTAACGTTCAGCTGCTGCTTCTAATTCTTCATATTGTTTGTTTAAAAATTTTAGGAACCTTTTTGATACGTCTTCAAATGCAACTTATTCCATGATCCTTTTCTTTTCTCCAGCCGCGCTAGTTTTATTGGCAGATTCTTGAACATGATAATCACTCTCTGTTGCCTTATGTTTCATTTCTGCCGATATGATCTCATCGTAAAGAACACAGTGCACAATATGTATATGTATGTGTATGTAATATCACCGAATCTCTAATGTATATATTGACACGCTTTCAGAAACTTGATTCATCGTTTTACAGACCAAAACACACTTATAGATAAATCGGTTGTGGTTAGAGGGCAGTTAATTGCCTCCAATTTGCAGGGTGTTTTCCCTAAAAAAACAACCTTATGTACGTGTGTGTAAATACACCCTATACACACTTAAATATTACACATAAACCTAAGTTTAAGTACATAATTACACTAATATAAGTTCGATGATAATAATACTAACAAGTCTTCATATTTTGATTATATCATTAAAAATGGTTCCAACAATTTTCTCATCAAAATGATGGGAAGGGAATACCCAAATCTGTTCAATGCTGCTCATAATGTTATTTTTTGTGGTGTCTTTGATTGTTTGACTGGGGGTTGAGGAATTCCAGATTGCTTCTGAGTTAAAGACAACAAAGTATTCGTTACTTCTTCATGTCCTTTTGTTGTCTCCTAGTGCCTCTAACTTGCAATGTTCTGCCTACGATCTACCTTAAGTATAATGGCATCCAAATCCACATCCAGTTTGTGCTCCATGTCTAAAAGTGCTTTTCATCGAGTGAAGCCTGGTATTCAGAAAACACTGTATCAAAATTTTCTACTTTTTTTGGTCTCGTCTAAATGAACATAGCCCATGGCGGCGAGTGGGAGGCGCGTGAGAAGGCGGTAGGCGATCGGACGGGGTAGCTGAGGTCACCGGAGGCCACTGAATACTTCTAGAGGGGCGGTGACATCAAAAAACAACTTCTGATGGGAAGATGACAGGGGAAGGGAACGTAGGTTTCAGTAGCTTGAAGAATCTGGCTCTGATACCATATTATCAGAGGCTGAGAATAGTACTATCATATCTTTCTTTCTTATTTACTGATATACAACAAGATATATATACACATAAAAGGAAAACTAGAAGACTCTATTAGAAACCCTAAAGCCTGTTAAGCTCCCATGACGTTATAACTTCTACAAGCATCAATATTTCTAGTAAACCCCCTACCAAGCCCACGATGTCCTCTACCACTTGTCACCCTCCTTTATCGACTCGTACTATACAACTGAAAGCACTTTGGGCATCTTCAAACCCAAATTCCTTTTAATCTACATGCATCCTTTTCTACTCTTACTCTCGTCCATCGTATCCCAAAGATACTTTATCCGACACTAATCGGAAAAATACAATGACCAAGAAATTTAATGCTCTAATAGAAAATAAGACATGGATGCTTGTACCATGCACACTTGGCACGCATATTAATGACATGAATTTAGATCAGATGGGACATTTGTGTACTAGAAAGCATCAATGATGCACAATCACAACAAGTGATTATTGACTGTCATAAAACCTTTAGTCCATTTGTCAAACCGGCAACAATCCGAACGGTCTTAAGACTTGCATTATCTAAAGCATGGACCATCCACCAATTGGATGTTAAATACGCCTTCTTAAATGTAAACTTGAATGAGACTGTCTACATGTACCAGCCTATGGGTTTGCGCGATCCTTCTCACTCAAAAAAAAAATATTTATACGACCTTAAAGAAGCCCCTCGAGGTTGGTACAAATGTTGCTTTTTCATTTTCTATGTCGATGAGATATCCTCACCACGTTTTCTCATCGTCTACGACATTCTCTCATGTGACTTTTGTCTAGAGAATTTTCTATGAAGGATCTTGGTCATTTGCACTAATAAATTTCGTCATAAGAAACCGAAGAAAAAAAAAAGAAGAGTGATCATTTTCAACATGCTTGGTTCTGTATGTACATTGATGTAGCTTGTGAAAGATATAATTAACCTGAAATATGCTTTCAATTAAGCTCTATCACACTAACTTTGCAATTGAGATATATATCATACATTGCAAGTTTCTTGGTATGAACGTGACTGGGAATACATATAATGTACATTAATAATTACTTTTGATGTATGTTCTGCAAATTAATTAACTATGCAGTAGGATAGGAAGCCTGCATGGCAATTCCACAAAGGCCTTCTTCGGCAGCAACATCTCTTTGCATCATTATATACCCCTCTTGACCCCAGCTTGTTCCCCATGAGTTCTTCACGAGCCAATACTTAGTCCCGTCATCACTCGTTCCGTAACCAACTGCAGTAACACCATGGTCAAGTTCGGTGCCACAGTCTCCTGTAAAGACACCACTAGAGTAAAACTGGAAGTCGGACCCACTAGCATCAATGGCAACAGAGATTGGCTGACTAGCGACAGCTTTTAACAGCGCAGCTTCACTATTAGCAGGAACATCTTCATGACCGGTGATATCTGCAGCATGGTTCGATGCCTCGTTGCTGTTGCAGGTGCCATCAACTCCTTTGTAAGGGTAGTTGATCTCTGTAGTGAGGCCTTTATTGCTTACAATGAATTCAAAGGCGTTGTCCATAAGACCACCCTCACATCCCGATCTACACCGCTAGTGTCACAGTCCACGAGCTCTTGTTCAGATAGAGACACTAGTTTACCTGTTTTCAGTTGGGTTATTCCTTCCATGGCTGCCACAGCCGAAAATGCCCAACAACACCCTGCATACATGTATATATATAGTCATGCATATATGATGAAATGAATTAATTATATATTCGAAGTTGTCGAATATATTTTTTTACGGCTCCTAAACTACTCCACATTGCCTTTAATAAGACTTGAACCCATGACCTTTGGTCAATGGGGCACCACACCACAGCACTTAGTGCCTATCACTAGGCTACAACCTAAGTGGCAGTTGTCGAATAGCTAGCATGAACATAAATAATTAAATAAATGCTAGCAGCTGCTTAATAGATTAATTAATCACCACATTGGCCTTGATCTTTAATAGGTGTTACTGCACCTTTCTTTCTCCAATCCATTGATGACGGAACCGCTGTCACGTTTTCATACCTGAAAGCGGAGGTTGACGGTGAGCATTCATGTGCTTTGAATCGGTTTCTTGTGGTTCTAAACTCTTCATTTGTAAGGTCTGCAAACTCATTGACAGCTAATTTGTATCCTTTGTTCATGGCATTGTTGAATGAGTCGATATACCGCTCGTTCTCTTGAAAAATCTCTGAACGCCGTTGTTTTTCCTCAGCGTCCTTGTACACACGTCCATAACGGACCATCCACTGCTCGTGACTCTCGTTTTTCTGGAGCAAGCGAGAGGCCGCATGTGAAAGCATAAAGTCGCGGAGAAGATGAGTAGAATCAAACAAGTCAGCGGAGTTGATTTGGTGGATGACATAGTTCTTAATTGCTGTAGGCAGGTATAGTTAAGAAACCAACTAAGGAAATGAATGAGTTGAAGTGAATGAGAGGTTGGCTTTATATAGAATCAAAGTTTTAGTCCTTTTGTGCAAATTAAAATGTAATATTTTCTCTCTAAGATCGTGGAAGATAAGATGCTCTACTTTTGAAATTAATATTATTTAATTTATATGATCTAATTTATAACGTAGTGTATATGGTGTTTACATTAATTGACAATATATAAGTATAAGCTAGCTGCTTGACTTTTCCTTTTGGACTGAACTGCTATAGTGTCTACTACTCTACTCTTTAAATTTGTAACGTATATACATAGATAGGTTAAGTAGCAACCATACAATTAAGTTGGCGATTATATTGGAATTAATTTTCTGTTGTCATATATCTGAGAGGGTTTGTAACTTTTTTTCATTAACTCTTTTTGGTTGGCTTTTAAATATTCCAAAGCAGGGATTAAATTAGGTTTGCATGATACTTAATCCTTGCTGGCATGTGTAGGCATTTTCAATTATCTGTATGTGACCTATGTAAATAACAAGCGTTTGCATCCTACAGAACCACCACACAATGGCTTATTGGAGCTAAATTTGCTTGGACAATACAGAAGCATTAGACTTTAATAATGCTTTGGATCTGAACAAATACCGATCTGTTTGTATATTTATTGACAAGATAATGATATCGATCAATATATTTATTTGTGACGATCAAGATGAACATGGTGAGGATCCTTCCAAAGGAAAAGGACGTGGAAGACCTTCATTAGAAACACAATGTTTCTATTGTCACAAATATGGGCATACAATGAACTATTGCAAGAAAAGAAACGAAGATGAAAGTGAGGATGCCAAGTTTATGAATGAAACGGGTTTAATTAAGGAGGAGGAAACAATCAATGTTTATAATATTTTGAAGTGATGAACTTCTGATGGGTGATGTGTTGGATAATTTGACAAGAAAGGATGCCATTTTTTGGTTCTGAACAATGCTCTACATAGCGATTTTTGGATTCTATGATGGATTGAAGATTAGAAGCTTCCAAACTGAAATCTAAATTAGTGTATTGTGTTTATAAGAATCTAACTTAGAGTGATGTTTTAGAAAATATATTCTAGACAAAGTGTGATAGTTAATGGTAGTTTTCTGGAAAATATATGTAAGTTGTGATGGTTCACAAACAGGTATGCTTATAGGTCATGATGATTTACAACGAGTCATGTTGGTTGACATGGTAGTTAATTTCAATTATAGAAAGGGATGTAAACACTGAAATTTTTCGATGGAATAAAACATAACGATTAGATTGCTTGTTTCTTGTGTTAATTCTCCATCACTTAATTTCTTGAAGATATTTGCTACTTTGATCCTCCTTTTCATTAGGTAACATATAAAAATGTTACTTCATTTGTATCTGTTTATTTTTGTGTGAAATACTGGATTTGTGTTGAGAGCTATAGCTGACTTTTAATTGCGAACACCGTAGTGGTAGAAAGTTGAGGACGCTTTAATTCTTCCAGATTTCTTTGTAGATAGCTTGACAACCAGTAAAAGACAATGACATGTATTCGGCATGTGTTGTAGAGAGTTCCAAAACCTTTTGTCTCTTTGATTGCCATAACATTACACCTCGCCATACTAAACATGAACCTAGAAGTGCTATTGCTATCATCGAAGTGTCGTGGCCAGTCACTATTGCTATATTCAATTGGACCTGAATCTTTCACCCTGGTGTAGTGAATACCATATATGATGTATCGTTCCATTCATATAATGAAGTATACTTTTACCTTCTTCCCTATGATCATTCTTTGGGCATTCCAAAAACCTACTAAAAATGTTTACCGAAAACATGATATTGGGATGCGTAATGGTGAGATACAGGAGAGTTTTCGACAGACCTTGATAAATAGTAGTTGAATCAATTTCTTTTTCTAGAGAATCTCTTGATAACTTCAATCCAAACAGTATGAGAGTGGAAATGGAGAAGCGTTCTCGATCAACCTCTTAGAGGATCTCCATTGCATATTTCTTTTTATAAACAACCATCTTATCATTTGTTGTTTCACTTTGATACGAAGAAATGGTGCTGTAATCCCATATTGGTCATCTCAATTATCCTTGTTTCATTGAAATGCTGACTTTACATCCATTTGATATATTTTCCATCCATTTTGAGTCGCAATGCCAACACAAGGCGTATAGTTTCTAGACGAATAACCAAAGGTAGACATTAATTTCATTATAATTGAGTTTGTAGAGTTCGTATTTCTGCTTGTAACCTTTGACGACTAAGGTTCTAGCCAGTTTTATGTCTTTAAACATCTCCTTTTTCATTCAATTTTGTTCTATAAACCCATTTTACACCAAAGGACCGATGTCCACTTGGAATCTCCCCAAGTTTCCAAGTTTGATATTTTATGATCGACTGAATTTTATAATCCATGGGACGTGCATCTGCTTACAATCCAAAATAAACAAATTCACCATGGAAAGTTCTTTAAGATCTTTCATAATATCGATCTTGTAATCTTGCATTTATTAGGTTTAGACCTGGTAGATTCGGGTGATGATGAAGTCTTTGAAGATGCATAACAAGGAGAAACAGGAGGAGTATTATCATTATCATCTTCAATAAAAATGGATTTTTCTTTGTCCTTAAAAGACCAATCCCATGACTTTTTTGTTCAATATAACATCTCGACTTATAATTGATTTCTTTGTGTTGGTTTACATACCCCTCAACTAATTACATTACATCAAAACAATATAAATAGAGTATAAATAGGAAAACCTTAATGGGGGGCCTTATGCCCTAATCTAATGGACACTATATATACACCAACACTTCCCCGCAGTTTAGGCAGAGGTTGATTACAAAGACTCAAACTAAATCTAAAATGAAAAATATTTCTCCATCTCCCGGTTTCCATTTCCACGATTTCCTGCTTTAACCGTATTTTGGTGATTAAATCTGAAAGATAAGTTGGCTCCCCAACGCCGATCACAGTGCCACATGGGCAACTTCTCTGTACGATCAACCTGCGGACGGCGGGTCACATCACAATGCAGGTCCTGCTGGTGATGCTGGAGATGCTGTGACGGCACGATGGCTCCAGTCTGCAGGTCTACAACATCTGGCCTCACCCTTGCACGTCTAACAAAATTGATCAACGAATGCTACCCAATCTTCTCATGCAGGGTAATGGGGCACAATCTGCTGAAGAAAAGTAAAGGCTTTTCAAATTGATGAGGAACCTTAATTTTAATGGTGAATCAGGTTCTGAACCCTTTTCTCCTACCGCCAAAGGTTCTGGAGGAATTGGTGCCTCTGACGTTTTCTATTCTCCCGAGTTCAGGGGGGTGATTTTGGAGCAGGTCTATTGGATTTACATGCCATGGATGACACCGAGCTTCTTACAGAGAATGTTATGTCAGAACCATTTGAGCCGTCACCTTTTATTCCTGCTACTACTAAAGCAGTCGACAACGATTACGATGTTCTGCCCAACCGACAGCAAAGAGGACAAACTGATGTAGACGCTTCTCATGGATTGCCCACACTTGAAAAAGAAAGCAATTCAAGGGAAAATAATGTGGCTAAGATTAAAGTTGTGGTGTGCAAAAGACCACTGAATAAGAAGGAACTTTCTCGCAAGCAGGATGACATTGTGACTGTATGTGCAAATGGGCTAACTGTTCATGAACCCAAGCTAAAGGTTGACCTGACAGCTTATGTGGAGAAGCACGAGCTCTGTTTTGATGCTGTACTTGACCAGAAAGTAACCAATGATGAGGTAAATCGTGAAACTGTACAGCCAATCATTCCTATCATATATTTCAGAGGACCAAAGCAACGTGTTTTGCATATGGCCAGACAGGATGTGGTAAGACATATACAATGCAACCACTACCTCTTAAAGCTGCAGATCTTGTTAGATTATTACACCAGCCAACTTACCGTAATCAAAAGTTCAAGTTATGGCTAATTAGTTACTTCGAGATCTATGGTGCAAAGCTCTGATACCATGTTGGTTTACATAACTCCTCAACTAACTACATTACATCAAAACAATATAAATAGAGTACAAATAGGAAAACCCTAATGGGCCTTAAGCCCTAATCTAATGGACACTATATGTACACTAACACTTTGTGACGGGGCTGTATGTAGGCCCTTGAACACTCATTGTAGACAACAAATACGCATATATAAGAATTGCCTTTCTATCTTCCCATTTGGTACATGAGAGTAAGCGATGAATCCAAAAATCCGAAGATGCGAAACAAATGGTTTATGACCACTCCAGGCTTCTTGTAGGGTAATCAATCTCTTAAATAATTTAGATGTAGCCTGATTAAGAAGATATTCATTAATTCTTTAGCCCTCAACTTGTTTCTTGCCTTGATTTTTACTTTTCGCAACACCTTTTGTAGTGGAGTATAACATGTGGTAAGTTGATGACGGATGCCATTTCCTTTAAAAGTTTATGTATTTTGTTAGAGTTATGCTCCACATCACGATCGGAGCCCAATAACTTTAGAGGTTTTTGGACATATTCTTTGAACTCCTTAAAGTAGCAAAAGATTTTAGATATTTTATAAAAAAATTCACCAAAATCTTTCTTGTATAGTTATCGATAGATGATAGAGCATACCTACCGACTTCCTCTAATAGACAATGTCCTTATAGATAAGCTACAAGAGATATATTAGAAGCCCTCCATGCCTTTCCATTAGAAAAAAGATTCTAGAATATGTTTCGCTTTAAGCATACCCTTTACAAATCCTTCTTGTTGATGATATATGGGGTCGACACACCATACTTTTCTTCCCCATATGTGACAGAGATTGAAGATTCAAATGCTCATATCAAAGATGTCATAACCACAACTTGTCTTTGACTAAGCTATTAAGAGATGGTAAAGTGTCAGAAAGAAATTCTTGAGTCCCGATACATAATACACATTAGAAATTTGTTTTTCTCCAATATAATATTACCACTTCCTTGAATTACAAGCCTCCTATAATCACATCCATCCCTTTGTAGAAAATAATCCAAAGTGAGAAATAGATCTTTGTTCTGGTCATGTGGTTATTATAGCTACTATATATTGAATTACCAAACTTCATCCGCCAAATTCGACATTGCAACACAAATTAGACATATATTTGTGAAGGGTTTCTCATGCATAAAATAGACTCCTTATTCTCTTCTGTTATGCCCTTCCCATTTAATTAGTTGATACTTCTCCCTTTTTTTGTATATTATTTTATTGCTTATAAGACATTCCCAACTTTTTCACTACTAATTTGAACTCTTCCCTTCATCTTTCCAAGGATTTGAAACTAATTGAAGCCGATAGGCTTGCTGAGAGTTTAATGATCCCAACAAACATTCAAAGGAAAAAACTGACAATACCTTTTACTCTTTATTTACAACGACAATATGTTCATACTTTCGAGGCAAACTTCATAGTTTTTTCGGCTATCCTTTGTGTCTCCACGGTTTCACCATTCAATCGCATATGGTTCACAAGTAGTTTCTTTCATTCTTAGTAGATCAAATTCACAATGAAGGTTAATTTGCGATTGAACGATCTTTTCTCTTTCTTCACCTCTATAGGACGTGTAAAGGGTGTTCCATGCTTCTTTCGTAGATCTTGCATTAGATTTGCATTCAAAAAATATCTCATCAATAGATTGATGGATAAAATACGATATATTCCTTATGTCTTTCTTCTTTAATTACTTCAAATCGTTAACCTATTGGGATGTTAATTAGCCGGTATTTGTAAATTATTAAAACCCTCATTTTATTATACTCCAAAGATCTTAAGATTGACACAATACTTTCATATAGCAGACATATATTCTTTGTGCAAAGAAATGAATTATCTTCAACCTTGCTCTAATACCAAATGATGGAAATTGAGAAACAAAAAAAAAAAAAAAAATCGATCTGCATTCATCTTAAACCTTCAGGACATAGTTGAATATATATACCCAATTAATACCATAGAAAAGGAATTTTACCAACAATAAATGATTATAATGTTTCTAGAGGAAATAATCCGCATGTTTACATAGACTATATATGTTCGTGATTTAGTGTCATCAAGTCATTTAGCTAGTATGATCATGATTCAAATAAGACTAGCCAAAATCAGACTTCGTGATATAATCCGAGTTTGGAGATGCGGAGTACACCCTCGGATAAGTTAAGTTAATATTGGAAACACGGGGTCCGTGGCCAGCACCCCTCTTGGGGTACTGTAGGTACCAAATGTATCAAGTATCAATCATATTTGGAAGCAATCTCACAATGATATATCTTGGTTATGTATGCATACGTATGAAGATCAGAGAAACCAAGAACTCAGCTTAAGAGGAATATGACTGCTTCCTTTCATTTAGGGTAGAAAACTTACATTATATACCCATTGGGGCATCGCCCTTAGCAGGGTGTCGAAGGGGCATCGCCCTTAGCGGGGTGTCGAAGGGGCAACACCCCTTGTGGCGGTCCCTTTCAACGCAAATCAAAACAAAGATATTACGTACATGTTTGTGATTTAAATATAACTGTGCCCATAATTCAAATCAAATTTTTAGATGGCATAATTTCGTATATACCCTTATAAAAGTTAGTAATTACGTATATATCCTTACAAAAAATAATATTACTTCAATATCCTTGTAAAATCTTAAAACTCTCAAATATACCCAAATTATTATTTAAAATCAATTAAATAATTTTTATATTGAAAACTAATTATCTAATAACTTAAAAAATATAAGATTACTATAATACCCCTCTTACAAAATCACGTCCATCTTAACATAATTCATCTCCTCGTATACATATTAGGGTTTATCATACGTTTCAGCATCATACGTTAATCCTCCAGTTCTTTCATTCGTAGATGATGGCTTAATAAATTTAGAATCAGGTTGTCATTAACATACTTATGGCCAGAATAACAATGATGGTGGGTAAAACAAATCACTCTCTTCAACAAGATGACATAGCCTATTAATTTCCTTTCGAAAGCTGCAGTTTTAAAATTTTGTTCTCACACACAACTTATTTTAGTACAATACACCATGATTAAACCTGAAATAAACATTAATCCACCAGTTTATGAAAATGGCGGGGTCGACTCATCATTCTTGGCCGTGATTTTGTAAGCATCAAAATTGATCTTAAACCATGCCTCATGTTACCTTGATATATTTGGCCGAGCATCTTTAAACTCCATCTTCAATCACCAAACTTCAGATTTGGGATCTTAACTTTGCTTATTGATAAAGCTTGTTGCAGGTATATGTTTGAGACGATGATGAGAAATTGAAGAAAGCGATAAACCTGATTGATGAGACGACGAAGAAATTGGAGTGTGGATTACGCTCATGATGTTCTTTGGATAGATCACGGTTAAGAATTTGCGTCTGTACTTTGGATAGATCACAAATTCTTGATGAAAGATTTTGGGGTTTTAGCCTTTAGGGTTGGGGATTTTGCTTGGTACATACTACATAGTGATAGAGATGAACGGAGTTGTCAAAGGGTTATTATAGGAACTTCCTATTTTTTAAGTTATAAGATAATTGGTTTTTAATATAAAAATTAATTAATTGATTTTAAATAATAATTTGGGTATATTTGAGAGTTTTAAGATTTTACAAGGATATTAAAGTAATATTATCTTTTGTAAGGATATATATGTAATTACTAACTTTTATAAGGGTATATACGAAATTATGCCTTTTTAGATTATCCCATATCTAAATTCATGATACCCCAGGCATAAGATCGAATTACGGATTTACAAAAGTGCTACAAACACAATTTAAAATAAATTATTTAAGTTTGTTTTTATTCTAATCCTCGATTCTAACAACATATATTTATAGATAGCTAACATTACTACGTACTTTGGCAATTTTTGTGCAGAATTAAAAAACTATAACAAAAAACTGCCCTGCCTTATATAACTAGATCAGTCAACTTCTACTCATGCACTTCATATTTCAGCATGCTTGCTTAGGAAATCAACAAATATAATTTACTATGTTTGATCTTTACCAATATTTTTCTGGACCAAATTATCACCTCGATCAGACATATATGTTCTATAAAATTCTAGCAACTAATTGTTGTATTAAAACAAGAAAACATTCTGGAAATTAAAGAAATTATTTATTGATGGGTGGTGATCCTTACACAATATAATTGAGCATACACGATAACTTTATACATCATCCACTTGTATCATATATAATTAATTGTTTGTACTGTTATGTATGGCTAAATTCTGTTGTGTAATATTTACTAAGCGTTGCAAAGTGAAAGGATGAAAATTCAAATTTGAGGAGCAATAAATATGAAATAAATGTTCAAATAGGAAAGTTAATGAACCTTAATATTTTTCGATTTTTTTTTACATTATCTTTCAATTAATGTTAGTCATTCAACATCTTTTACAAAATCTCTGAATTTAATGACTATCATACAATAATTAAGGTCAAAGATTCCACTTTAAGTTTTTCATATAAATAAGTACGCTTGTCAATTTAGGAAGACACTCAAAATTAACTTGTTTGCTTCTCTAGTATAACGTACCCTTGGGATGCCGAGGGGCAAAGTGAAGCTTGCATTTATCCAAAACCTGGAGGCCAGGAAAGCCTCATACAAGAAAAGGAAGGAATCTTTGATGAAGAAGTTGGAGGAGCTATCGATCTTATGCGACATTGAGGCATGTGCCATCATATATAGCCCATTCAGACCTCAACTTGAGGTATGGCCCAAGGACGAGAATGCTTTCCAAAGTGTGCTGAATCAGTTCATGTCAAAGTCAAGTATGGATCAGACCAAGAAGATGGTGAATCAGGAAAGCTACATCCAGAAAAGGATCAGCACAATCGAGAAGAAGATCAACAAGCAGAGGATGGTTAACCGGGATCTGGTGATGGCCAACATGATGTCAGATTGCTTGTGCGGTAAGGTTTCAGCAGCCGACTTGAATTTAAAAGATTTAAATGAGCTTGTGTCGTTGGCTGATCAAAAGGTCATAGACATTGAGGAAAGGATCAAGCTTCTCAAGAGTGGGGCTCCATCAACAGCAGGACCATCACAGTCTTCACAGCCACAACCACAGCCACAGCCACAACCACCACTGCAGGAGGTTCTCGGGATCAGTAACACCACTAATGATATTCTGGCAGAAGGAAATAATGTAAACGGCTATGTACCAGTGATGGAGAATGCTGAAGATTCATATGGGATACAAACTACTGGATCTTACCCGGACTGGATTGGTGATATTCTTTTGGAGCCTGATTTTGGTCATGTTCCAGGGGTTGACATGGTAATGCCATTTTCCGATGTTCCTAATCCTTTGGGGTCAGGTGCATCTTCTTCCCAAACACAAGTTAACATCTTTCCATATCAGAGTGATTCTCGTGAAAGAAACTGATTTATTAGGTGTGAAAGATGCGAATTGCGCACAGTTCCTTTTTTTTTATTTGTTTGTGTCCCCTTCATTATGAGTTTTGGTTTTAATTATCTGTGTTTTCTAATCGTTGTTTTTCAATTGATATATCAAATCTCTTAGGAAATCTATTGTTGTTTTGATTCGATTATCTGTAATTTGCATTCAGTTTTCTTAAATTGTTGTGAAAACTCAATCCAAGAATTTTTATAACCCATTGATATATATACATAGGCAAAAGTTCAAACGAGAACGGTTATTCGTATGAGAACCGCGAGAACCAATCTGGCCGTCCAATTCCCCCTCTTTCAATGTCATTGTCCACCCATGAATTCATCACATGCACTCTGCTACACGTGATTCCCTCACGCTCCACATTAATGAGTTCCACTTTATCAAATCAACGATTAAGATTGGTTCTCACAGTTCTCGTACAAAAACAGTTCTCGTTCGAAAAACAGTTCTCGTTTGAACCATCCCCTCCAATTCCCCCTCTTCAATGTCATGACCCACCCATGAATTCCTCACATGCACCCTACCACACTCGATTCCCCCACACTTTCCATCCATGAATTCCACTTACAAAATGAACGGCTGAGATTGAGTCTCCCATTCTCATTTAATTTCTCATTGTCATTTGAACCTTCATATATATATATATAAGGTGGAGATCCAATGCGAACGATGGGAACGACTGAGATGCACTAAAACAAACCACTGCATCTAGATGCAACAAAATTAATTGGGGCAAAAATCAACGACAGAAGAAATCAAACTTGTGTGTAAATCTGTTCCGATGATGTAGAGAACAAGATAATTGACGATTGAAAGTTAAAGGAACAACAACAGAGATCTTTACGATTTACTGGAAGCATATATCATTTCCCCTTATTCTTCTTCTTCAATTTCAAATGTCTTTTTTGGTTGCAAGCTGTCGATTAATGGTGAAAGCAGAGGCGGCAATCGCCTTGGAAGGAGAAAAGAGGAAGATGGATCTCCTCGATGGCTACGCTAGGAAGAGGCGGAAGTGAGACGGTGAGGAAGATAGTGGCGATGAGGTGGTTAAGGCCGGGGTGAAGGTGAGATAAAGGTGAGGCGGAGATGGTCATTCACATCGTTGGTGAGCCGTTCGTATCAGATCCCCTTTCTGTAATGTTGTTGCATCTAGATGCAGTGGTTTGTTCTTGAGAAGTGTTTTACAGGTGTTCGCACGGTGCAAACGTTTCTATCTGATCCTTTGTGTGTATATATATATATATATATATATATATATATATAGGAAGAAGTTCATTTGAGAACCGTTTTTAATGCGAGAACCAATCAGAGCCATCAAATTTCTCCTCTTTCAATGTCATTGCCCACCCATGAATTCCTTAACTGCATCCTACCACACTATATCCCTACACGCTCTCCATCCATGAACTTCCCATATCTAAGGAACGATTTAGATTGGTTCTCGCACTAACAACGGTTCTCGAATGAACCCTCCTCTCTCTCTCTCTCTCTCTCTATATATATATATATATATATATATATATATATATATATATATATAGGAAGAAGTTCATTTGAGAACCATTCTTAGTGCGAGAACCGCGAGAACCAATCTGAGTCGTCCAATTCTGTAACACCCTCCTTACCGGCCTAGTATGATTAAGGTAATTTAAGTCAGCTTATCTTAATTAATTTGATTAATTAAGTGTTTTATGTGAATTAATTGATTTAATTAATTAATTGGTGAAAATTGTTAATTAAATATAATTATGTGTAAGTGGAATTATGAGTTGGCCTAATTGACACCTAAACACACCACCAACTTGCCACTTTGTTCATTACATGCAATTGAGATTAAGTGTGAGTGTGTGTTTTGTGAGTCTCGGCTGAGAGCAAGAAAAGAAAGAAGAAGAAATCAAATTCAATTGTTCAATCTGTTAGAACTTGAAGTGTTTAACATCATTAGAGGTTAGATTTCTGTATTGTTAATATTAATGTGTTGATTGATGTTGAAATTCGGTTATATATATATATATATATATATATATATATATATATATATATATATATATGAATTCCGATTAAATGCTTTGCATGATAATTTATTGATCTAGGATGTATGCATGCAGAAATTGATGTTAGTTTATGATCAATACATGTTTGAGATCAATTCTGGAAACTTAGATGATGTTGCATGCTTAAAATCAGATTAGATGTTGGAAAATATGCATAAGTATGAATCTGTCGGAATTCTTGATATGAAGTCATCGAGATTCAAGTATGAATCGATCGGAATTGGTGAATTCCGATCATTTTTATCGGAATTGGTTGAAATCCGAGAAATTGAACTGTTTGCCTTAGCTTTTGTCGGAATTGATGTAATACCGAGAAGAATGATCGGATTTGATGAATACCCTAACACTTTTGTCGGAATTACAATTATCGGATTGTGATTGTATCGGATTGTGCCTTTTTCTCGGAATTTGAGTTTTGCCGGAATTAACTATTCTCGGATTCTATGTTTTATCGGAATGTGGCTATTCTCGGATTGTGCCTTTCTCGGATTTGGTTTTATCGGATTTGACCTTAGCTCGGATTTGGTTCTATCGGAATTGACTTTATCGGAATTTGAGAATTCAGTCGGATTTGGAATTTATCGGAATTCTAACTTTCCTTTGCTCGGAATTTGAATGTTATAAGGAAATACGATTAAAGATCAACTCTTTGATGATTTGAAGATAAACATGAACTTGTACATCAAGTGTGACCTTGGCTTATGAAAGGAATGTATGTATTGTCTAAGCTAAGGATTTGGATGAATTCACAGAATTACAGTATGTAAAGGGTAATAGTGAATGATGGTATATTATTTAAATATACATGAAGATTGATATGTACTTGTGATCTTATGTACATGTGTTTTAATTATGGTATTATGCTTATTGTTAGATTGTTAAGCAAATACTGATTGTTAGTTGTTTGTTCAGGTGGAGACAAGACTCAATAGTTAAGAAAAGACTGAGTTGCTCGACTTTTGAAGATATCGGTGAGTGGATATATATATCTTTGGATATATGGGATGTAATTCCTGATTGTATTGCTCTTTAAGATATTGTATCTTGTTTATCTGTATATATACATGACATATTCAGAGATCAGTTTGTTGGCTGGGCTTGTTGCTTAGGGATATACAGTATTTGATCTTGAGGGGCATTTGTTGCACTCAAGGGTGCCTGTACTGTTATCCATGTTAGCAGGGCTATTGGTAAACCTTGGTTTTGGCCGACCTTGGTTGTAGGTGTTGCAACGCCGCCAATTCTCTTTGACGAATGAGCATTGATGTGTTTGGGCTTTATGCCTTGTATGTTCCTTGATATATATTCTCTCATTAGCTTTGTGCTAATCCCCCACTGTTGTTATCTTTAACAGGACACACCTGGTATGTTGATAGTGGTTGAAGCTGGAATTTTGGACTGATCATACTCTGATATTGAAAGTGTTTTTGTACAGAGCCTGTTTATATAGTAACACTGTTGTACTTTTGTAAAACAAACCAACAAAGTTGTATTTACAATATTATATATATGTAATTATGTTGTTAGCTTCCGCGCGTATTTCAAAGTTGTGTTTTAGAAAATACGGTGTTACAAATTCCCCCTACTTCAATGTCATTGCCCACCTATGAATTCCTCACATGCACCCTGCCACACTCTATCCCTCCACGCTCTCCATCCATGATCTTCCCATATCCAAGGAATGGTTGAGATTGGTTTTCGCGCTAACAACGGTTCTCAAATGAACTCACCCCTATATGTGTATATATATATAGATAGATAGAGAGAGAGAGAGAGAGAAAGAATGAGAGAGAGTTATGATAAAAAAAGATGTGTTTTAATATAAGATGTGTAAGATGTAACAAGGAATTGACACATGTCCATATTAGACTAAGGGTGTTTTAGGTATTCTATTTAATTTTAATTTTGTAACCCTTGATTCATGTGACTCCATTAAATATATGAATTAATTTTCAATCTCTCTCTATATTCTTCTCTCCCTTCTCTCTCTTTCTATACTTCCCCAAATCTAGAAGAGGGGAGCCATATCTCACCCTCTCTTTCTACCTAATCGCCGGCGAGTGATAAAAATCGAGGGTATCCACCACCACCATCGCAGTCGATGGTTACTGTAAAACGTCGTCTCCTCTCCTTGTGATGCCCTAAAACAGCAGTATTCGTTGTGCCGCCTTTGACCACACTCAGCCGCTGCCCTTGTAGCCATCACCCATCGGTGACCATCGATGTTTTCCTTGTGAGAATTGTTGCCGCATCTAAACATCAAATCACCGTCGGAAACACTACCGTTCGTGTATCAGCGTCAGAAACGATACCGTTCATGTATTAGCGTCAGAAACGAGAGATCTTGTACCTTGGCATCAATCTCCGTCTGAAACGATACCATTCGTCAAGGTCAACTGGGTTTTCATCACTCGCCGGCGATTGGGTTTTCATGAAAGAACCGATTTATCCAGATACCTTGAGATGTACTGGGGTTTCATCTAAATAGGGGTTTTCATCTAAATCCGAAGGTTTTTTGTTCATCGGCTGCTTCATTGTTTTGTTTCACCATTTTTGTGGTTCTGTGGTAAAACAAAACCACAGCCACACTCGAAAAGATTGGATATGTTCATATTCATCGTAGTAGGTCAAATTATTTCATCTTTTTTTTATTAATTTTTGTTCATAATCTAGTCTAGCTATGTAGATATGTTCATATTCATCCTTGTAGGATTTGGGTTTTTATAATTTTCATGTATTATATTCATCAATTTTGTATAATATTGTTCAATTGTGAGTTGTTTGTATCAATTATATGAAGTTAGCTTATGTATCATATGTGAATTATATTGTTCATCAATTTCTTTGTTGTGTAGATTATTCATCAATTTCTTTTGATCATGACCTATATTTGTGTATCAAATCTACATTCTTATGGTTTATTACCCCATATTATCCATCATCTTTATCTCTGTTATTCATCAAATCTTTATATCTAGTGATACTGTGTTTTTCACAAGTATGTTAATTATTTATCAAATTGTTCATTGTTTTGTTTACTGATGATATTAATTATTCATCAGTTTTTTGAGCCAGCTTTATTTTTAGAATCAGTATTTTGGATTATATATTAATGCGTTAGCATGTTTTTAGGGATGATTGAATGGTGAAAAAGTCAAAAATACCCTTAATTGTCATTTTTATTAAATTATTTTAAGAAATAGATACTTTCTATAAATTGTAGATTATATTGAAAAATAGACGAGCCAGATCGTATCTTACACATCTTACAAGATTTTACATCTTACAAGAAACCTCTCTCTCTCTCTCTATATATATATATATATATATATATATATATATTACACACACACAGAGAGACACTAGAACTTATAGTGTAAGATATATACCAGACATGTACATGAAGATAATTTTAAAGCCTAAAGAAAGTATTTTTATTTGTAAGAAAATAAGGAGTGCACCTCTGACTTTACAAGTCATATAATTAAATGAAAATTTAATATACATAAGCATTAAAGTTTTTGGTCAAAATTAAAAAAAAATGAATTGTAAGTAATATCTAGCATGGTAACTAAATAAAAGCATAAAGAGCGAAATTAATTATTAATTATTAATTATTAATCAAGTTTCAAATTAATTCTACAATGTATTCGATCTTAATTATTCTTTTGAAATAAAAAATATACATTCTTTATTGGAGGGAGCAAGCACGACAATAATGACATAAGCTTAACGTGTCGAACCTATAGGTTTCATGTAATTACAAAAAGATTTTAATGATGCTACCATTATAGAAAAAGTGAAACACTTGATTCCATACTCGAAGGTACTTATGTGAACGAGAGATGATAGATGAATTGGTGGTCAAATCATGAAAGAAGTATCGTCGGTGATTATGAGGGTATATGAGGCAGATGCAAGGAATGAACTAACAGGAGAGTTTGTGTGTAACAGTACATGAAGTGCATAAGCACCTTAAGGGTTCATGAGCACGTAGGGGTACGATGATATAGAATTTGGGTACGTGTGGAATTATCCGTTATGAATGGTGATAGCAGGTAGTATATATGCTGAGAATGTAAGTGACAAAGGTGAGAGCATAGTCCCAATAGGAAGGAGAAAGGAAAGAGTGAATGATTATAAATGAGTAAGTTTGTTATTGTCTAGTATTAAATAGTAGAGGGACTAATATTTCTGTAATAACTAAAGTTAAAAGGACTGAAATTGTTTGTTCTTGTTGTGATCAGAGTACTTTTAAGAAAAGTAATAGAACAATTTTAATAGTAAATAAAGACACAATGATTTAACGTGGTTCGGCGTGAGGCCTACGTCCACGGGCGGAAGCGGAGACGATATATTACTAGCAAATATGGAGAAACCGAGGTTACAGTGTATCACTCAAATCTAGGCTATAACTCTCACTAGATTTTACACTCTCCTCACAATACACAAGTATAGAATTTTATAGAATAATTCTATACTTATCTCTACTACAAGCCACTCTCAAATTCTCTCCTTACAAACAACTCTATGTTTTTGTGTTTTTGGATTGCTTAAAATGAGCATTGGTTCATGCCTTTTATAGAAGAAGTTTGGTAGGTGAAATAGGATGTGAAAAATCTTGAGCCAACAATTGACCTAAGTAAAGAAGCCAAATTGTCATTTTGTGCCACAATAAACATGTGGTCTTTGACCACTTACCCACCGTCCAACAGTTCTTGTGTTAGTTAGAAGTCGTTATATCTCTTGTATAGAGGAGGGTTTAGGGTTTAGGGTTTAGGGTTTATATATATTTCTATGACAAAGAAATTTTTGTGACCTATTTCCGATGAATGGATTTCCAAAGATTTGCGACAGAATTTTCCGATGGATAAGGATTGACTTTACACCAGATTCCTGACGGAATTTTCGTCACTTTGTGGCCGACATTTTGGTAAATTTATGGTTTTCGACAGATTATGACCAAATTTAAAACGTAGCAACTGGTCCTCTTTGATTTGTCTCTAATCCCTTGGAAATTTTCCGACATCTTATTTCCGTCGCAAAATATATCCTACGTGATGATATAAGATCATGAATACAATATATATCTACGTTAATATATTTATGTAGGTTTTAAAAATAAAAGTATCAAGGATTAAAGCTAACACATGCACATAATATGGTGGTAAGAGATGTAGAAGATGAATGAAGAACACACACTACACCAAAAACACACACTAACTCTTTCAAAGTTTTTCTTCTGCATATATTGAAAGCTTAGAATTTAAGTGTGAAACTTGAATTCTATATATACAAACTAACTTACATAACTTACCCACAAAAATGGGTAAATACAAAAAACTCCCTTGGCCTTTAACTATCTATCACTAATTAGTTAAACTTGCTAACAATAATAATTAATAAATACAATAAATTGAACACCACAAAATAAATTTCTAACAATTTATCACTGCTAATACTATTGACAACAATGATACTAATGGGCTTTGGTGGTAAATGGATAAATTGGATGCGGGCTTGTTTAGAATCGGCTAGAACTTCGGTATTGGTAAATGAAGTCCCAACTGAGGAGTTTAAATCGAGTAAAGGATTAAGACAGGGAGACCCATTGTCTCCGTTTTTGTTTGTGATAGTAGCAGAAGTCTTAAATGTGGTCTTGAAGGAGTCTATTGATAAGGGTAAGTTTAGAGGGGTTGAGGTGGGAAAAAGATCGAAAATGATGGTGTCACATCTGCATTATGCAGATGATATCATTTTCTTTGGCAAGGGAGATGCAAATAATTTTCGAAACTTATTGCTAACTTTGAAATGTTTTGAGAAAGGTGCAGGTCTCAAAATAAACATGCAAAAAAGCAAGTTGCTTGGAATGGGTGTTGATAGAGAAGAGGTGGAAAGATGGGCTTCGGATATAGGCTGCGGGGTGGAAGATATGCCTCTTAAATATTTAGGATTACCTATAGGGGCAAGAATAAACAAAGTGATAGGCTGGGAAGAGGTGGTACAAAAGATATCATGTAAATTAGGGAATTGGAGATCAAAAACGTTATCGATAGGTGGGAGGTTGACCTTGGTGAAATCTGTTTTGAGTAGTGTTCCTTTACATTCTTTCTCGTTGTTTCGAGCCCCAATGAGCGTAGTAAATTGCCTTGAAAAAGTGAGAAGAGAATTTTTGTAGGGGGTTGGGGAGGGTTCAAAAAATTACTAGTGTCGGGTCAAGTGGGATATTGCATTAAACGGGAGGGGCAAGGGGGGTCTTTAACATTGGTTCTTTTTTTGCAGCTAACAACGCTTTACTTAGCGAATGGTGGTGGAGATTATCAATCGAAAAAGACGCTATTTGGTCAAAGGTAATAAAGTGCATATATGGCGAAGAAGGTGGGTTGGAAGACGATAATGAAGGACACAAAGCTGTGAAGAAAGGTACAATCTGGGGAAATCTTATAAAGGCAGGTAAAGATCTCAGAAAGTTTGGGATAAATGTTGGAGAATTGATCGGGAAAAAGTTGCGAGATGGAGAATCGATAAGTTTATGGAAAGACAGATAGTTAGGTCCTTTCGGACTATGTGACGTATTTAAAAGATTATTCAGGATTGAAATACATAAGCAAATTACAGTCAAAGATAGTGGTGAATGGATCAACAGCGAATGGACGTGGAAATGGAGATGGACTCGAGCAGTTAGAGGAAGAGAGATAGGAGAATGGGAAAGACTTCAGGAGCTGATTAGGGGCTGTAATCCTAGTATGAACAGTCAAGATGGACCTAAATGGTGGATGGAGGGAGAAGAGATCTTTACGGTAAAAACGTTAAAAGTCAAGATAGATGATAAATTCCTAAACTGTGAGAGAAATGTTCCAGTAAGAAAATGGAACAAATTGGTGCCAAAGAAAGTCGCGATATTCATGTGGAGAATTCGACATAAAAGATTACCAGTAAGGAAAAGATTAGATAAAATGGGAGTGGATGTAGACACGGTGCTTTGCCCGAGATGTGGAGATGAAGTGGAAACTTTAGATCACGCATTGGTTAATTGTAAAGAGGTTAAGGAAGTATGGAATAGAGTATTTGAATGGTGGAACTACTCAATTAAAACTTTGCCATCAGTGGATGATTTATTAAGTTATGAAGGCAAGATAAATTGGAAAGGAGATCTCAAAATCATATGAGAGGCGCTGATATGGAGTTTCGCTTACCTAATTTGGAGAAACAGAAACGCAGAAGTATTCGAAGGAAAAAGAAAGGAGCTTCGGAGCGAATTCAGTGCATTTCAACAGCAGGTATACTTTTGGATCCGCCATAGAAGTGGTAAAGTATCAGTTTCATGTGCAGATTGGTTAAATTCATGCTGGACAAATTAATAAATTGCAGAAATGTAATTGTATGTTGCTGTCTTTTCGGTTTACAAAAACAGATGGAGTTTGTTGCTTACAAACTCCAGGATAAGTATTATGGTTAGTACTTGGTTGGATGATTAGGTAATGGTATTCATTTTGCCTTTCAAAAAAAACTATTGACAACAATTTTATTAATGTACACTACAATAAAAAATTTGATTCTCTTGAATCAAAGATCGAACTATATATCGACCCATACGGTCAGATTAGATTATTATTACTTGGTTAGCCAAAATCATGTATAAGTAGTAAGTAGAGAATAATTCAATGGAGAACTATAACAATATATTGGAGGGAACAAAATGATCGAATAGATAAGTTGGATGAAAATTTAATATTAGCAAGAGAGAAATAGTGATTCTATTAATTAGTTCAATGATTTAGGAAGAGTTGTTTTAATCCAAATTAGCCAGTTATTTAATCTAATATTATCGTGATTTTCTTTCTCTCTCTATATATAGAGGAGGGTTCAAAGGAGAAATATTTTTCGTACGAGAACTGCGAGAACCAATCTCAGCCGTTATTTGGATATGAGAAGTTCATGGATGGAGAGCGTGGAGGGGATCAAGTGTGGCAGAGTACATGTGAGGAATTCATGGGTGGACAATGACATTAAAGGAGGGGGAATTGGATGACTCAGATTGGTTCTCGCAGTTCTCGTACGAAAAACAGTTCTCGTTTGAACTTTTACCTATATATATATATATATATATATATATATATATATATATATATAGAGGAGGGTTCATGCGAGAACCGTTGTTAGTGCGAGAACCGCGAGAACCAATCTCAGCCGTTCCTTGGATATGGAAAATATAATGGATGGAGAGCGTGGAGGGATATGGTGTGGCAGGGTGCATGTGAAGAATTTATGGGTGGGCAATGACATTAAAGGAGGGGGAGTTGGACGGCTTAGATTGGTTCCCGCGGTTCTCGCGCTAACAACGGTTCTCGCATGAACTTTTGTCTCTCTCTCTCTCTCTCTCTCTCTCTATATATATATATATATATATATATATATATATATATATATATATATATATATATAGTGGGAGGTTCAAATGAGAATCTTAAATTAATTGAGAATGGGAGACTCAATCCTAGCCGTCCAATTCCCCCTCCTTCAATGTTATTGCCCACCCATGAATTTCTCACATGCACCCTGCCACACTCGATTCCCCTACGCTTTACATTCATGAATTCCACTTACAACCCTAAACCCTATATCAAATTGGAAAATGTTATTTTTATACAATCTGGCCTAGAATAGAAGTACAATTATATATATCCGCATTAACTGAATAATTAATAATAATATATAGCGGAATATATCATAGTAATAAATCCCCATCAAGACGAATGCTAGCTAGTATGCGACAGTAAAATCATTCTCATATTTCATCACAAGACAATCATTACTACTAAAACACAATCAAATATTTTTAATCATATTATTACATAATTATGATTTTTTATGACTTGAGATATTTAGAAAATCTTTGAATTGATGATTTCCCATAAAAGCATCATAAAAAACAAAATTTTAATTAATTAATACTATAACTATGTCATTTCTATCACCTACGGTGTATATATAGCAATGCTCATTTGCAACAAAGAAACTCACACATAAAAACTTCCATATTTCTGTCGATTATTTGCTTCTTTGGCTTAAGTTTTGCCATGACTAGGAAGAAAGTGAAGCTTGCTTTCATTACAAACGACTCAGCAAGGAAAGCGACCTTCAAGAAAAGGAAGAAGGGTTTGATGAAGAAGGTGAATGAGTTGAGCACTTTATGTGGCATAGATGCATGTGCCATAATATATAGTCCATACGAGGCTCAACCCGAGGTGTGGCCCAACAATATTGGTGTCCAACGCGTGCTGACTCAGTTCAAGAGGATGCCGGAGATGGAGCAAAGCAAGAAAATGGTGAATCAGGAGAGCTTCATCAGGCAAAGGATAACCAAGGCAAATGAGCAGCTCAAAAAGCAAATAAAGGAAAATCGCGAAAAGGAAATGACCGAGGTTATGTACCAATGCTTGACTGGTAAAGGCTCAATCGCAAACTTGATCTTGTCAGATTTGAATGATCTGGGTGGGTTGGTGGACCAAACGCTAAAAGACATTTGCAGAAGAATCGAGTCCCTTAAGAAAGCAGTCCATGGTAAAGGTGTAGCTGCGACACCACCATCACTAACACCTCGACCACAAGCCATGACTGCTGGTGGTAACAGTTCAAATAATAATCCTAATGAAATGATGACCAGAGGACTCACGATGAACACGCTGGAGAAAAGACCTATGGTTGATAATCCGAGTGCCATGGATGGGATGCAAAGGGCTCAGTGGTTCACAGATTGGATCAGTAATCCATCTGAACAAAATTTGGGACTAGGTGCGGGGTATGAGATGGCTCCGTTTTCTGACAACCCCAATAATCCGATATGGCCAAATCCATTTTTTCCCTGAAAATTCAAACTATTTTCCAATATTGGATATATGGATTAATTTGGAGTATATCATCATCAGATGCAAAATTGTCTGTTTCTTTATTTTCCTTCTCAGTCCATTAATTTGTTTCTTTCCATTTGTGCTACAAGATGGTATTGCTATTGAAACTTACAGTATTATGTTCTACATATTGTTATTTGAAGATCAACTCGAATGTTTACAATTCGATTTTGCATCATATATATATATATATATATATATATATATATATATATATATATATATATATATATATATATATAGGAAGAAGTTCCATCGAGAACCATTTTTATTGCGAGAACCGCGAGAACCAATCTGAGCCGTCTAATTTCCCCTCTTTCAATGTCATTGCCCACCCATGAATTCCTCACATACACCCTGCCACACTCGATCCCCCCACGCTCTCCATCCATGAATTTCATTTATCAAATCAACGGCTAAGATTGGTTCTCGCGGTTCTCGCATTTTTATCGGTTCTCAATGGAACCCTCCCCTATATATATATATATATATATATATATATATATATATATATATATATATATATATATATTCATTTGAGAACCATAATTAGTGCGATCACCGCGATAACCAATATAAGCCGTCCAACTCCCCCTACTTCAATCTCATTGTACATGGTCCATGAATTCTTTACATGCACCCTGCCACTCCTCTATCCCTCCACACGCTCTCCATCCATGAACTTTTCATATCCAAGGAACGGCTGAGATTGGTTCTCACGGTACTCGCACTAAAAACGATTCTCAAATGGAATTGCAAGAACTATTTTTCGTACGAGAACCGCAAGAACCAATCTTAGCCATTGATTAATTTGATCAATGAAATTTATGGATGTAGAGCGTGGGGGATCAAATGTGGCAGCGTGCATGTGATGAATTCATGGGTAGGTGATGACATTAAATGAGGGAGAATTGGACGGCTGAGCCTGATTCTCGCAGTTCTCGTATAAAAAACAGTTCTTGTTTGAACTTTTGTCTATATATATGTGTATATATATAAATAGATATAGGAAGAAGTTAATTTGAGAACCTTAATTAGTGCGAGTACCGCGAGAACCAATAAGAGTCGTCCAATTCCCCCTACTTCAATCTCATTCTTCAATGCACTCTGTCACACTATATCCCTCCATGTTTTTCATTCATGAACTTCTCATATCCAAAAAGGCTGAGATTGGTTCTCACGGTAATCCTAACTAAAAACGGTTTCATATAAACCCTCCCATATATATATACCTTTGTAATTCATATCTATATGTGATTCCTGCGTCCCCAGGGTGTAGCAGTTGTAAACTTTCAACTGGTATATATACTTTCAAAATTCAAAACATTTATATTATGTTTAAATAAAAAACAGGTCCATATGAATTTGAAATTTCGAACCCGGTTAGTACCCGAATGTGTCCATATATTTTTAAAGCGTTGAAACTTGATATTTAGACTATGTTTTCTTTTTTTTAAATGTTAGATTTATGGGGCTCGTCGTTCCCTCAAGCCGGTCAAATCCACGACTCTTAAACTCACCGCTCCTATAGCAATGCAGGAGTATCCCATATTGGTAAGGCAAGGGGGATTCTTCCTCCTTATAAGGAGGGGGATTCTACTACCATATAACACGTTTTAAAGTCGTGAAGGCAACCCAAAACGGACAATATCGTTGTTCGTTTTATTGGTTGCAATCCTAACAAATGGGTGAAAAATATTTTGCAGACTTTAGATCTAGTTGTTTGTTAAAAAAAACATGGCCTAATTCCTAAAAAACATGTGTTTTCCCTTTTAAGCCCGGTTTTAAGTGTCTTTTTCTAAACGGATCTAAATAAATAAGCTTAAAAGCGTTTTTATATTAGGGTCATACATGAAATTTTTTATTGGCTACTTCGTTTGTTATTACGATTAGATACTTGTTTGTTAAATCGTATTGTTATACTTGTTGTTGAGTTCTGAACAGCAGGTTTTCTGAATATTGCCCGGTTAAAAACGAGTGGAAAACGCAAAATGCAGCAAAAGCTGCTGGTTTTATTTTTGCCTTTTTGCGGCGACACTGACGTCGCAAAAAGTACACATGTCGCCGCAAAACGTCCTTAAAAAAGAAATTATATATTTAATAATTAAAATTACACGTCGCCGCAAAAAACAAATATGTCGCCGCAAAAAGATTTTATTTTAATTTATTTTTAAATTATATATGTGGCCGCAAAAAAATATATGTCGCCGCAAAAAAGTATCCACGTGGCGGAAGGTGGTCCCGTTGAGTGTCGTCGCAAAAAGTAAAAATTGACGTCGCAAAATGTTATTTGGGACGAAGTATTTGCGGCGACCTTTTTGCGGCGACATATCGCCGCAAAATATTTTTAGCGGCGTTATTTTGGCTTTTAGCGGCGACAAATGTCGCCGCAAATGGTGTTTTTTTTTTGTAGTGGCATAGCATTATGTAGTCCGTGAAAATCTTCACCTTTTAAAACGACATATAGTCTCTATCAAAAAACAATTTTTAATTTTTATAATTATAATTATAAATAATAACAATTGTCACAACTTATCCTACGCAGTTACCGTTCGTAAGAAGGAATTGCTATTTTACGCCGCTAAATTTCTTATATATATATTAAAAAAGTAAAGTAACACCCAATACCGTATTCCACGGGTTATGGGTCCCAATACCGTTTGCACGGTGTATGAGGGAGTTTGAGATGTAGACACCCATACCTCTACCTATGGTAGAGAGGATGCTTCCAGTTCTACTAAATGTAGAAAAGGACCTCCGGTCTTGCAAGGAGTGAGGATCGAACCCTTGACCTCTGTCTCCAGATGCAAGGGTGTTAACCACTTGATCCAACCTTGTGGGTTGATAACATAATGTAGCTTTGACTTACTACTCCTATGAGGCTATGAATGACATGGAAACTAATTACTAGTAACTTTGAATCTATGAGGCTACTTTTCCACCCCACCTTTTTATTTGTCTCACATTGGTTTTCTTATCCTATTGAATGGTAAATTTTTTTATTTACTCTTTTACCCAACATATATATATATATATATATATATATATATATATATATATATATATATATTATAACAATTTAACTTTATACATTATATTTTTACACTGATCGACCAATGTATTGAGTATTGTAAGCTCTAGTGATTTTTTTTTTCATTTTGTCAAGAAGAATAATTTTACAAAAAATAAAATATATTTCTAATTAAATTTTTTGCTTTCTTAATTTTGTACATTTTAACTTTTAAGTAAAGATAAAATTAATATAATTTATACATGTAATTGGATTTTATACAAAAATCATTATATTTACAATTTTAGTGAATAAAAGTTTTGTAAAATGACATAAAACTTTTATTATATTATAAATATATAAGAGAAGCATCACTCCTTATCTTGCAGCCGAGATGGTTATAGTTGATGTCTTTTCTCTATATAACATGATCTTAACATCTCATTTGATATGACGAATGATTAATTATATAACCTAAAAGACCATCCTATTATTTAATTTCTTGTATGATTTGTAACACAAATATATTATGTATTAAATAAATAATAAATTTAAATCCGCAGCGAAATGCAAAGAACAACACTCGTTAATTACTATTTGTGGCCTGATGCTATCCCGAAAAGATAGCCCCAATTCATATGCTAGAAAGATTTATCTTTGAAATATTAATATCGGATGGCTTTATATGTTTGAACAAATGCATGTACCCGTTTTTTCCCATTCAGCCATAATTTGTATCTTTTGCATCCCTACTTTAAACAAGGAAATTAAAGATATATATATCAAGTCATTATAAAATATTCTTTAAAGGAAACCTTACAAGGATTTAATTAAATTGGTTCCATATATAAATCACTTCAATTTATACCAGGTCATGTTTTAAAGTCAGAACATTAATAACATTAACTTAAGGATATTTGTATTAACTAGTGATTAGCGATCAAACATTAAATAGGTTTGGCTATTAATTGTGTGAAACCCTCGAAAAAAAGTGATTTTACAAAAAACTACTCTAGTATAAACCCTCGGAAAAGTTCAGAGGGATTTCCAAAAAAAACTTTCCGAGGACAAACATTTTCAAGGGAATTCTATGGACAAACTTTCTTTGGGATCTCCTATAACCAATTTCCAAGATATTATCAGGGGGATAGTTTAAGATGAATTTCCAATTAAAAATACTTTCCAAGGAAATTTTTTGGTACAATTTTGCGATAGATTTTCGAGGATATATTTCTGAAAATTCCAAGAACAAGTTTCCATGGGATTTCCATGGACACACATCTAACTTTTTCATAAAAAAGTGATTTTAGTTTTGTTGCAATACCTAAATTTTCTATTTAACATAAAAAAGAAACTGTTCACAAATTAAACACCATCACATTAGATTTGGAAATGTTGGATAAACTAAAATACCGAATTTGATAAAATATCTAAAATACGATTAACAAAAATCGAAACATCCAAATTTATAGTTAAGAAGTACAAATCATATATAAAGGGGACGAAGGAGCGTCTTAAGGTTGAAGTTGTTGACGCATTATCCGAGTTAAGGCTCTCACTTGCAACTCTTTAAATGTTGTTTTGCTGAAAATCCTTATACTTCCATTTCTTGTCTTGATTGTAGTTCACTAACTTGAAGATACAAAATGTTACAACCTAATATGACCAAATTTTGAACCAAATTAACAACTTCCAACTTAAGTATAACATCATAATCCAAGTAAAACCTAAATTTCAAACAAAGATGTTACTTGAGGCAAAGAGATAATCTGGATTAATTCAAGTATATATGTGGTATCTCATCTCCATGTCTGTAAAAACAAAGATCCTTTTTTACATCATTACATGAATTCTGTCAATCAATTACCTCTGCAGGTAAGAAATGAATTATAAAAGCAAAATGCCAATTCAAAAAGCAACATTCTAACAAGGATCGAAAGTCAGAATTCAAAAATCAAAAACAAATTAGTAGCTTGAAATCCTTCTAACTTTTCAAATAACTGTAAGGTTATTTTTATCTTTGTTCCATGATACTTCGTTTAAGTGTTATTAGCCATTTAGATTTTATAATTTACTTACTTTTTGTCTGTTTGTTTTGGCTAAATTAATAATTTGCTTGGTACAATTGATTAATTGATATTTGAATACTTATTTGCTTGGTTGTTAATATTTTTAGGGGCCCTTTCTTTAGTTTTAACCAGGCTTTTGAGCTAGTCTTTTGAGATAACCAATCCTTAAGCCAGCGCGAGAGAGAAACAAGAACGTTATATATGCCGATGGAATGTGCTTGATTTTCTTTTGAACCGCTAATGTCTCTAAAAATGTTTTTTGAACAGCCAAGAAAAGATAGCCTAGGAAGAGGGCTTCGGCATGGCCATCACCCTCACCCAGACCACCAATTTATTAGCTAATGTCTCTTAAATTATTCATATTTATATGTGATATTTGTATATATCTTATTTTGAAGCTAAAGTATTTATAATTAGCAATAGGGTGATCGTTCAAGTATTGCATGTTTGACATCCTCAAGATGGTACATATTAAATGAAAAAGCTACTAAGCATAAAATTAAAGATTTGAAGGTCACACATTATGTGATTCCATGCAACTTAAAAAATCTATTACATCATGTCATCTGTAAGCTTTATTTTAGCATACACTCCCAATGATATAAAAAAAAAGTTTGAGAAAAATTTAGTCGGTTCATCTATTTGACTAGTTTGACCCCTTAGAGATAAACTTAATCAACCCAATCATAGTAAATTGGTCAAAAGTACGTGTTGCTTCCATTTTATACTAGAAAGCACTACTTTTACCTGCATGCATTGAATCATCAAGAATCGCTTCACCAATTATATCGGAAACTAGACACCAACGAGAAGACACTAATTAACGAGAAGTCACGACTCCTCGGAAAAGAAAATAGACACCTATTAACAGACACAACTTTCCTCATCTTTGTGGTTAAGAAACTGTCCACACAACTGCCTTAACCAACACATATAACCACCACTCAAGTCTAGCTAACTTCAACAAACCCCGGCCACAATAATACTGCCAACCACAAACACAAAACACCCTCTAAGCTAACGCATTTTCATTGTAACACCTTTTAAGAATTTTAGCTTCGTAAGCCCCACCAGTATATCGACTGCCAAACTTCCAAGATAATGGCCAACAATATGTTACGTATACATGCATGGTTGTGCTATAAAACAATAAATTAAGGAGTAGACACTCTAGCAGTACAGTCCAAAGGGAAAAGTCAAACTGCTAAGCTAGCATATACTTGTATATTGTCAATATATACACCATATACACTACGTATTTAAAATATATATTAAATCATATCTATTAATTTCAAAACCAGAGCAACTTATCTTCCACGACTTTCGAGAGAAGATATTTCCATTTTAAATTTACACAAAAGGACTAAAACTTTGATTCTATATAAAGCCAACCTCTGGGTGAAGAGTTCACATCAACTCATTCATTTCCTTAATTATACCTACCTACAGCAATTAAGAACTATGTCATCAACCAAATCAACTTCCCTAGCTTGTTTGGTTTTACTCTTCTTCTCAGCGACTTTGCTTTCACATGCGGCCTCTCGCTTTCTCCAGGAAAACGAGAGTCACGAGCAATGGATGGTCCATTATGGACGCGTATACAAGGACGCTGAGGAGAAACAACAGCGTTCAAAGATTTTTCAAGAGAACGTGCAGTATATCAATTCATTCAACAATGCCATGAAGAAAGGATACATATTAGCTGTCAATGAGTTTGCAGACCTTACAAACGAAGAGTTTAGAACCACAAGAAACCGATTCAAAGCACACGAATGCTCCTCGTCAACCAGCTCTGCTTTCAGGTATGAAAACGTGACAGCGGTTCCATCATCAATGGATTGGAGAAAGAAAGGTGCAGTAACACCTGTTAAAGATCAAGGCCAATGTGGTAATTAATTAATTCCTTAAGCAGCTGCTAGCATTTGTTTAATTATTTATGTTCATGCTAGCTATATATTTATTTGACATTTTGACTACTCCGAATATATATTTAATTAATTTCATCATATATACATGACTATATATATAAATATACGCAGGGTGTTGTTGGGCATTTTCTGCTGTGGCAGCCATGGAAGGCATAACCCAGCTGAAAACAGGTAAATTAGTGTCTCTATCTGAACAAGAGCTCGTGGACTGTGACACTAGTGGTGTAGATCAGGGATGTGAGGGTGGTCTTATGGACAACGCCTTTGAATTCATTGTAAGCAATAAAGGCCTCACCACAGAGATCAACTACCCTTACAAAGGAGTTGACGGCACCTGCAACAGCAACGAGGCATCGAACCATGCTGCAGATATCACCGGTCATGAAGATGTTCCTGCTAATAGTGAAGCCGCGCTGTTAAAAGCTGTCGCTAGTCAGCCCATCTCTGTTGCCATTGATGCTAGTGGGTCCGACTTCCAGTTTTACTCTAGTGGTGTCTTTACAGGAGACTGTGGCACCGAACTTGACCATGGTGTTACTGCAGTTGGTTACGGAACGAGTGATGACGGGACTAAGTATTGGCTCGTGAAGAACTCCTGGGGAACAAGCTGGGGTCAAGAGGGGTATATAATGATGCAAAGAGATGTTGCTGCCGAAGAAGGCCTTTGTGGAATTGCCATGCAGGCTTCCTATCCTACTGCATAGTTAATTTGTTGATTGAATATCAAAAGTAATTGTTGTACATTATACTTATTTCTGCTCACGTCCACACGACGAAACTTGTAACTATGATATGTATCTCAAATGCAAAATTAGTGTGAGCTTGAAAGTATTCTTCAGCTTAATTATATCTTCCACAAGGCTATATTAGTGTACCATACAGACATCAGTTTAAATACGAAAAGCATTAAAGTGAAAGCTTCAATACGTCCATATAGGAAAAGCTCGATCATTCAAACATCTATTCAGATGATATATAAGAGAGTGTACCAAGCTGAGACAGCAAGAGCGCTTCCTGAAAATTGCCGGTGTTCTTTTTTTTTCGTTTTTTTTAAGCCGAATTTATTTAAGGCCGTCTAAAGAGGAATACAATGTAGTGGAATTACATAGAGAAATTTGGGAACTCTGAAACCAACCTAGCCACTTTAAATGTGTACGTTTCCCTCTATTGGAAATCCAAAAGAGTTAGAAATCCTCGCAAAGGGTATGCTTTCGAGGCTATCCTTGAACAAAATGTGACCCCCTTCTGGAATCTTCAAAACAACAATAAAGGTGTCTAAAACACTTGTGCTATGAAACTCATCCATCGCTAATAGTGTGGTTATACAACTTAAACACAACCCAATTTTCTAAATCTTGCTTGTAAACTCGACATCTCATAGAATCAAGAACCACACAGTGGCCGCAACCTTGACCCTCAATGTCAAGTAACGATAGATTAACTAGTACAATAAGAATCGGAAATGGAAGAAGGAGGATTGTATTGAACTGTAACTCAAATGGAATTACAAAACTAGGGAATGATCCCTCTCTCTAGGTAACAGCCTAGAGAGAGGGATCACCATCTGTTTCATTAGACTTACCCAACTTTTCATTTAACTTGTTATCCGTTAGCAAGATTACTCGTGTGTCACATTTTTTCCTGATTATTGTGTCGCTCGGGCTCATTTCTCCATTTGAAGTTCATTGTCGATTAGGTCATCCCTCTGTACAGAATTTAAGAAGCTGTTACCAGAATTTTCTTATTTATCGTCTTTACAGTGTGAGTCGTGTCAGTATACCAAACATCAGCGTGTCCATTCAGGTTCAAGAATTAATAAGACATAGGCGACAACAAAAGACATGTGACACCGATCCTAGACCAGTATCATCTTCGTCTCTATCCAAAACATGTTCCTGAATGTCCTGTCACATCGATCCCCACATTACCTCCAAAGTTTACTACACCACCAATTCATGTATATCATAGGTGTTGAGGTGTAGGCTTCGATTAGTGGCAGCCGGCCCTAATCCTATTTCTGGCAATTATCTTGATTAGAAGATTATTATTTCTTTAATTAGGCGATTGCTAATTCTATAGTTAGGAGGTTTCCTAATTATGTTTTTGCCTATAAATAATCCTCACTGTACTTGTAAATTCTTTGAGCACCTAATAATATACGAAACCCTAGTTGCCGCTCGTGGACGTAGGTTGATAGCAATATTAACCGAACCACGTTAAATCTCTCGTGTTCTTTAATCTATATTGTGTTTTACCAATCCCATTGCCTAATTTGTTTCCTATGATAAACTTTGTGTGCGTTCTCGCTCTTTGGTTTCTACCATAGTCACATAGTTCGCTCCTCAACCCACGATCTCCGTTCCCGTCACTACGTTCCAAATCGTGGTACGTTTTCGTTCCAGTCGCCAATGTGGATCGTGACCTGGAACGTTGGTCAAATCAATCCCAATCGATGGTGAAATCGTTTTCGTTCCTTTTCAATTCATCGATTGAAAGACAAACTGGCACGCTCCAGTCAAGAACAAAACGCGAATTTCATCAATTGGGGTCGAGAGCCTTTTCAATTTGCCGACTCGAACAGAAATTGGTCAACTCTTCACTTCGCCTCTTCAATTCGACGACTGCCTCTTCAATTTTCCGAAATTAATCGACTGGGTTCGATTACACCATCAATTGGGTCGTCATCCTTAAACGGCTGGAAAACTCATTTCCAATTGGCAATACCCGCAAACAAATGCCCTCGACACCTAATTTTTCTATCATCAGTCAACTATTTACACACTCCTTAACAAATCTAATGATTCAATTTGACTTTTTAACACATAATTTCTAGACTTATTGCTGTGCAATTCTGCACTATTTTAATGAATTACAGCATGTTATTATTTATGTTTTCTAATTATTGTTCTGTTTCAGGTTTAGTTTTTAATACTAGAATGTTATTTAATGTATGGCTCATCAAATCTGTTTTTGATAATGGGTACAACGTACCAAAAAGTAAGATACATCGTACCAGAAGCGTACCGAATGAACCTACCCCCTTCCGTACCGGATACGCCCAACCTAGCAAAACGTGTTCCCGATCCTCGTTCCCGTACCGAAGCGATCCGCGAACTATGTGACTATGGTTTCTAAACTCGATTTCGTACGTATTCCTAGAACTGTTGGTGAAACTTTGACCCATTTTGGTTGGTTGGATGCTATGATTGATGAGATGAATGCTCTCGATCATAATGACACATAGACCGTGGTGGAGTTACCTGCGGACAAAAAGGCTATCAGTTGTCAATGGATTTTTACGGTGAAAGTTAATCCAGATGGGTCTGTAGCTAGGCTAAAGGCAAGGTTGGTTGCTAGAGGATATACTCAGACCTATGGAGTTGATTATTACGAAACATTTTCTCCGGTGGCTAAGTTAGCCTCCGTTTGCTTATTTATCTCATTAGTTGCTACATATAGTTAGGCGCTTTACCAATTGGATGTGAAAAATGTTTTCTCACATGGCGATTTAGACGAGGAAGTTTACTTCGAGCAACCACCTGGGTTTGTTGCTCAGGGGGAGTGTGGTAAAGTCTGTAAACTACGAAAATCCTTGTATGGTTTAAAGCGGTCTCCTCGTGTCTGGTTTGGCCCATTTAGTGCAGTGGTGACTGAATTCGGGTTGAGGAGAAGCTCATATGATCATTCAATGTTCTTCTCTTCATCTACTTCGGGATGCGTATTGCTCGTAGTATATGTGAACGATATAAAAATTACTGGAAGTGAATCAAGTGATGAAACAGGAACCCAGAAGCTACAAGATTTCCTTGCATCTCAATTTCAAACTAAGGACCTAGGCCCTCTAAAATATTTTTTGGAAATTGAGGTGTCACATACTCATAAAGGGATTTGCTTGTCCCAAACGAAATATTGCTTAGATATATCAAGTGATTCGGGGTTGATAATAACAGAACCTTGTGGCGCTCCTATGATCCCAAATGTAAAATTAAAAGTAGGTGATGGAGATCTACTTGATAAAAATATAGAAGAATTGTGGGAAAGCTAAACAATTTGACCGTTACGCGCCCGGACATTGCTTTTCCAGTAAGTGTTGTAAGCAAGTTTATGTCATCTCCAAGAACCTCACACATTGGGATGTTGTTAATCATATTCTGAAATATTTAAAAGGTGCACCTGGTCGTGGGATTGTTTATTGAAATCATGATCATGATATAGAAGGATTTACTGATGCCAACTATAATGGAGATCCTACAAATAGACGCTCTACTACCGGCTATTGTGTATTTGTTGGAGGTAATCTGGTCTCTTGGAAGAGTAAGAAACAAATTGTTGTCTCTCGGTCGAGTGCAGAAGCTAAATACAGGGATATGACTCAAACCACATATGAACTTGTATTGATGTATAATCTACTCAGTGAAGGTTCACTCAACCTAAATCAATGAACTTGTGGTGTGACAATGAGGCAGCAATTCATATTGCAAATAACCTCGTGTTACATGAAAGAATTAAGCATATTGAAGTAGACTGCCATTTCACTCGAGAGAAGCTAGAAGATGGAACCATCACCCTGTGCTCCATTGAGGGGAAGTGTTAGAATGTACATGTATATTAGCCCATGGGCCTGTAGAGTTTAGTTCAATTCAATTTCTTTGTCTTTAAATACTTGTATAATTCTTCATTTAGTTGTGTAATAAAGTGAAGCAACATTGCGTCTGTTAGACCTCTAGTTTCAATTGACCTCTCGTTTCAGTTCCAACTATGAGTCCCAATGATAATCAGAACTAACTATCACGAAACAATCAAAAATACCTCAGGGTTTTTACTTTTGGCCACCTCCATGTTCATGGCTCCATCCTTTAACTCTTGTAACTCTGAATCACTTGTGCATAAACACAGCGAATCAGCTTTCATTTGTAGATTGCAATTAGATGATTAACTGGATTTGCATTCCTGCAAGATAAAGAGGCCATTATGGGCAAGAACAGAAAGAATAGCATGCAACTAATGACCTTGACACACATCAAAAATCAAAGTAGATTGCAAGACCCTTTTTTGCATACCATATATCAAATTTGAATAGTTTAAGATTGTTATCAATACACATACTGAAACAACCATAGATTGTTCGGTAGACTTATACCCACAGTCCACAAACATCCATGCATCAGTGATGCCCTGTATGCTACACCCATGTTCAGTAGCATCGAGTTTAACCATAAAAATAATCAAATACTAAATAAACTTAGAAACAAATAACAATACCTTAAAACTGCTGATGGTTAATCATATGAGCATTCTATTAAACACTTGGTGTGCAGCTAACACTACCTGCTTGTCAAATGAGTGACCACTGGCAAATACCCTGAAATAGTGTTAGCGACTTCAAAGAGAGAATATTGACAAAATTACAAAAAAATACATACCTTCTCTTGTCCATGGAGAGTTAATCCGACTGACAATTTTTGTATTAAAGTTATCATTGTGTGTGTCAAACACATACTATCATCCCTTTGAACAGGATCACAAACAGCTTCGCTTCTATAGCCCTATAAATGATCTGAAATCACAAAATGAAGAGAATGATATGATTTGCAATTGCAATATTAATGGATTTTCTCAATTGCCATGGTCACTGGTAAAGTAATGATACACATTCAATACGACTATCATAGCCGATACGCACTTGATTTTCTAAATTTCATTTTATAACTATTTATCAATATAGCCGTATTCAGATCAGAACTCGAACACACAATAAAACACTTTCATTCCACGAAATCTAAATCAAAGGAAACATAAATAGACAATATTTATTATGGGAATTTCTCAGATCAAACATATATAGTCCAATATTGTAATTAAGCAGCATTTATTTTGAGAGTTTATTTTTTATATCAAAGTTCATTATGACATGCAGGTGGTAGTTGGGATTTTCATTTATGGCAGACATGGAAGGAATAACCCAACTGAAAACAGGTAAATTAGTCTCTCTATTGCCCAGATAGATAGCCTGATGATTACTAAAACAAAAATCAAGCAAAACGATCTAGTTTACTGTACTGACAATTACATACCTGTTCAAGCAATCACATATAAATAGACTCTTAACCCAGTTAGATAAACCAAGGTGCAGTTAACTAAAGTCATCTTAGTCACCAATAATCTCCACAAGAACACTCTCCATCCTTGAAATGATGAACCGATTGGCATCCCTAACAACTATATCCCGCTTTTCAAGTATTAAAATCAGTTTTATTGCAGCATGACAATTAACGCATGCACGTAAGTTCTTAGTTATTCTAAGTGTAGTTCCAGAAGGAGTGCTGATAAGCCCATAAGCAATTGCAAGCCTTTCACTATGATTGCAAAAACTCTCCTCTGTCTTCATAACTCAAATCATGCAAAGCAGACTCTGTATCTGCAACAAATCCGGCCTCTTTCAACCTTACGTCCAACCTCTTATGCTCCTTGAATATTTCATCCGATTTTGGATGTGAAATATCTCCCATACGAAAAACATTAAGCTTTCCTTCGATCTCTATCATACTACGCCCCATGTCTTTGGCCAATCCTCTCTCCTTCATCAATACTCGAACCCTTGCTACACCACTCCACATTTATACAGAAGCATAGAGATTGGAAAGCTGTACATAATGCCCTGTATTATAAGGGTCTAATGAATAAGGCTGTTGTGCAGAATATTCTCCTAGTGCCACATGGCGATAAATCCTACTTGCACTTAAAAGTGCACCCCATATCAACACGCCAGGTTTGATTGGCATCTTCTTTACAAAATCATAAGCCCGGTTTAAACACCCAGCACGACCAAGAAGATCGACAACACAAGCATAGTGTTGATGGCGGGGTTCAATACCATAATCTATCATACTTTGAAATATTTTCCATCCTTCTTCTACAAATCCAGCATGATTGCAGGCTGTAAGAAGCCCGATAAAGGTGACATCATTTGGGCCCACCCTGGCTTGCTTCATCAAGTTGAATAGATCGATGGCTTCACGTGCCTTACCATGTAAGCCATAGCCTACAATCATGGCACTCCAAACAACAATGTCTTTGGTTTTTGTTTGATCAAAAACTTTACGGGCCAAGTCTAGGCTTCCACATTTTGCGTACATGTCAATAAGTGCTGTGCTGACAAAGACATCAGTTTTGTACTCAATGTTGTCTATGTATTCACCCATCTTTCTTGCTTCTTCGAGCGATCCAAGATGGGCACAAGCCAAGATCGTTCAGCAAACTGTGACAGGATCTGGTTTTAAATTTTTCGATAACATTCTTTGGAAAAGTGTTATAGCTTCCTTGGTTCGAAAAAGCGTAAAGCGCCCTGAAGCGCTAAGGGTCCTGAAAGCCGAAGCGCTAAGCGCTAAGCGAAAGCGCTCGTTTTAAGCACACGAAGCGCCCAAAAGTCACAAAAAATACATAATACTTATATATTACATATCTGCTACGTATACATATGCATATATTCAAAACCACAAGTACTTAAATACCAAAATATATTTCTAATTTACTTATAATTATAAAAAACTTAAATACTTATATGCCATTACTTGGACCATGATACTAATTACCAAAAATAGTCTAAAATCCTCATACCTATAAGATGGAGTCGATTTGCTTAGCCTTTGGATAGTTGAATGCTTGAAGTGAAGAACGATATGATGATTACGTGTTTATGATCTGAAGTATGAACATTGAAGACAACGAAGAAGAGTAGAGACCGATTGACGTTTCACTTTTTACCGCCTAGGTGCTGTGAAATCGTGCATACGTGACTGGCGAGTGCCATTTCCGTTTGTTGGCCCTTTGAATTGCTACCCTGAGCCCATACACTAATACCCAAAGTCTGTACACTAATCTAAGGCCAAAGCCCATCAAAAAAGTCTAAAAAAATTTAAACGTACATAAAGCGCGCTTAAGCGCTGCCTAGCGCTTTTACGTAAGCGGGAAAAAGCGACCGCTTTTTGGCGCTTAGGGTATTACAAAGCGTCTAGACCTACCGCTTTGGCGCTTAGCGCTTTTGGCGCTTTTTTAAACCAAGATAGCTTCATTGCAGAAACCGTTTTTTGCAAAACCTCATATCATGGTGTTCTACATAATCACATTAGATATATCCATTTCATCAAATAATGATTTTGCAATCATAACCTGCCCACATTTTGCATACAAACTAGTGAGAGCAATCCGCAAATCGGGTTCAAACTCAAGTCCCATCTTGATTGCACAAGAGTGAAAAGATTTCCCGTGTCGTAAGTCGTCTATGTCAGCATAAGCGCTAATACCACTAACCAAAGTAATCCAGTCTGGTTGCAAACCACACTTTCTCATCTTTTTAAAGAATTTTAAAGCTTCAACTGGCTGCCCATTTTGCGAATATGCAGAAATGATACTAGTCCATGACACGATGGTTTTATCACCCAGCCCATCAACCACTTTTCTAGCATCATCAATTCTCCCACATTTGGCATACACTGCCACGACCCCATTCTGCACAAACACATCCACTTCAAAACCACGTCTGAAGATATGCCCATGTACCGCCCGACCAAATTCAAAGGCTGCAACTCCTCCGCAAGCCTTGAGAACATGAGGCAGTGTGAAGCAATCTGGATCGACGCCCACATTTTGCATTTGGGTGTACAACGTAATAGCTTCATTAAACATGTTTTGCTTCGAATATCCCCAAATAATAGCGTTCCACAAAAATACATATAGTTCAGGAAATTTGTTGAACAACTTGCGTGCATAAGAAATCTCCCCTAAATTAGAGCTAACATGGATAAATTTTGTGACAATGAACCCGTTGTACTGAAAGCCAGTAACAATTATCTGTGAACAAATTTGATTTAGATGCCGCCTGCAAGTTGATCTATCAAGAAGGGACGTGTAGTAAAATTCAAGATTGAAGGTGCCATTATAGATATTACTACGGTTGTTCATGCTGCGAGATGTTGGTGGTTGGAGGTCTAAAGTTTGAATCTTTGTGAATAGAGATATTCGGGGAAAGATCGTCAATGTTTTGGGAAGGGCAAGATTTCGAGCCATAGTGAACAAGTGGAATTAGATTTTCAGAAACCCCAAAGCAACCTAAACTAACTCATCTGAAGTGGGCAACAAGGTGGGCTAACTTTGCAGCAAAACTTCATCAATTCTGCTTCTTAAACATGATATTGACATTTGCTGACAAAAAAAAAAGTTGTCTTATTTTCAACACATTGGTGAAAAAACAATGGCGACAATTTGATCACATGAAGGAAATAGAAAACTTATATCATGATAATATTTCATGATAACTGGATTAATATAGAGTATACTAATTGGGATTTCAAGGTTCCGTATTTGTTCTCTTGCATGTTAACATCGCATCTCCCATTCTATTGAAAACATAACCACACTTCAGTTGATAGTTCAGAATTTTGGAGCCTGAAAATTACATAAACAAATAAAAGATAGCAACTGAGCACAACTTATATATAATTACGCCTGTGATATATAGTCTCAACTATGAGTCCAAATGATATCAAAACTAACGATCACTAAATATAAACAATACCTCAGAATTTCACTTTTTAGCCACCTCCATATTCACAGCTCGATCCTTCAACTCATAATAACTCTTAAATCACTTGTACATAAACACTGCAGAATCAACTTTCATTAAATAGACTTGCATTGCGGCAAGCTAAAGAGACCCTTGTGGGCAAGAACAGAAAGAATAGTTAAGATCAATATCAATACCCTCGCTGTAACAACCGTAGATTGTACAGTAGACTTATACCCACAGACATTAGACACCAGACATATCCATCGATATACATAAATTTGCTCATGCATCAGTGATGCCCCTGTATCCTACACCCATGTTCAGTAGCATCGAATATAATCATTAAATAACCAAACACTAAATATGAACTTAAAAAAGATAGCAATACCTTAAAACTGCAGATAATTAATCGTTTAGGCATTTTATCAAACAGTTGATGTGCACCTAACACTACCTGCTACTCAAATGAGTAAACTCTGGAAAATACCCTAAAATTGTGTTAGGGACTTCAGAAAGAAGAATATTGATGGAAGTACAAAGAACACATACCTTCTCTTAGCATGGAGAGTCAATTCGACTGACAATCTATGTACGAAAGTTATCATTGTGTGTGTCAAACACGTACTATCATCCCTTCGAACAGGATCAGACATATGTTCCTTCAAAAATCGGAAATCACAAAACGAAGAGAATATATGATCTACAATTGCAAAATAAGTGAAAGTCACGATACACAATCGATATAACCGTAACAGCGTATCCGTCCTTGATTTTCTAGATTTCCTTTTATCTAATATTATTTTGATTTAAAAAGAAAAATATACTCATAAATCATCTTAACGTAGGGTGGTGAAGTCATTTTAATATTTACTAATTAAACTTATTTATGAGTGTAAAATTATCAAAGTAAGGTGGTATTAAAATAGTACAAATTTTTAGGGGTATTTAGTTCATTCTTTGATTTTGAGGGAAATGAGATTTATGGATGGGAATTGCATTTGAGGGGAATTCATTTGGTGGGATTTAAAATCCCAACCCTTTGTTTGGTTCACACAACAACATAAACCCATCAACACCACCACCAAACCGCCGGCCACCACCTCACCGCCTTCGCAAACCCTAGCCGTCTGGTTTTTGCGAACCCTTCTCTGCGAAGACGAACAGACAACGAACAGAAGAAGTCGATTTTGGGTTTTTGAGAACCCTTCTTTGCGAAGACGACGAACAGACGAATCGATTAGGGTTTTTCGCGAACCCTTCTCTGCGAAGACGAACAGACGAAGACGGCGAAGATCTAGGGTTTCTTTGAACGGACGAAGACGAAGAAGAACGGCGGCGATCTATGCTTTCTTCGAACAGATGGCGAACAGACGAAGATGGCGAAGATAAGGTTTCTTTGAACGGACGAAGACGAAGACGAGCGGCGGCGGTCTAGGGTTTCTTTGAACATACGGCGATCTAGGGTTTGTGTGACGACGGCGAACGGACTTGTGATGACGTCGACGGCATTGTGATGACGGCGAAATAGGGTTTTCCGTGGTGAACTGGATTTGTCGTTCGCCGGAGCAATAGCCGGAGTTCGCCGGAGCAAATGACACAGTGGAAGGATTTCAGAATACTAGGGGGTGGGAGGATTTCTAAATCCCTCATCCATGGGATTTTGAAGATTCCTGGGAATTCAAATCCTCTCTCCCTTTTGCAAAACAAACACCATAATTGGAGGGATTTGAATTCCCAATCCATAAAATCCCTCCAATTACCTCCAACCATACACCCCCTTAAAGTAATAGTCCATTTAATTATTTCCTTAATTACCTCAACTAATTTATTGTAATTACTATTAACAACTTATCAAATATTACACCAACAAAATTTTCAAAAATAAAATATTTTTCTATTTATTTATTTTTATATTATTTAAATTAATTTATTGTTCTTCATAAATTATTTTGAAAACTAATAAAAGAGTTTATGGGAAAAGAAGAAATAGGGATAATAGAAAAAGTTAAAAGAAAATGGATATGTTGTTGATTAGAAAATATTTGTTCACACCGCATTTTGTGAGTATCATACATTTACACTTTTAAAATCGACATTTTATCGAACACAAACTATTCGTCGTCGTCGCATTGCGCGGGTACAATACTAGTATTTACTAATTAAACTTGTTTGTGAGTGTAAAATTATCAAAGTGAGGTGGTATTGAAATTATAGATTATTTTCTTTTTAGTTAATTGCAATAATGGGATAGGTGGTTTTACTATTTTGATCTATAGCTTTTTATTTTTACATATTTGATTCCGTAATAGAGAAACCTCTTATACTTAAGTCACTAATGAAACTAAAACAACTAAATTTGTTCCTTCCCAAATATATATTTTTTAATCATCCTCTTATTTTTATATACATTTTTAATTTGTTTTGAAAATAAAGAATTATAAAAAAATCAAAAAAATATCTCTCCTCTCTCATATTTGTTAATTTAAATTTTAATTCACCTTCATCTCTCTCTCTCTCTCATGCTCTCTCTCACCATCATTACTTCCACCGGCCACCGCCAAAGACATGGCACCACCACCATTGCCACTTCTCTCTTTCTTATCCCCACTCCCATTATGCCGATGACTTGGTTCAATAAACCAACACCCATATCTTCACCTCCAGTAGTGTTGAGAGTATGGATAGGGCTCAAAACGCTCGGCATGACAAGGATATTACATATCCAAGGTTGTTTGTAGCATCGGAGAAGGCTTCAAGTGGACGATTTGAATTACTCTATCTAGGATTTTTTGCGACTTTTAAAGGTTGGTTGTCTAAATTGAACACTTATGGTCCCAATCAAAGTGAAAGAAAGCTCCATGGAAATGTCACTACTCGGACCAACTGTGGAATAGTCTATACAAGTGGGAAGGATAGGTGTGATGGTAGAATCATAGTATCATGATACAAAAAGACGAACTGTATTTTTTATACAAGTCTTCGATAATTATTGTAATAATTAAAAAATTAAAATAACTATAAAATATTATAAAATGATAAAACCAAGAATTTAGTTAAATATAATATTCTAAAATGATAAAAGACATATATAATATTTGTTGAGCCTAAAACTAAAATTATGAGAACGAAGAAAAAAGGGATGGGGTGTCACCCTATGTTAGATCAGTAAACCCGATTCCTTCTATAATCCTCTAATTCACTTTCCAAATTCGATATTTTGTCCCTCTAAGCATTGGTAACACGAAATTCGAATTAGGATAATTGCAAAAGTAAGGAGAGATCAAGATCAAACCAGAGAGAAAAGTCTGTATTTCGAAATATTGGGTGTGTTTCAAACTTGAATTTGTAACCAGATAATGGAAGTTACAAAGTTTAAAGTTTTACAATGAGAATAGGGGTGTTCAGTATTCGGGTCATAACCGTGTAAACCGAAAACCGAACCGATTAAAAAACCAAAAAAACCGAACCGAATTGGAATACGGTTTTCGGTTCGGTTCATGAACCGAAACCGATTATGGTAATCGGTCTTTGGTTCGGTTACGGTTTTGAAAATTACTAAACCGAATAAACCAAAAAAACCGAATTACATAAAACTAATTTTTATATTTATATTACTATCCTAAGTTCATATATGTAGATATATTTATGTATACCATGCTAGAATCCGAAATAATACTTGTTAATCTTTGTGATTAACCATGATCGTATCATCATTATAACCATGTCAACTTGTTTTCAAAAAACATGAAAACTTAAAAGTTAGCTTTCATAATCATTTAATTATCAATACTTTATTCGATGAACGTGAAATCGAGTAGACAACCGACCACACAAGTGAAAAATATTGTATATCGGTTTCCATTCTTAATAAGTTTTTATGTATAATCTTATGAATAGCAAGTTATTAATGAATAAATTAAAAAATATGATTATGTATAATGATAAAATGAATTACGAACCGAATAAACCGAACAAACCGAAAACCGAACTGTTGAACACCCCGAAACATGCCATTAAGTTTTATTCGGTTTATTCGGTTAAAACCGAAAACCGAACCGAATTCATAAACGGTTTTCGGTTCGGTTTTGGTATTACTTAAACGGTTTTCGGTTCGGTTACGGTTTTACCTAAAAAATTTCAAAAACCGAATAAACCGAATAACCCGAAAACCGAACCGTTGAACACCCCTAAATGAGAACCCTTTAAATCGAGAATTCCATTGTAAACCTTCTACTATTATCAATTTTCGGGCCAGAGCGCTGCCCCCACCCGTTGACCAGGCAGCGGGACCCCCGTTTTGCGTTCAGAGGGCGTTGCCCCCTAAACATTAGCGAGACGAACTTAAACTAATACAAGTGTGTACTCCACACTCTCCTTACTTGTTTTTAGAACAAGGTTCAATCTTCTTGAAACACACGTATACATTTCATTACACTAAATGAACTGGTGACACTAAAATCACTAACACCCCACACATATAGACTTAACAAGGATTAAGGTGAACAAACTAATTACTTTCAACTTGAATGCAAAAGTCGGGAGACGGCGACTCAATAATGGAAACGAAAGGCCAAGCATATATTAAATATTCAATTGCCAAAATCGTTTGGCCATTTGGGAATAAAAACTCAAAAATACATCGATTTTATCAAAATTCGTTTGTGAATTTGTGACTTTAAGAAGACATGACACAAAATCGTTGGAGCATTTTGCTATTTGAGTTGAAATTACACAATATCTTTTGAGAAGAAGAAAAAAAATCCATAATCGAAGGTCAAGAATTGAGAGTTCAAGCTTTGAGAAGAAATCAATTAAAGTCTTTTGATTTTATGGCTTCTGGTTATACATCATGACTTGATTAAAATCAAATGAAGGCCGATGGCTAAATTATTCATATTTATGTGATAAGCATCAAATTATTAAGATTTGAAGGTCACACATTGTACAAAAGAAAGACACCTACGAGAGAAGACACGACTCCTCGGAAAACAGACACAACTTTTCTGATCTTTGTGGTTAACAACCACAAGTAATACGTATACACTAATGCAGACATGCAGTAGACTGGCAAAATTCCAAGATAATGGCCAACGATATTTTATGTATGCATGCATGGTTAATTACTACTAAACAATAATTTATATAGTAGACACTTTAGCAGTCTAGTCCAAACGAAAAAGTCAAGCAGCTAAGCTAGCTTGTACTTATATATTGTCAATATAAACACCATATACACTACGTTATTAATATATATTAAATAATATTTATTAATTTTAAAACGCAGAGCAACTTATCTTCCACGATCTTGGAGAGAAAATAATTGCATTTTACTTTGCATAAAAGACCTAAAATTTTGATTCTATATAAAGCCAACCTCTTGTTCACTTTAACTCATTCATTTCCTTCATTGGTTTCTTAATTATACCTACCAACAGCAATTAAGAACTATGTCATCCACCAACTCAACTTCCCTGGCTTGTTTGGTTTTACTCTTCTTCTCAGCGACTTTGCTTTCACATGCGGCCTCTCGCTTTCTCCAGGAAAACGAGAGTCACGAGCAATGGATGGTCCGTTATGGACGTGTGTACAAGGACGCTGAGGAGAAACAACAGCGTTCAAAGATTTTTCAAGAGAACCTACAGTATATCAATTCATTCAACAATGCTATGAACAAAGGATACAAATTAGCTGTCAATGAGTTTGCAGACCTTACAAACGAAGAGTTTAGAACCACAAGAAACCGATTCAAAGCACATGAATGCTCCCCGTCAACATCTGCTTTCAGGTATGAAAATGTGACAGCGGTTCCATCATCAATGGATTGGAGAAAGAAAGGTGCAGTAACACCTGTTAAAGATCAAGGCCAATGTGGTAATTACCTAATTATTCAGCAGTTGCTAACATTTTATTTAATTATATATCTTCATGCTAACTATATTTTTATTTGACTACTCGAATATATAATTAATTAATTTCATCATATATGCATGACGATATATATCTACGTACGTAGGGTGTTGTTGGGCATTTTCAGCTGTGGCGGCCATGGAAGGAATAACCCAACTGAAAACAGGTAAATTAGTGTCTCTATCTGAGCAAGAGCTGGTGGACTGTGACACTAGTGGTGTAGATCAGGGATGTGAGGGTGGTCTTATGGATAACGCCTTTGAATTCATTGTAAGCAATAAAGGCCTCACTACAGAGACCAACTACCCTTACAAAGGAGTTGACGGCACCTGCAACAGCAACGAGGCATCAAACCATGCTGCAGATATTACCGGTCATGAAGATGTTCCTGCTAATAGTGAAGCCGCATTGTTAAAAGCTGTCGCTAGTCAGCCCATCTCTGTTGCCATTGATGCTAGTGGGTCCGACTTCCAGTTCTACTCTAGTGGTGTCTTTACAGGTGACTGTGGCACTGAACTTGACCACGGTGTTACTGCAGTTGGTTATGGAACGAGTGATGACGGGACTAAGTATTGGCTCGTGAAGAACTCATGGGGAACAAGCTGGGGTCAAGAGGGGTATATAATGATGCAAAGAGATGTTGCTGCCAAAGAAGGCCTTTGTGGAATTGCCATGCAGGCTTCCTATCCTACTGCATAGTTAACTAATTCCTTGAACATATCAAAAGCAATCAACTGTTGTACATTAATATTTGTATTTCTGGTCATGTTCATACCACGAAACTTGTAAACTATGACATATATCTCACATGCAAAATTTGTGTGATATATACACACATCAATTAGAAAGTGAAAAGCATTCAAGTGAAAGCTTCATTATATCTATATAGGAAATCTTTGATCATTCTAACATCTATTTAGATGACAAGCTGAGCTTACCAAGTTAAGACGGCAAAAGCGCATGCTGAAAATTACAGGTGTTCACTATTTTTTCTTTTTTTGAATGACGGAATTTATTAACTCCGTCTAATGATAAATACAATGTAGTGGAATTACATAGACAAAGTTGTAAACTTTGGAACCAACCAAGCCACTCTAATATGTACGTTTCCCTCTAGTGTAAATCCAAAAAAGCGGAAAGTGTTAAAAATACTCGCAAAGGATATGCTTTTGAGGCTTTTTTTAAAACCAAAAGTGACCCCATTGTGGTATCTCCACAAGGACCATAAAGGTGTCTAAAGGCTTGTGATATGAAACTCATCCACTCCTCCACCACTTCAAAATGTGGTTATACAACTTAAACACAAACCAATTTTCTAAATCCTTGTTTAAAACTCGGCATCTCATAGCATCAAGATCCACACAACGGCTATCGATCTTGAACCACACCAAAAGACGCTTGGTAATTTATGTTATCTTTAATGAGCAGGAACTTTTTCATAAAGTCTCTTCATCGTCTCTAATAAGGGAGGTGTTAGAATTAGGTATTAGAATAACAAAATCTAGTAGCAATAGTTTCTTTAGTCCTATCCATGGACTCATAGATATATCCCATGACCGGATTTTTGTCTCCATCTACCATTCCAAGAACCTTTAGAAGAGGTCCCGTCAACTTCAAAGCATATACTATATTCTCTAAAATCTTTCTTGCAAAATTATGGATGTAAGTCTCTTTCCTACGGCATCCTTTGACCACTTGGTATTGTTCCAACTGACACAGATCGAAACCTATAAAACGGGATTATTGTTTCAACTGACACAGATAGAAACCTATAAAACAGAGGACATTGAAACACCAATGGTGTAACACCGGGTTTCACGAGCTTAAATCAGGAATAATTTAAACTTTTTAAGTATATTTATCAATGGCATGCAGCGGAAACTAAACACTGGTTATAAAATATAAAGTGTTGTTATCCGACTTGGCAAATAAAAACATTAAAACCAAGTCTCAAAACGAACCGGTATTACCGTACTATAAACCGACCATCAGGTCACAGACAATTATAACAGCAAGGTGTTCCAGAAGAGTTAAGTACAATTACCCACAAGCGCCCGCCTCACCAGGCTGCCTAATCTTTACCTGTAAAAAGGGTAAATCATGAACCGGTTAGCTACACTAGCTAGTGAGTACAGGTTGCACATAAGTATCAATAAGCATGCAGTCAAAACTCAGGAAAGCACACAAGGCTATCCTATCATATCGCGGTGCGCCAATTATGTCAGCAGGAGCCGTGTCTTGCGGGGTAGCGAGCCCCGCTCAACAACCCTAGCCGGGGAATCAGCCACAACCAATTGCACCAGTGGGGGAGCGAAGAGCAGTCCACATAGTGCACTCTGTCTATCACGCTGGTTCCAGCCTGCAGAACCATACCCAAGCGTATACTCATGAGTACCGTTAGTTCCCCAATTCATAGCCCCGCATCACTCATCTACCTGACTGACCTTAATCGTATTGGAAACTGTTTGTACAGTTCCCCGAGTGTCCGGACATAATTACATAAACAAACAAATAGTTGGTCCAGTTAGGTCATGCGCGCATATAATCACAGCAATTATTATTCTTACTAGTGAACAAAACATGCGAGTACATCTTAATCATAACATACACTTACCACATGATTCCCGTTACAAATATTCATTTTCTTTTACCGCAATTCTAATCATCATAAACATGGTACATCATACCATAACATACCTCCGCATACGTACATAGAATCACCAATACACGTTTAAAACACACAATAGTTAGCACTACTTACTGAGCCTCATGGAAAACCGGTACTCACCTTAAGCTCGCAGAAGGCTGACACAACAATCAACGGTACCCGGTTCCTCTCGAACACCTAACACAATACATACACGCCTAATTATCACTTATACATAGCACCCTTAGGTTAAAACATAAGTTAAACAAGCTATCAGCCTGGACCCCTGCTTGCGATAGCAAGTACTAGCCTTGCGGTCGCAAGGGCCCCCTAATAACATCCCTTACGATCTCAATGGTGTTCCTTGCGATCGCAAGAGGCCTTTTACCATAAACCCATGTTTCCGATCGCAAGGTAAGTCCCTTATACCCGCAAATATGGTTCTAGGGTTGGTTACGATCGTAAGTTATGTACCTACGCTCGTAAACCTCATTTCCTTCGCTCGTAAGCGGTAAATCAGCAAAACAGCCCCTTTGCGGTCGCATGCCAACTGCATGCGGTCGCATGACCTGCATGCGATCGCATGGACCTTCCATGCGGTCGCATGACTTCTTAAACTGCATGCAGTCGCATGGACTTTCCATGCGGTCGCATGTACCACCCATGCGGTCGCATGTAACTGCCACGCGGTCGCATGGACCTCTGTTACAGTAAGCTTCGTCCCTGTTCCACAACAGCTTCTGGATTTCACGTTTTTTACCCTTAATCCGACCAAAACTCATTCCCAATTGCTCATACACTTTACTAGACATCATTTGGAGCTTATAAACATATTTGACACAATTACAACCCATAAACACACATCAAAACACCACCAATTTGGTGTTTCTTGTTCATAAACTCAAAACCAAGTTTCTACACATTAATATATAGTCTTTCATAAATGGTTTTAACGTGCACTCTATTCTCCTCTATAAATGGTTTTGACGGCGTGCACTCTGTTTAACGCTATCACAACCAGAGCTCTAATAATCTTTCATTGTGAAATGGCATTGCGGTTAAGGTTGACAATTTTTTATCCGACATGAAACCCGACCCAAACCTGGCATCCAGAAAGTTACACGAACCCAAAATAAGTCAAAAGCCGGTCAACACGAAAATATAAGACCGGGTTTGGGTCAACCACATAACCACATGTATGACGTTTAAGTGTAAAACCGAAAATTATAAAAAATACCTTAGACTAAGTATTGGCTCGCAAAAAACTTGATGAAGAACGTGAACTGATATGGAGCTATTGATAGGCATCGTGATATAGAAACAGTAATTAAGAATATAGAACTGAAATTAGATATTAATAGAAATCTATCCACAATTGGATGAATGCCCAGGGCAAAGCCCTCTCTCGATAGCCAAAAGGCTACGAGCCGACTAACAAGCCTAACGTAATTTCTGCCTACGTACTACAAGACCCTATCCTCTATTTATTACTATTCCTTTCTAACTTATTTACTGTTTTAGTCCCTCTTAATACCTCACTAGTCTATTTCCTATCAGAACTCTTGTGAACAAACTGGGGTCAAAAGTGGTATATAACGATGCAAAGAGACGTCGTAAATAAGCTAGGTCAAATAGGTATATTAATACATTTACGATCTAATTTTTTTTTTTTAATAATGTGATTTAGTAGCTAGGATGCATTCATTTGAAGTACACTAACGAATTTCTTTTTCAGTTAGTTCTGTTTTTTGATTCGCTTCACCTGTTAGCTAGTATAAACATGCCACCAGTCAACCTAATGACATTGAATTGGACGAGAGTACTGTTGCCTCGCGGAAACCGGTACTTCTACCTGCATTGAATCAAAAAGAATTGCATCACCAACTACGAAGGAAACAACATTTACAGCTTGCTTTCTGCTGTAAGTTCTCAAGCATTTTTGTTACATCAACTCCACAATAATACAGCCAAATACAGACACCAAAAATACCCTCTAATTAACCCATTTATGATTTTTATTGAAGCACTTTATAAGCATTCTATAAAAAGCCCTGATGTAGTGAACTATTTAAAATCTATCAGTCCATTGTGTGGTGGTGCTAGGATGCAAACGTTTGTTATTTACATAGGTCACTCACACAGAAATGAAAATGCCTACACAGCAAGGATAAAATTGATATTAAATATCATGCAAACCAAATTTAATCCCTGCAGTGGAATATTTAAAAGCCAGCCAAAAAGAGTAAAATTAAGGAAAAAGTTACATACCCTAGCTCTCAGATATATGACAACAGAAAATTAGTTCCAATATTATAATATGTGTAGAGATTTAGGAGAAACTGAATGATATCGATTGATTCTAGAAAAAGGTTACAAGCGAACAATAAATAGAGACTAATCCCCTATTATCGGAACTCCTAACAAACAAAAAGATAAATACTAAAAACTAGATAAATACCAAAGGATAAAAGATAAACTCTAAAAGATAAACACCGATATTTAAAATCAAATCCTTATCTCCGGAAATCCACACTCCCCCTCAAGCTGGGTTGTGAATATCGAACATACACAGCTTGCTTCTGAGATCTTCAAAACTTGTCCTTGGAAGAGCTTTGGTAAGGATATCTGCCGTTTGACACTTACTTGGAGTAAACATCAGCTCCACCACTTTGTTCTCAATTTTCTCAGAAATGAAGTGACGATCTATCTCAACATGTTTCGTCCTATCATGATGCACAGGATTTTTCGAGATGCTTATAGCTGCTTGGTTATCACAAAATACCTTAATAGGAGACTCATTGTTCATCCCAAGCTCACCAAGTAGTCTTTGTATCGACATTCCTTCACACATACCATGTGCAAGAGCCCTGAACTCAGCTTCAGCACTACTTCGTGACACAACAGGTTGCTTCTTACTTCTCCAGGTTACGAGATTTCCCCAAACAAACGAACGGTAACCTGAAGTAGACCTGGAATCAGACCTATCTCCAGCCCAATCAGCATCCGTAAATATCTCGACGCCCCGTTTGTCATTCTTTCCGTACAGGATTCCTCTTCCGGGTGTCATTTTCAGATACCTTAAAATTCTGTTCACTGCCTCCATATGTTCTTCAGTTGGACTGTTCATATATTGACTTGCAACACTAACAGCGAACCCAATATCAGGCCTTGTATGTGATAAATAGATTAGACGACCAACAAGCCTTTGATATCTCCCCCTGTCAACCGGAACACTATTTCCAGCACTCCCAATCTTTTTAGAAGGATCTATAGGAGTATCTGCAGGTTTACATCCAAGCATGTCAGTCTCTTTAAGTAAGTCAAGGACATATTTACGTTGAGAGACAAATATTCCACCTTTTGATCTTGCTACCTCCATGCCAAGGAAATACCTTAGTTCACCCAGATCCTTGATTTCGAAATCCTTTTAGAGTAATTCTTTTATTCTAACTAGTTCATCATCATAGTCACCGGTTAGAATAATATCATCCACGTATACTATCAAAACTGCAATCTTTTTATCCGGCGAGCATTTTACAAACAAAGTATGATCAGCTTGACATTGAGTGTAACCATGCCCTTTAATTGAGCGCATAAACCTCTCAAACCATGCCCGGGGAGATTGTTTTAACCCATACAAGGATTTTCTAAGTTTACATACCTTGTTGTGGTTTGATGAACTTTCCAAACCTGGTGGAATCTCCATGTAAACTTCTTCTTCGAGATCCCCATTCAAGAACGCATTCTTTACATCCAATTGGTGCAACGGCCAATCTTTATTTGCTGCAATTGAGAGCAAGACCCTAATGGTGTTGAGTTTTGCCACAGGTGCAAAAGTTTCTTGATAATCTATTCCATAGGATTGAGTGAACCCCAGACGGGCCTTCTGTCTATCAACACTCCCATCAGCTTTATATTTTACCGTAAATACCCATTTAGGACCAACTGGTTTCTTACCATCTGGAAGATCAGAGATCACCCAAGTGCCATTCTTTTCCAAGGCCCTTATTTCTTCATCTACCGCCTTCTTCCATTCGGGATCAGTCAGGGCCTGTTGAATAGAACAAGGTACCTGCACACTATCAAGAGAAGAAACAAATGTCTTGTATTTTGGTGATAGCTTCTCATATGATACAAATTTTATGGCCAACTAAATTATATGGTTGCTATTTAACCTATCTATGTATATGTTACAAATTTTAAGAGTAGACACTTTACCGGTACAGTCCAAAAGGAAAAGTCAAGCAGCTCGTTTATACTTATATATTGTCAATTAATGTAAACACCATATAAAGCTATTTAACCTATCTATGTATAATAACATTTAAATTTGCACAAAAGGACTAAAACTTTGATTCTATATAAAGCCAACCTCTGGGTGAAGAGTTCACATCAACTCATTCATTTCCTTAATTATACCTACCTACAGCAATTAAGAACTATGTCATCAACAAAATCACCTTCCCTAGCTTGTTTGGTTTTACTCTTCTTCTCAGCGACTTTGCTTTCACATGCGGCCTCTCGCTTGCTCCAGGAAAACGAGAGTCATGAGCAATGGATGGTCCGTTATGGACGTGTGTACAAGGACACTGAGGAAAAACAGCAGCGTTCAAAGATTTTTCAAGAGAACGTGCGGTATATCGATTCATTCAACAATGCCATGAAGAAAGGATACAAATTAGCTGTCAATGAGTTTGCGGACCTTACTAACGAAGAGTTTAGAACCACAAGAAACCGATTCAAAGCACACGAATGCTCCCCGTCAACCAGCTCTGCTTTCAGGTATGAAAACGTGACAGCGGTTCCATCATCAATGGATTGGAGAAAGAAAGGTGCAGTAACACCTGTTAAAGATCAAGGCCAATGTGGTAATTAATCAAGTCCCTAAGCAGCTGCTAGCATTTGTTTAATTATTTATGTTCATGCTAACTATATATTTATTTGACATTTTGACTACGCCGAATATATATTTAATTAATTTCATCATATATACATGACTATATATATAAATATACGCAGGGTGTTGTTGGGCATTTTCTGCTGTGGCAGCCATGGAAGGCATAACCCAGCTGAAAACAGGTAAATTAGTGTCTCTATCTGAACAAGAGCTCGTAGACTGTGACACTGGTGGTGTAGATCAGGGATGTGAGGGTGGTCTTATGGACAACACCTTTGAATTCATTGTAAGCAATAAAGGCCTCACTACAGAGATCAACTACCCTTACAAAGGAGTTGACGGCACCTGCAACAGCAACGAGGCATCGAACCATGCTGCAGATATCACCGGTCATGAAGATGTTCCTGCTAATAGTGAAGCTGCGCTGTTAAAAGCTGTCGCTAGTCAGCCCATCTCTGTTGCCATTGATGCTAGTGGGTCTGACTTCCAGTTTTACTCTAGTGGTGTCTTTACAGGAGACTGTGGCACCGAACTTGACCATGGTGTTACTGCAGTTGGTTATGGAACGAGTGATGACGGGACTAAGTATTGGCTTGTGAAGAACTCCTGGGGAACAAGCTGGGGTCAAGAGGGGTATATAATTAATCCATTCTGATGTTTGGCTCCGTGTCCTGATACATCTAAAACTGGTTTCAGATATTTTCTTACGTTTGTTGATGACTATTCTCGAACTACTTAGCTTTATTACGAAAAATCGTTCTGAGGTATTTACTCGTTTTTGTTCCTTTTATGCTGAGATTAAAACACAATTCAACATCTCCATCCAAACCTTACGTGGTGATAATATTTGTCTCAAACATTTCAATCTTATATGCTTCAATATGGTATTCATCATGAATCCTCCTGTGTTGAAACACCGGCTCAAAACGGGGTAGCGGAGCGAAAGAACCGTCATCTCCTTGAGGTGGCAAGAGCTCTTCTATTTCAAATGTCTGTTCGTAAACCCTTTTGGGTTGATGTTGTTGCTACCGCTTGTTTTCCCATTGATCGAATGCCCTCAGTTGACCCCAAGATCTATGGAAGTGCTTATTTTATTCGTGACACCCTACCATCCCTAACTAAGTTAGATCCAAAGTCTTTGAAATGTGTCTTCCTTGGTTATTCTCGTCTTCAGGATGGTTATAGGTGTTTCTACCCTACACTATCTCGTTTTACATTTCATGAAAACTTTCCTTTCTTTTCGAAGTCTCACTCTTGCAATAAAAAAGATAGTGATGTTTGGTTACTCTTTCCAGATTCTCACTCTTGCAGTAAAAAAGATAGTGATGATTGGTTACTGTTAGAATTCCTTAAGGATTAGAAGTGTAAATACATATAAAATAGGTTTAGCTATTTCCATGTATAGCTCTCTCATATTTATATATTTTTGTAATTATCGTTCTTTTGTAATCAATGAGAATTATCAATCTTCACAATTGCTCTCTGACTTCACAGTTACTCTATCCAATGCATGTTCCCTAATGTCCTGTCACATCGATCCCCACATCACCTCCAAAGTCTGCTAAGCCACCAATATTCATGTATATCACAGGCGACAACAAAAGACATGTGACACCGATCCTAGACCAGTATCATCTTTGTCTCTATCCAATGTTTGTTCCTAAATGTCCTGTCACATCGATCCCCGCATTACCTCCAAAGTCTGCTACGCCACCAATTATTCATGTATATCATAGACGACAACAAAGGACATCTGACACCGATCCTAGACCAGTATCATCTTAGTCTACAGATACCCCACCTCATACAGCGGGAGATCCTTCACCTTCCGGTGTCGAGGCGTATTGCTCTTCGAAAAGGTAAACGCTCATGTACCTATCCTATTGCCTAATTTGTTTCCTATGATAAACTTTGTGTGCGTTCTCGCTCTTTGGTTTCTACCATAGTCACATAGTTCGCTCCTGAACCCACGATCTCCAATCCCGTCGCTACGTTCCAAATCGTGGTACGTTTTCGTTCCAGTCGCCATGTGGATCGTGACCTGGAACGCTGGTCAAATCGATCCCAATCGATGGTGAAATCGTTTTCGTTCCTTTTCAATTCGTCGATTGAAAGACAAACTGGCACACTCCAGTCAAGAACCAAACGTGAATTTCATCGATTGGGGTTGACAGCCTCTTCGATTTGCTGACTCGAACAGAAATTGGTCAACTCTTCACTTCGCCTCTTCAAATCGACGACTGCCTCTTCAATTTTCCGAAATTAATCGACTGGGTTCGATTACACCATCAATTGGGTCGCTATCCTAAAACGGCGAGAAAACTCATTTCCAATTGGCAATACCCGCAAACAAATGCCCTCGACACCTAATTTTTCTATCATCAGTCGAATATTTACACACTCCTTAACAAATCTAATGATTCAATTTAACTTTTTAACACATAATTTCTAGACTTATTGTTGTGCAATTCTACACTCTTTTAATGAATTACAGCATGTTATTATTTATGTTTTCTAATAATTGTTCTGTTTCAGGTTTAGTTTTTAATACTAGAATGTTATTTAATGTATGGCTCATCATATCTGTTTTTGATAATGGGTACAACGTACCAAAAAGTAAGATACATCGTACCAGAAGCGTACCGAAATGAACCTACCCCCTTCCGTACCGGATACGCCCAACCTAGCAAACTTTGTTCCCGATCCTCGTTCCCGTACCGAAGCGATCCACGAACTATGTGACTATGGTTTCTAAACTCGATTCCGTACGTATTCCTAGAACTGTTGGTGAAACTTTGACCCATTTTGGATGGCTGGATGCTATGATTCATGAGATGAATGCTCCTGATCATAATGACACATGGACCTTGGTGGAGTTACCTGCGGACAAAAAGGCTATTGGTTGTCAATGGATTTTCACGGTGAAAGTTAATCCAGATGGGTCCGTAGCTAGGCTAAAGGCAAGGTTGGTTGCTAAAGGATATGCTCAGACCTATGGAGTTGATTATTACGAAACATTTTCTCCGGTGGCTAAGTTAGCCTCCGTTCGCTTATTTATTTCGTTAGTTGCTACATATGGTTGGGCGCTTTACCAATTGGATGTGAAAAATGTTTTCTCACATGGCGATTTAGACGAGGAAGTTTACTTGGAGCAACCAACTGGGTTTCTTGCTCAGGGGGGAGTGTGGTAAAGTCTGTAAACTACGAAAATCCTTGTATGGTTTAAAGTGGTCTCCTCGTGCCTGGTTTGGCCCGTTTAGTGTAGTGGTGATCGAATCCGGGTTGAGGAGAAGCTCATATGATCATTCAATGTTCTTCTCTTCATCTACTTCGGGATGCGTATTGCTCGTAGTATATGTGAAAGATATAAAAATTACTGGAAGTGATGTAACAGGAATCCAGAAGCTACTAGATTTCCTTGCATCTCAATTTCAAACTAAGGACCTAGGCCCTCTATAATATATTTTTTGGAAATTGAAGTGTCACATACTCGTAAAGGGGTTTGCTTGTCCCAAACGAAATATTGCTTAGATATATTAAGTGATTCGGGGTTGATAGAAACAGAACCTTGTGGCGCTCCTATGATCCCAAATGTAAAATTAAAAGTAGGTGATGGAGATCTACTTGAGAATCCAGATAAAAATATAGAAGAATTGTGGGGAAAGCTAAACTATCTGACCGTTACGCGCCCGGACATTGCTTTTCCAGTGAGCGTTGTAAGCCAGTTTATGTCATCTCCAAGAACCTCACACATTGAGATGTTGTTAGTCATATTCTGAAATATTTAAAAGGTGCACCTGGTCGTGGGATTGTTTATTAAAAATCATGATCATGTTATAGAAGGATTTACTGATGCCAACTATAAAGGAGATCCTACAAATAGACGCTCTACTACCGGCTATTGTGTATTTGTTGGAGGTAATCTGGTCTCTTGGAAGAGTAAGAAACAAATTGTTGTCTCCCGATCGAGTGCGGAAGCTGAATACAGGGCTATGACTCAAACCACATATGAACTTGTATTGTTGTATAATCTACTCAGTGAAGGTTCGCTCAACCTAAATCAATGAACTTGTGGTGTGACAATGAGGCAGAAATTCATATTTCAAATAACCTCGTGTTTCATGAAAGAATTAAGCATATTGAAGTAGACTGCCATTTCACTCGTGAGAAGCTAGAAGATGGAACCATCACCCTGTGCTCCATTGAGGGGAAGTGTTAGAATGTACATGTATATTAGCCCATGGGCCTGTAGAGTTTAGTTCAGTTCAATTTCTTTGTCTTTAAATACTTGTATAATTCTTCATTTAGTTGTGTAATAAAGTGAAGCAACATTGCGTCTGTTAGACCTCTAGTATTAATTGACCTCTCGTTTCAGTTCCAACTATGAGTCCCAATGATAATCAGAACTATCACGAAACAATCAAAAATACCTCAGGGTTTTTACTTTTGGCCACCTCCATGTTCATGGCTCCATCCTTTAACTCTTGTAACTCTGAATCACTTGTGCATAAACACAGCAGAATCAGCTTTCATTTGTAGATTGCAATTAGATGATTAACTGGATTTGCATTCCTGCAAGATAAAGAGGCCATTATGGGCAAGAACAGAAAGAATAGCATGCAACTAATGACATTGACAAACATCAAAAATCAAAGTAGATTGCAAGACCCTTTTTTGCATACCATATATCCAATTTAAATAGTTTAAGATTGTTATCAATACACATACTGAAACAACCATAGATTGTTCGGTAGACTTATACCCACAGTCCACAGACATCCATGCATCAGTGATGCCCTGTATGCTACACCCATGTTCAATAGCATCGAGTTTAACCATAAAAATAATCAAACACTAAATAAACTTAGAAACAGATAACAATACCTTAAAACTGCTGATGGTTAATCATATGAGCATTCTATTAAACACTTGGTGTGCAGCTAACACTACCTGCTTGTCAAATGAGTAACCACTGGCAAACACCCTTAAATAGTGTTAGCGACTTCAAAGAGAGAATACTGACAAAAGTACAAAAAAATACATACCTTCTCTTGTCCATGGAGAGTCAATCCGACTGAATTTTTGTATTAAAGTTATCATTGTGTGTGTCAAACACATACTATCATCCCTTTGAACAGGATCACAAACAGCTTCGCTTCTATAGCCCTATAAATGATCTGAAATCACAAAACGAAGAGAATGATATGATTTGCAATTGCAAAATTAATGGATTTTCTCAATTGCCATGGTCACTGGTAAAGTAATGATACACATTCAATACGACTATCATAGCCGATACGCACTTGATTTTCTAAATTTCCTTTTATAACTATTTATCAATATAGCCGTATTCAGATCAGAACTCGAACACACAATAAAACACTTTCATTCCACGATATCTAAATCAAAGGAAACATAAAAAGACAATATTTATTATGGGAATTTCTCAGATCAAACATATATAGTCCAATATTGTAATTAGGCAGCATTTATTTTGAGAGTTTATTTTTTATATCAAATTTCATTATGACATGCAGGTGGTAGTTGGGATTTTCATCTATGGCAGACATGGAAGGAATAACCCAACTGAAAACAGGTAAATTAGTCTCTCTATCGCCCAGATAGATAGCCATGATGATTACTAAAACAAAAATCAAGCAAAACGATCTATTTTACTGTACTGACAATTACATACCTGTTCAAGCAATCACATATAAATAGACTCTTAACCCAGTTAGATAAACCAAGGTGCAGTTAACTAAAGTCATCTTAGTCACCAATAATCTCCACAAGAACACTCTCCATCCTTGAAATGATGAAACCGATTGGCATCCCTAACAACTATATCCCGCTTTTCAAGTCTTAAAATCAGTTTTATTGCAGCATGACAATTAACGCATGCACATAAGTTCTTAGTTATTCTAAGTGTAGTTCGAGAAGGAGTGCTGATAAGCCCAAAAGCAATTGCAAGCCTTTCACTATGATTGCAAAGACTCTCCTCTTTGTTTTCATAACTCAAATCATGCAAAGCAGACTCTGTATTTGCAACAAATCCGGCCTCTTTCAACCTTACATCCAACCTCTTATGCTCCTTGAATATTTCATCCGATTTTGGATGTGAAATATCTCCCATACGAAAAACATTAAGCTTTCCTTCGATCTCTATCATACTACACCCCATGTCTTTGGCCAATCCTCTCTCCTTCATCAATACTCGAACCCTTGCTACACCACTCCACATATATACAGAAGCATAGAGATTGGAAAGCTGTACATAATGCCCTGTATTATAAGGGTCTAATGAATAAAGCTGTTGTGCAGAATATTCTCCTAGTGCCACATGGCGATAAATCCTACTTGCATTTTTAAAGTGCACCCCATATCGACACGCCAGGTTTGATTGGCATCTTCTTTACAAAATCATAAGCCCGGTTTAAACACCCAGTACGACCAAGAAGATCAACAACACAAGCGTAGTGTTGATGGCAGGGTTCAATACCAAAATCTATCATACTTTGAAATATTTTCCATCCTTCTTCTACAAATCCAGCATGATTGCAGGCTGTAAGAAGCCCGATAAAGGTGACATCATTTGGGCCCACCCTGGCTTGCTTCATCAAGTTGAATAGATCGATGGCTTCACGTGCAGCCATGTCAGCCATAGCCTACAATCATGGCACTCCAAACAACAATGTCTTTGGTTTTCGTTTGAAAAACTTTACTGGCCAAGTCTAGGCTTCCCCATTTTGCGTACATGTCAATAAGTGCTGTGCTGACAAAGACATCAGTTTTGTACTCAATGTTGTCTATGTATTCACCCATCTTTCTTGCTTCTTCGAGCGATCCAAGATGGGCACAAGCCAAGATCGTACAGCAGACTGTGACAGGATCTGGTTTTAAATTTTTCGATAACATTCTTTGGAAAAGTGTTATAGCTTCATTGCAGAAACCGTTTTTGCAAAACCTGATATCATGGCATTCCACATAATCACATTAGATATCTCCATTTCATCAAATAATGATTTTGCAATCATAACCTGCCCACATTTTGCATACAAAGTAGTGTGAGCAATCCGCAAATCGGGTTCAAACTCAAGTCCCATCTTGATTGCACAAGAGTGAAAAGATTTCCCGAGTCGTATGTCGTCTATGTCAGCATAAGCGCTAATACCACTAACCAAAGTAATCCAGTCTGGTTGCAAACCACACTTTCTCATCTTTTTAAAGAATTTTAAAGCTTCAATTGGCTGCCCATTTTGCGAATATGCAGAAATGATACTAGTCCATGACACGATGGTTTTATCACCCAACCCATCAAACACTTTTCTAGCATCATCAATTCTCCCACATTTCGCAGACACTGCCACGACCCCATTCTGCACAAACACATCCACTTCAAAACCACGTCTGAAGATATGCCCATGTACCGCCCGACCAATTTCAGAGGCTGCAACTCCTCCACAAGCCTTGAGAACATGAGGCAGTGTGAAGCAATCTGGATCGACGCCCACATTTTGCATTTGGGTGTACAACGTAATAGCTTCATTAAACATGTTTTGCTTCGAATGTCCCCAAATAATAGCGTTCCACAAAAATACATATGGTTCGGGAAATTTGTTGAACAACTTGCGTGCATAAGAAATCTCCCCTAAATTAGAGCTAACATGGATAAATTTTGTGACAATGAACCCGTTGTACTGAAAGCCAGTAACAATTATCTGTGAACAAATTTGATTTAGATGCCGCCTGCAAGTTGATCTATCAAGAAGGGACGTGTAGTAAGATTCAAGATTGAAGGCGCCATTATAGATATTACTACGGTTGTTCATGCTGCGAGATGTTGGTGGTTGGAGGTCTAAATTTGAATCTTTGTGTATAGAGATATTCAGGGAAAGATCGTCAATGTTTTGGGAAGGGCAAGATTTCGAGCCATAGTGAACAAGTGGAATTAGATTTTCAGAAACTCCAAAGCAACCTAAACTAACTCATCTGAAGTGGGCAACAAGGTGGGCTAACTTTGCAGCAAAACTTCATCAATTCTGCATCTCAAAACATGATATTGATATTTGCTGACAAAAAAAAAGTTGTCTTATTTTCAACACATTGGTGAAAATACAATGGCGACAATTTGATCACATGAAGGAAATAGAAAACTTATAACATGATAATATTTCATGATAACTGGATTAATATAGAGTATACTAATTGGGATTTCAAGGTTCCGAATTTGTTCTCTTGCATGTTAACATAGCATCTCCCATTCTACTGAAAACATAACCACACTCCAGTTGATAGTTCAGAATTTTGGAGCCTGAAATTTACATAAACAAATAAAAGATAGCAACTGAGCACAACTTCTATATAATTTCGCCTGTGATATATAGTCTCAACTATGAGTCCAAATGATATCAAAACTAACGATCACTAAAAATAAACAATACCTCAGAATTTCACTTTTTAGCCACCTCCATATTCACAGCTCGATCCTTCAACTCATAATAACTCTTAAATCACTTGTACATAAACACTGCAGAATCAACTTTCATTAAATAGACTTGCATTGCGGCAAGCTAAAGAGACCCTTGTGGGCAAGAACAGAAAGAATAGTTAAGATCAATATCAATACCCTCACTGTAACAACCATAGATTCTACGGTAGACTTATACCCACAGACATTAGACACCAGACATAACCATCGATATACATAAATTTGCTCATGCATCAGTGATGCCCCTGTATCCTACACCCATGTTCAGTAGCATCGAATATAACCATTAAATAACCAAACACTAAATATGAACTTAGAAAAAGATAGCAATACCTTAAAACTGCAGATAATTAATCGTTTAGGCATTTTATCAAACAGTTGATGTGCACCTAACACTACCTGCTACTCAAATGAGTAAACTCTGGAAAATACCCTAAAATTGTGTTAGGGACTTCAGAAAGAAGACTATTAATGGAAGTACAAAGAACACATACCTTCTCTTAGCATGGAGAGTCAATTCGACTGACAATCTATGTACGAAAGTTATCATTGTGTGTGTCAAACACGTACTATCATCCCTTCGAACAAGATCAGACATATGTTCCTTCAAAAGCCTCATAAATGATCGGAGATCACAAAACGAAGAGAATATATGATCTACAATTGCAAAATAGGTGAAAGTCACGATACACAATCGATATAACCGTTACAGCGTATCCGTCCTTGATTTTCTAGATTTCCTTTTATCTAATATTATTTTGATTTAAAAAGGAAAATATATTCATAAATCATCTTAACGTAGGGTGGTGAAGTCATTTTAATATTTACTAGTTAAACTTGTTTATGAGTGTATAATTATCAAAGTAAGGCGGTATTAAAATATTACAAACTCTTAAAATAATAGTCTATTTAATTATATCTTTAATTATTTCAACTAATTTATTGTAATTACTATTAACAACTCATCAAACATTACATCAACAAAATTTTCAAAAATAAAATATTTTTCTATTTAATTATTTTTATATTATTTATCTTAATTTATTGTTCTTCATAAATTATTTTGAAAAATAATAAAAGAGTTTATGGGAAAAGAAGAAATAAAGATAATACAACAACAACAACAACAACGGAACCCAATCCCACTAAAATGGGGTATGGGGGAGGTAGAAATATAGACAATCATACCTCTACTTGAAGGTAGAGAGATTGCTTCCTGAAAAGTACCTCCGGCCGTGTGAAAAATAATCACTAAAAAAAATATGATAAAGAAAAACAGTAATAAAGTAAGTAAATAGAAAACAAAACAAAATATATGGATAAAAAAACAAAAAGTAAAAATAAAAAAAAAATAAAAAAATAAAAAAATAAATACTAAAAAACATATATAAAAAGGGGAATACGACTAAATATACATATAATAAACAAAGTACTAAGTAAGTAAAAAAAATGAAGGAACCAAAATAGAAAGATAAGGTAGGTACTACATATATACATTGCGCACACACACACACACCACACAAAAAGTGAGAGAGAGAAAGTCAAACCTATTCCCTAAGCCCTATGTGCAAGCTGCAGACTCGGTCCTTCCTAACCCTGAATCTTATTCCTCCTTCTCCATATCGCCCTATAAGAGATCATGTCTTCAGAAAGAGAGAGCTCATGTAAATCCACCCTAACTCTATCTTCCCACCTTAGATAAGGGCGGCCACGCCTCCTAGTACCTTCAACTACAATCGATTCCGTTCTCCTAACTGGTGCAGATGGTTGTCTCCTTTTAATGTGGCTAAACCATCTTAGGCTGCCTTCCCTTAACTTGTTTACAAATATTTGTTCATACCGCATTTTGTGAGTATCATACATTTACACTTTTAAAATCGACATGTTATCGAACATAAACTATTCGTCGCCGCCGCAATGCGCGGGTACGATGCTAGTATTTACTAATTAAACTTTTTTGTGAGTGTAAAATTATCAAAGTAAGGTGGTAGTAAAATTATAAATTATTTTCTTTTGAGTTAATTGCAATAATGGGATCGGTGGTTTTACTATTTTGATCTATAACTTTTTACTTTTACATATTTGATTCCGTAATAGAGAAACCTCTTATACTTAAGTCACTAATGAAACTAAAACAACTAAAATTGTTCCTTTCCAACTATATATTTTTTAATCATCCTCTTATTTTTATATACATTTTTAATTTGTTTTGAAAATAAAGAATTATAAAAAAATCAAAAAAATATCTCTCCTCTCTCATATTTGTTAATTTAAATTTTAATTCACCTTCACCTCTCTCTCTCTCTCTCTCACCGCCAAAGACGTGGCACCACCACCGTTGCCACTTCTCTCTCTTATCCCCTCTCCCATTATGCCGACGACTTGGTTCAATAAACCAACACCCATATCTTCGCCTCCAGTAGTGTTGAGAGTAGGGATAGGGCTCAAAACGCTCGACATGACCAGGATATTACATATCCAAGGTTGTTTATAGCATCGGAGAAGGCTTCAAGTGGACGATTCGAATTACTTTATCTAGGATTTTTTGCGACTAACTCTTTTAAAGGTTGGTTGTCTAAATTGAACACTTGTGGTCCCAATCAAAGTGAAAGAAAGCTCCATGGAAATGTCATTACTCGGACCAACTGTGGAATAGTCTATACGAGTGGGAAGGATAGGTGTGATGGTAGAATCATAATATCATGATACAAAAAAATAAACTGTATTTTTTATACAAGTCATCTATAATTATTGTAATAATTAAAAAAATTAAAATAATTATAAAATATTATAAAATGATAAAACCAAGAAATTAGTTAAATATAATATTCTAAAATGATAAAAGACAAATATAATATTTGTAGAGCCTAAAACTAAAATTACGAGAACGAAGAAAAAAGGGAGAGGGTGTCACCCTATGTTAGATCAGTAAACCAGATTCCTTCTATAATCCTCTAAGGGGGTGTTTGGTTTGAGGGAATTGGAAGGAATTTAAGGAAATTGAAATCTAATTCCAACCAATTCCCTTGTTTGGTTCAATTTTTGGTATGGAAAAGGATTCCAAAATAAGGACAAAATTCCATTAGGTAGAGGATTTCAGATTCCATCCAAGGTGGGATGGAATTCACTTTCCATCAGATAGAGGATTTCTCTCCGACGGGTTCGTGCGACCTTCTTCGTCTTCGTGCGTCTTCGTCATCATCGTCTTCGTACTCCGGCGACCTTCGTTCTACCCATCTTCATCTTTATCGTCTTCGTGCGTCTTCACCCATCGTCGATCTACACATCTTCGTCTTCATCGTCTTCGTGCGTCTTCACCCAGCGTCGTTCTACCATCTTCGTCTTCATCGTCTGTCACAGATTAGGGCATCGTCGACACAACTTTGGGCTTCGTCTGTCACAATTTAGGGCTTTTCGTTCTACCCATCTTCGTCTTCATCATCTTCACAGATTAGGGCATCGTCAACACAATCACAGATTAGGGCTTCGACCATGCGATTGTGGTGACTGTGGGTTTCGACCGGTGATTAGGGTTGTGGGTTTCGACCGGTGGTTGTGGTGGCTGCGGGCGGTGGTGTTGGTTGGTTGTGGTGACTGTGGGTATCGAACACAGATTAGGGATTTGAATTCCATATCATTGCCAAACACACTTCTAAGGATTTGGAATTCAATTTCCAATTCCTTTCGAATTTTAATTCCTAAGGAATCCAATTCCAATTCTTACAATTCCAACAAACCAAACGCCTCCTAATTCACTTTCCAAATTCGATTTTTTGACCCTCTAAGCCTTGGTAATACGAAATTCGAATTGGGATAATTGCAAAAGTAACAATCTTAATCTTAGGAGAGATCAAGATGAAACCAGAGAGAAGAGTCTGTATTTCGAAATATTAGGCGTGTTTTAAACTTGAATTTGTATTCTAATCATAACGAGATAACGGAAGTTACAAAGTTTAAAGTTTTACAATGAGAAACCTTTAAATCGAGAATTTTCATTGTAAACCTTCTACTATTATCAATTTTCGGGCCAGAGCGCTGCCCCTAGGGTCCCCACCCATTGACCGGGCAGCAGGGCCCCCGTTTTGTGTTCAGAGGGCGTTGCCCCCTAAACATTAGCGAGACGAACTTAGACTAATACAAGCGTGTACTTCACACTCTCCTTATATGTTTTTAGAACAAGATCCAATTGTCTTGAAACACACGCATAAATTTCATTACACTAAATGAACTGGTGACACTAAAATCACTAACACCCCACACATATAGACTTAACAAGGATTAAGGTGAACAAACTAATTACTTTCAACTTGAATGCAAAAGTCGGGAGACGGCGACTCAATAATGGAAACGAAAGGCCAAGCATATATTAAATATTCAATTGCCAAAATCGTTTGGCCATTTGGGAATAAAAACTCAAAAATACATCGATTTTATCAAAATTCGTTTGTGAATTTGTGACTTTAAGAAGACATGACACAAAATCGTTGGAGCATTTTGCTATTTGAGGTGAAATTACACAATATCTTTTGAGAAGAAGAAAAAAAATCCATAATCGAAGGTCAAGAATTGAGAGTTCAAGCTTTGAGAAGAAATCAATTAAAGTCTTTTGATTTTATGGCTTCTGGTTATACATCATGACTTGATTAAAATCAAATGAAGGCCGATGGCTAAATTATTCATATTTATGTGATAAGCATCAAATTATTAAGATTTGAAGGTCACACATTGTACAAAAGAAAGACACCTACGAGAGAAGACACGACTCCTCGGAAAACAGACACAACTTTTCTGATCTTTGTGGTTAACAACCACAAGTAATACGTATACACTAATGCAGACATGCAGTAGACTGGCAAAATTCCAAGATAATGGCCAACGATATTTTATGTATGCATGCATGGTTAATTACTACTAAACAATAATTTATATAGTAGACACTTTAGCAGTCTAGTCCAAACGAAAAAGTCAAGCAGCTAAGCTAGCTTGTACTTATATATTGTCAATATAAACACCATATACACTACGTTATTAATATATATTAAATAATATTTATTAATTTTAAAACGCAGAGCAACTTATCTTCCACGATATTGGAGAGAAAATAATTGCATTTTACTTTGCATAAAAGACCTAAAATTTTGATTCTATATAAAGCCAACCTCTTGTTCACTTTAACTCATTCATTTCCTTCATTGGTTTCTTAATTATACCTACCAACAGCAATTAAGAACTATGTCATCCACCAACTCAACTTCCCTGGCTTGTTTGGTTTTACTCTTCTTCTCAGCGACTTTGCTTTCACATGCGGCCTCTCGCTTTCTCCAGGAAAACGAGAGTCACGAGCAATGGATGGTCCGTTATGGACGTGTGTACAAGGACGCTGAGGAGAAACAACAGCGTTCAAAGATTTTTCAAGAGAACCTACAGTATATCAATTCATTCAACAATGCTATGAACAAAGGATACAAATTAGCTGTCAATGAGTTTGCAGACCTTACAAACGAAGAGTTTAGAACCACAAGAAACCGATTCAAAGCACATGAATGCTCCCCGTCAACATCTGCTTTCAGGTATGAAAATGTGACAGCGGTTCCATCATCAATGGATTGGAGAAAGAAAGGTGCAGTAACACCTGTTAAAGATCAAGGCCAATGTGGTAATTACCTAATTATTCAGCAGTTGCTAACATTTTATTTAATTATATATCTTCATGCTAACTATATTTTTATTTGACTACTCGAATATATAATTAATTAATTTCATCATATATGCATGACGATATATATCTACGTACGTAGGGTGTTGTTGGGCATTTTCAGCTGTGGCGGCCATGGAAGGAATAACCCAACTGAAAACAGGTAAATTAGTGTCTCTATCTGAGCAAGAGCTGGTGGACTGTGACACTAGTGGTGTAGATCAGGGATGTGAGGGTGGTCTTATGGATAACGCCTTTGAATTCATTGTAAGCAATAAAGGCCTCACTACAGAGACCAACTACCCTTACAAAGGAGTTGACGGCACCTGCAACAGCAACGAGGCATCAAACCATGCTGCAGATATTACCGGTCATGAAGATGTTCCTGCTAATAGTGAAGCCGCATTGTTAAAAGCTGTCGCTAGTCAGCCCATCTCTGTTGCCATTGATGCTAGTGGGTCCGACTTCCAGTTCTACTCTAGTGGTGTCTTTACAGGTGACTGTGGCACTGAACTTGACCACGGTGTTACTGCAGTTGGTTATGGAACGAGTGATGACGGGACTAAGTATTGGCTCGTGAAGAACTCATGGGGAACAAGCTGGGGTCAAGAGGGGTATATAATGATGCAAAGAGATGTTGCTGCCAAAGAAGGCCTTTGTGGAATTGCCATGCAGGCTTCCTATCCTACTGCATAGTTAACTAATTCCTTGAACATATCAAAAGCAATCAACTGTTGTACATTAATATTTGTATTTCTGGTCATGTTCATACCACGAAACTTGTAAACTATGACATATATCTCACATGCAAAATTTGTGTGATATATACACACATCAATTAGAAAGTGAAAAGCATTCAAGTGAAAGCTTCATTATATCTATATAGGAAATCTTTGATCATTCTAACATCTATTTAGATGACAAGCTGAGCTTACCAAGTTAAGACGGCAAAAGCGCATGCTGAAAATTACAGGTGTTCACTATTTTTTCTTTTTTTGAATGACGGAATTTATTAACTCCGTCTAATGATAAATACAATGTAGTGGAATTACATAGACAAAGTTGTAAACTTTGGAACCAACCAAGCCACTCTAATATGTACGTTTCCCTCTAGTGTAAATCCAAAAAAGCGGAAAGTGTTAAAAATACTCGCAAAGGATATGCTTTTGAGGCTTTTTTTAAAACCAAAAGTGACCCCATTGTGGTATCTCCACAAGGACCATAAAGGTGTCTAAAGGCTTGTGATATGAAACTCATCCACTCCTCCACCACTTCAAAATGTGGTTATACAACTTAAACACAAACCAATTTTCTAAATCCTTGTTTAAAACTCGGCATCTCATAGCATCAAGATCCACACAACGGCTATCGATCTTGAACCACACCAAAAGACGCTTGGTAATTTATGTTATCTTTAATGAGCAGGAACTTTTTCATAAAGTCTCTTCATCGTCTCTAATAAGGGAGGTGTTAGAATTAGGTATTAGAATAACAAAATCTAGTAGCAATAGTTTCTTTAGTCCTATCCATGGACTCATAGATATATCCCATGACCGGATTTTTGTCTCCATCTACCATTCCAAGAACCTTTAGAAGAGGTCCCGTCAACTTCAAAGCATATACTATATTCTCTAAAATCTTTCTTGCAAAATTATGGATGTAAGTCTCTTTCCTACGGCATCCTTTGACCACTTGGTATTGTTCCAACTGACACAGATCGAAACCTATAAAACGGGATTATTGTTTCAACTGACACAGATAGAAACCTATAAAACAGAGGACATTGAAACACCAATGGTGTAACACCGGGTTTCACGAGCTTAAATCAGGAATAATTTAAACTTTTTAAGTATATTTATCAATGGCATGCAGCGGAAACTAAACACTGGTTATAAAATATAAAGTGTTGTTATCCGACTTGGCAAATAAAAACATTAAAACCAAGTCTCAAAACGAACCGGTATTACCGTACTATAAACCGACCATCAGGTCACAGACAATTATAACAGCAAGGTGTTCCAGAAGAGTTAAATACAATTACCCACAAGCGCCCGCCTCACCAGGCTGCCTAATCTTTACCTGTAAAAAGGGTAAATCATGAACCGGTTAGCTACACTAGCTAGTGAGTACAGGTTGCACATAAGTATCAATAAGCATGCAGTCAAAACTCAGGAAAGCACACAAGGCTATCCTATCATATCGCGGTGCGCCAATTATGTCAGCAGGAGCCGTGTCTTGAGGGTAGCGAGCCCCGCTCAACAACCCTAGCCGGGGAATCAGCCACAACCAATTGCACCAGTGGGGGAGCGAAGAGCAGTCCACATAGTGCACTCTGTCTATCACGCTGGTTCCAGCCTGCAGAACCATACCCAAGCGTATACTCATGAGTACCGTTAGTTCCCCAATTCATAGCCCCGCATCACTCATCTACCTGACTGACCTTAATCGTATTGGAAACTGTTTGTACAGTTCCCCGAGTGTCCGGACATAATTACATAAACAAACAAATAGTTGGTCCAGTTAGGTCATGCGCGCATATAATCACAGCAATTATTATTCTTACCAGTGAACAAAACATGCGAGTACATCTTAATCATAACATACACTTACCACATGATTCCCGTTACAAATATTCATTTTCTTTTACCGCAATTCTAATCATCATAAACATGGTACATCATACCATAACATACCTCCGCATACGTACATAGAATCACCAATACACGTTTAAAACACACAATAGTTAGCACTACTTACTGAGCCTCATGGAAAACCGGTACTCACCTTAAGCTCGCAGAAGGCTGACACAACAATCAACGGTACCCGGTTCCTCTCGAACACCTAACACAATACATACACACCTAATTATCACTTATACATAGCACCCTTAGGTTAAAACATAAGTTAAACAAGCTATCAGCCATGGACCCCTGCTTGCGATAGCAAGTACTAGCCTTGCGGTCGCAAGGGCCCCCTAATAACATCCCTTACGATCTCAATGGTGTTCCTTGCGATCGCAAGAGGCCTTTTACCATAAACCCATGTTTCCGATCGCAAGGTAAGTCCCTTATACCCGCAAATATGGTTCCAGGGTTGGTTACGATCGTAAGTTATGTACCTACGCTCGTAAACCTCATTTCCTTCGCTCGTAAGCGGTAAATCAGCAAAACAGCCCCTTTGCGGTCGCATGCCAACTGCATGCGGTCGCATGACCTGCATGCGATCGCATGGACCTTCCATGCGGTCGCATGACTTCTTAAACTGCATGCAGTCGCATGGACTTTCCATGCGGTCGCATGTACCACCCATGCGGTCGCATGTAACTGCCACGCGGTCGCATGGACCTCTGTTACAGTAAGCTTCGTCCCTGTTCCACAACAGCTTCTGGATTTCACGTTTTTTACCCTTAATCCGACCAAAACTCATTCCCAATTGCTCATACACTTTACTAGACATCATTTGGAGCTTATAAACATATTTGACACAATTACAACCCATAAACACACATCAAAACACCACCAATTTGGTGTTTCTTGTTCATAAACTCAAAACCAAGTTTCTACACATTAATATATAGTCTTTCATAAATGGTTTTAACGTGCACTCTATTCTCCTCTATAAATGGTTTTGACGACGTGCACTCTGTTTAACGCTATCACAACCAGAACTCTAATAATCTTTCATTGTGAAATGGCATTGCGGTTAAGGTTGACAATTTTTTATCCGACATGAAACCCGACCCAAACCTGGCATCCAGAAAGTTACATGAACCCAAAATAAGTCAAAAGCCGGTCAACACGAAAATATAAGACCGGGTTTGGGTCAACCACATAACCACATGTATGACGTTTAAGTGTAAAACCGAAAATTATAAAAAATACCTTAGACTAAGTATTGGCTCGCAAAAAACTTGATGAAGAACGTGAACTGATATCAGAACTCGCTTCACCTGTTAGCTAGTATAAACATGCCACCAGTCAACCTAATGACATTGAATTGGACGAGAGTACTGTTGCCTCGCGGAAACCGGTACTTCTACCTGCATTGAATCAAAAAGAATTGCATCACCAACTACGACGGAAACAACATTTACAGCTTGCTTTCTGCTGTAAGTTCTCAAGCATTTTTGTTACTTCAACTCCACAATAATACAGCCAAATACAGACACCAAAATACCCTCTAATTAACCCATTTATGATTTTTATTGAAGCACTTTATAAGCATTCTATAAAAAGCCCTGATGTAGTGAACTATTTAAAATCTATCAGTCCATTGTGTGGTGGTGCTAGGATGCAAACGTTTGTTATTTACATAGGTCAGTCACACAGAAATGAAAATGCCTACACAGCAAGTCAGGCCTTGTATGTGATAAATAGATTAGACGACCAACAAGCCTTTGATATCTCCCCCTGTCAACCGGAACACTATTTCCAGCACTCCCAATCTTTTTAGAAGGATCTATAGGAGTATCTGCAGGTTTACATCCAAGCATGTCAGTCTCTTTAAGTAAGTCAAGGACATATTTACGTTGAGAGACAAATATTCCACCTTTTGATCTTGCTACCTCCATGCCAAGGAAATACCTTAGTTCACCCAGATCTTTGATTTCGAAATCCTTTTAGAGTAATTCTTTTATTCTAACTAGTTCATCATCATAGTCACCGGTTAGAATAATATCATCCACGTATACTATCAAAACTGCAATCTTTTTATCCGGCGAGCATTTTACAAACAAAGTATGATCAGCTTGACATTGAGTGTAACCATGCCCTTTAATTGAGCGCATAAACCTCTCAAACCATGCCCGGGGAGATTGTTTTAACCCATACAAGGATTTTCTAAGTTTACATACCTTGTTGTGGTTTGATGAACTTTCCAAACCTGGTGGAATCTCCATGTAAACTTCTTCGAGATCCCCATTCAAGAACGCATTCTTTACATCCAATTGGTGCAACGGCCAATCTTTATTTGCTGCAATTGAGAGCAAGACCCTAATGGTGTTGAGTTTTGCCACAGGTGCAAAAGTTTCTAGATAATCTATTCCATAGGATTGAGTGAACCCCAGACGGGCCTTCTGTCTATCAACACTCCCATCAGCTTTATATTTTACCGTAAATACCCATTTAGGACCAACTGGTTTCTTACCATCTGGAAGATCAGAGATCACCCAAGTGCCATTCTTTTCCAAGGCCCTTATTTCTTCATCTACCGCCTTCTTCCATTCGGGATCATTCAGGGCCTGTTGAATAGAACAAGGTACATGCACACTATCAAGAGAAGAAACAAATGTCTTGTATTTTGGTGATAGCTTCTCATATGATATGTATTTGGAGATCGGATGCTTAGTACAAGATCGAACACCCTTTCTCAAAGCAATAGGTATTTCCAAATCAGCATCATCCTCCGAAAGACTAATATTTTCCTCACCATCGTGAATTTGATCAGTTTTTGAACTTGGTTCAGATTCTTGGTCAATGCTTGGAGGCTGTTTGGACTCTTTCTCCCCCTCAGATCTGGGTTTCCTAGAGTAAACTTGGAACTCTTTGTTTTGAGGAGGATCAGGTGGCTTAGGTGATTCTGGTTGACTCGGAATATGGGTTTGTGTGACCTGTGACAATGGGAAATCAGGGTCGATATCTAGGTAACTAGTCCAAAACTGAGATTCACTCATATTCTCCCCCTGAAACGAAGATTTGTTGTAATAGGACTGATGTTCAAAGAAGGTTACATCCATAGAGTTGTAAACCTTCCTTGTCTGAGGAGAATAGCAACGATACCCTTTTTGATTTGGTGGATATCCAAGAAAAATGCACGGGACAGATTTTGGATCTAATTTGCTGCGATGTTGCGGATGAATATGAACAAAGACAGTATATCCAAAGAGTTTCAGGTCTAAGGATGTGATGATTTTGGTGTTTGGAAATTTCTGAAGAAGGGCTTGACACGGTGTTTGAAAGGTTAGGACACGTGAAGGCATCCTATTTATCAGGTATGCAGCCGTGAGAATAGCCTCACCCCAAAAGTGTTTAGGGACATGTGTTGTGAACATTAGAGATCGTGTAACCTCTAGCAAGTGTCTGTTTTTTCTTTCTGCCACCCCATTTTGTTGGGGTGTGTCCACACACGAACTTAAATGAACAATTCCTTGGTTCAAGAGTTATGAACCAAGAGTAGATTCGAAATATTCCTTTGCATTATCAGTTTTGAGCACTTGGATTTTTGTTTGAAACTGAGTTTGTATCATGTTATTAAAATTTTTAAAGATCTGACCAACTTCAGACTTCTCTTTCATCAAGAATATCCAAGTGGTTCGGGTGTGATCATCAATAAAAGATACAAACCAACGTGCTCCAGTTATATTTTTTATTCGTGATGGACCCCAAACATCACTGTGAATCAATGCAAATGGGTGCGATGGCTTATATGGACTGTGTGGATAGTTGTTACGAGTATGTTTGGCTAATTGACAGATTTCACAACTCAAAGATTCAAACTTTTTATTGATGAATAAAGAAGGAAACAATTTTTCAAGATACTTGAAATTTGGATGACCTAGACGATAATGCCATAACATAATTTCACTACTAGACTGACTCACAAACGAAGTAGACTTAGCACTAGGACTGGTTTGATCTTTGAGAATGTAGAGCCCGTCATGCATCTTAGCATTGCCAATCGTCTTCCCCGAGTTCAACTCCTGAAATTCACAACAGTTTGGAAAAAAATTAGTCACACAATTAAAGTCACGAGTCAACTTACTGATAGAGAGCAGATTACAATCCAATCTTGGTACATAGAGTACCGAATTCAGGGTTAGATTATTTGAAAGAATGATAGAACCCATTCCTTTAACATGAGAAAGAGAACCCATCTGCAATTCGAACAAAATAATTTTGTGTACACGGGCTGTATTTATGAAACAAGTTAACATCACCCGTCATATGATCCGAAGCTCCCGAATCAATAATCCATGTGTTTTGTTGTGTCTTGCTTTTGATAACAAGGGCAATTGGATTTTACCTGTCTTGGCCACGTTTCCTGCCTTAGTATTTGAGATACTAAAGGTTTCATTCTGGCTGAGTAGTTTGCGTAACATCTCAAGCTGTTCCTTGGTGAAGGGACTGTCATCCTTTTGTGATGCACCATCTGTGACATTGGTAAGGTTACCACGTCTTTCACGATCACTTGAGTTCCGTGGCTTCCAATCAGCAGGCTTCCCATGAATCTTCCAGCAGTTTTCCCTGAGGTGTCCAGGTTTACGACAGTGATCACACCAAGGCCTTCCGTTTCTTTGCCGATCTTCACGATTGTTGCTGTACCGTTGACCACGGGAGGCAAGGGCTAATCCTTCCTGGTTGGAAGAAATTATGGATCCCTTCATCACTTTCTTCCAGCTTTCTTCTCGTCGTACTTCAGCAAAGGCTTCACGGGGGCTTGGAAGTGGCTTTGTGCCTATTGCTCTTCCTCGAATCTCATCAAGGCTGTCGTTGAGACCAATTAAAAACTTGAAGGTACGTTTCTGTTCAACAATCTTTCGATACAATGTTTTATCCTCTGTGCACTTCCAGTCGTGTACCTCAAACAGATCAAGTTGCTGCCATAAAGACGATAGTTTGTTGAAGTATTGGGTGACTGTCATGTATCCCTGATGCAGATCGTGTAGGTTAGCTTCAATTTCGAATAGTTCTGAGGTATTCTCAGTGTTTGAATATGTTTCCCTTGCTGCGTCCCATATTTCTTTCGCGGTTCCATAGAGCAGAAAATTTTCTCCAATATCATTGTTCATCGAGTTGATGAGCCATGACATAACCATATGATTTTCTGCCTTCCAGTTTCTGAATTTGGGATCCGTTTTCTGAGGAATCGAGACTTCTCCAGTGATGTAATCATCCTTACCTTTTCCGTAGATGTACATCATCACTGATTGTGACCATTGAAGATAGTTGTGGCCATTTAGTTTGTGACCGGTGATTAGAGCAGAGGTGATTTCAGGTCCTCCGTGATTACCACCGTTTTGTGGTCGTTCCATATCGTCCTCTTTTCCTGAAGTGAGGCCGTGTTTCACCATAGGATATCGGTTATCAGAGCTGGCTCTGATACCATGTAGAGATTTAGGAGAAACTGAATGATATCGATTGATTCTAGAAAAAGGTTACAAGCGAACAATAAATAGAGACTAATCCCCTATTATCGGAACTTCTAACAAACAAAAAGATAAATACTAAAAACTAGATAAATACCAAAGGATAAAAGATAAACTCTAAAAGATAAACACCGATATTTAAAATCAAATCCTTATCTCCGGAAATCCACAATATGGTTGCTATTTAACCTATCTATGTATATGTTACAAATTTTAAGAGTAGACACTTTAGCAGTACAGTCCAAAAGGAAAAGTCAAGCAGCTCGTTTATACTTATATATTGTCAATTAATGTAAACACCATATACACTACGTTTTAAATAAGATCATATATATTAAATAATATTAATCTCAAAAGCAAAGCATCTTATCTTCCACGATCTTGGAGAGAAAATAATAACATTTAAATTTGCACAAAAGGACTAAACTTTGATTCTATATAAAGCCAACCTCTGGGTGAAGAGTTCACATCAACTCATTCATTTCCTTAATTATACCTACCTACAGCAATTAAGAACTATGTCATCAACAAAATCAACTTCCCTAGCTTGTTTGGTTTTACTCTTCTTCTCAGCGACTTTGCTTTCACATGCGGCCTCTCGCTTGCTCCAGGAAAACGAGAGTCATGAGCAATGGATGGTCCGTTATGGACGTGTGTACAAGGACGCTGAGGAAAAACAGCAGCGTTCAAAGATTTTTCAAGAGAACGTGCGGTATATCGATTCATTCAACAATGCCATGAAGAAAGGATACAAATTATCTGTCAATGAGTTTGCGGACCTTACTAACGAAGAGTTTAGAACCACAAGAAACCGATTCAAAGCACACGAATGCTCCCCGTCAACCAGCTCTGCTTTCAGGTATGAAAACGTGACAGCGGTTCCATCATCAATGGATTGGAGAAAGAAAGGTGCAGTAACACCTGTTAAAGATCAAGGCCAATGTGGTAATTAATCAAGTCCCTAAGCAGCTGCTAGCATTTGTTTAATTATTTATGTTCATGCTAACTATATATTTATTTGAAATTTTGACTACTCCGAATATATATTTAATTAATTTCATCATATATACATGACTATATATATAAATATACGCAGGGTGTTGTTGGGCATTTTCTGCTGTGGCAGCCATGGAAGGCATAACCCAGCTGAAAACAGGTAAATTAGTGTCTCTATCTGAACAAGAGCTCGTAGACTGTGACACTAGTGGTGTAGATCAGGGATGTGAGGGTGGTCTTATGAACAACGCCTTTGAATTCATTGTAAGCAATAAAGGCCTCACTACAGAGATCAACTACCCTTACAAAGGAGTTGACGGCACCTGCAACAGCAACGAGGCATCGAACCATGCTGCAGATATCACCGGTCATGAAGATGTTCCTGCTAATAGTGAAGCCGCGCTGTTAAAAGCTGTCGCTAGTCAGCCCATCTCTGTTGCCATTGATGCTAGTGGGTCCGACTTCCAGTTTTACTCTAGTGGTGTCTTTACAGGAGACTGTGGCACCGAACTTGACCATGGTGTTACTGCAGTTGGTTACGGAACGAGTGATGACGGGACTAAGTATTGGCTCGTGAAGAACTCCTGGGGAACAAGCTGGGGTCAAGAGGGGTATATAATGATGCAAAGAGATGTTGCTGCCGAAGAAGGCCTTTGTGGAATTGCCATGCAGGCTTCCTATCCTACTGCATAGTTAATCTGATGATCGAATATCAAAAGTAATTGTTGTACATTATACTTATATCTGCTCACGTCCATATGACGAAACTTGTAACTATGATATGTATCTCAAATGCAAAATTAGTGTGAGCTTGAAAGTATTCTTCAGCTTAATTATATCTTCCACAAGGATATATTAGTGTACCATTCAGACATCAGTTTACGAAAAGCATTAAAGTGAAAGCTTCAATACGTCCATATAGGAAAAGCTCGATCATTCAAAAATCTATTCAGATGATAAGAGAGTGTACCAAGCTGAGACAGAAAGAGCGCTTCCTGAAAATTGCCAGTGTTCTTTTTTTTTCGTTTTTTTAAGCCGAATTTATTTAAGGCCGTCTAAAGAGGAATACAATGTAGTGAAATTACATAGAGAAAGTTGGGAACTCTGAAACCAACCTAGCCACTTTAAATGTGTACGTTTCCCTCTATTTGAAATCCAAAAGAGTTAGAAATCCTCGCAAAGGGTATGCTTTCAAGGCTATTTTTGAACAAAATGTGACCCCCTTCTGGAATCTGCAAAAGGACAATAAAGGTGTCTAAAACACTTGTGATATGAAACTCATCCACTCCTCCACCGCTTCATAGTGTGGTTATACAACTTAAACACAACCCAATTTTCTAAATCCTACTTGTAAACTCGACATCTCATAGAATCAAGAACCACACGGTGGCCGCAATCTTGACCCTCAATGTCAAGTAACCATAGATTAACGAGTGCAATAAGAATCAGAAATGGAAGGAGGATTGTATTGAACTGTAAACTCAAATGGAATTACAATACCAGGGAATGATCCCTCTCTCTCTAGACTGTTAAGCCAAAGCCTAACAATCTTCCAATGATCTGCATACCGCACCTTCACACCCCCTCTCCCCTTGTGTTCCCTTCCTTCTCTCTCCTCTAACGACTTAACTAGCCACTTTGTGCAATTCCCCTATTTACCCTTCTAGCATATACCTGAAGTACCCTTAGAGAAGGTACTTGCTGAGCAAGGATCTCCCCATTCCCATCATTACTTCCCCCTCTTCCAAAACAGTCCTGTACTCAAGGCTGACCTCGGAAATTGGCTGCAATAACATTGGCATCCTCCCAAGTGACCTCTTCCACCGGACAATCTTTCCTCTGAATCAACCATTGTAATTCGGAGTCCCCATGTTTGACAACATGTCAAGTAGTCAAGATAGCAATCGAAACGGTAGCTCGCCACTGTTGTTGCTTCCAATTCAATAGGTAAGCCCATTTCAACATGAGCTTGCACTGCCTTTTTTAACCAGGAAGCATAAAAGACAGGATGAATTTTAGGAGGCAAATCTAACTTGTAGGCAACGGGCCCAATGCGCGCCACAATTTTAAAAGGCCAAAAGAAGCAAGCAGCTAGTTTTGATAAATCCGTTGAGCAACCGATCGAGCACGAAGTAAAATGTTGTTTCTAGCGGTGAAGAGCCTCATCCCAGTCCTGTAACTCTTGGACCACTGCCTGAACATAAACCTCCCAAGCGACAAATTGTAAAACGAAGGAGGCTTCCGCCCATAAACAACCTCAAATGGTGACTTTCCCGTCGACCCATGAAAAGAAGAGTTATACCAAAACTCAGCCCACGAAATCCAAATGGCCCCAGTATGAGTATGTGGTCCATCTACAGTCAAACACCGTAAATAAGTTTCCAAACATCGTTTTACGACCTCCGTTTGACCATCGGATTGGGGGTGATAAGCAAAGCTCATGGTTAGCTTTGTACCTTGAGACCTGAAAATCTCCTTCCAAAACACACTTAAAAACAGAGGATACCGATTGCTAACAATAGACTTGGAAACGCCATGAAGACGAACCACTTCCTTCACATTTAATTCAACTATCACCTTGGCTGTTTGTACATAGAAAAACGATCCACCACGACTAAGATGGCATCAAACCCCTTATTAAACTTTGGTAAAGCCACTATAAAATCCAACGATAAATCCTCCCAAACAGCTTTTGGAATCACATGAGGTTGAGGTAGACCCGAGTGGCAGATTGATGAAACTCGTGATGTAACATCGGAATAAATCGAGATGATTTGGGCAAAACCAGCCGGTCTTTATAGAATCAAATACCATGACGAACAGTAAACCCCGATGTTTAAAAGCGACAGCCTCACATTCCGAACGAAGTTTATGAGGTCTGGGTCAGCTTTAAGTTCCCCGACGTTTGGCCCCGTTATAAGTAAACCCTATGCTCGGGGTAGCACGAATTCAGATATGGGATAATCCAATAACTATTTGAATTACAGGCTTAATTCAAATCACAAAACACAAAATACCTTTGATTGATTTGCGCCGATTGATACCAAATTCCGGCATAAAGACAATGCAAAATCGTTTTTCATATGTTCTATAGTGCAAAAAGGAGTATATAATGATGAAGAAAATGGCGGGTTGGGAGCACTTTTTTTGGCGGGAAAATAACGGAAGTATCCATTTTCTTATATGGATTATGTTTCACACCGGCAAGGGCGGCCCCCTTAACCCACCGCTAGGCTTAGCCCCTTGGACCCCACCGGGGGCGAATGGCCCTCGGAACCCCACTAGGGGCGCTACCCCCCGTGTTCCCGACATTAACTTAACTTATCCGAGCGTGAACTCCACACCTCCGAACTCGGATTAGAGCTAATTCTCATTTCGGCTAGTCTCAAATTAACCCCGATCGATCATACTAAATGGCTTGATGACACTAAATCACCAACAAGAGGGATGGTTTATTAACCTCCGTAGTAAAACTCCAACCCTTAAGGAGGAGAAGAGTCCCACACTAACCTAACTTCAAAACCAACCATCATCCTACCCATAAATGGACTTAGGTATGTATATTATTCTCAACAAGAAATCTCCAATGCCATGCAGCCACTATAAAGAGATCGCTAGCCTTTAGACCACCAATATCTAAGCCACCATGAGAGAGGAGGGAGAACGTTTTTCAATCTTATTTTGAACCGCTAATGTCTTCTAAATTATGTATTTTTATAGTTGATATTTGTCCTTGATTGATTTAGAAGCTATTTGTATATGGTAATCATATGATTGTTTAAGCATTCCAGGTTCAAATAGATGCATAGAGCTGTCGTAAATACGCAGGGGTCAAATAGATGTATTAATACATATGCGGTCTAATTTTTTTTAAATAAAGTGATTTTTTTTTTGAATAAAGTGATTTAGTAACTAGGATCCATGCATTTGAAGTACACTAACGGATTTTTTTTTTTTTTGGCTATTTCTGTTTTTTGACTCGCTTCACCTGTTAGCTAGCATAAACATAACACCAGTCAACCTAATAACATTAAATTGGACTAAAAGTGCTGTTTCCTCGACTATATATCGGAAATCGTCACTTCTACTTTCATCGAATCAACAAGAATTGCATCAGCAACTATGACGAAGACAGCATGTACAGCTTGCTTGCTGGTGTAGGTTCTCAGGCATTTTAGTTACATCAACTCCACAATAATACTGCCAAATACAGACACCAAAATAGCCACTAATTAACCTCATATATGATTGCTCATTGAAACACTTTTTACACATTTTATATAAGCCCTGATGTAGTGAACTATTTATACATTAAGACACTAATTAAACTGATGCCAAGCTCATTCATAAGGTAAAATATATCAGTCCATTGTGTGGTGGTGATAGGATGCAGACGTTTGTTATTTACATAGGTCACGTACACAGAATTGAAAATGCCTACACAGAAAGGATAACGTTGATATTAAATATCATGCAAACCTAATTTAATCCCAGCAGTGGAATATTTAAAAGCCAGCCAAAAAGAGTAATTTTAAGGAAAAAGTTATATACCCTAGCTCTCAGATATATGACAACAGAAAATTATTTCCAATATTATAACAGCCAACTAAATTATATGGTTACTATTTAACCTATCTATGTATATGTTACAAATTTTAAGAGTAGACACTTTAGCAGTACAGTCCAAAAGGAAAAGTCAAGCAGATCGTTTATACTTATATATTGTCAATTAATGTGAACACCATATACACTACGTTTTAAATAAGATCATATATATTAAATAATATTAATCTCAAAAGCAAAGCATCTTATCATCCACGATCTTGGAGATTAAATAATAACATTTAAATTTGCACAAAAGGACTAAAACTTTGATTCTATATAAAGCCAACCTCTGGGTGAAGAGTTCACATCAACTCATTCATATCCTTAATTGGTTTCTTAATTATACCTAACTACAGCAATTAAGAACTATGTCATCAACCAAATCAACTTCCCTAGCTTGTTTGGTTTTACTCTTCTTCTCAGCGACTTTGCTTTCACATGCGGTCTCTCGCTTGCTCCAGGAAAACGAGAGTCATGAGCAATGGATGGTCCGTTATGGACGTGTGTACAAGGACGCTGAGGAAAAACAGCAGCGTTCAAAGATTTTTCAAGAGAATGTGCGGTATATCGATTCATTCAACAATGCCATGAAGAAAGGATACAAATTAGCTGTCAATGAGTTTGCGGACCTTACTAACGAAGAGTTTAGAACCACAAGAAACCGATTCAAAGCACACGAATGCTCCCCGTCAACCAGCTCTGCTTTCAGGTATGAAAACGTGACAGCGGTTCCATCATCAATGGATTGGAGAAAGAAAGGTGCAGTAACACCTGTTAAAGATCAAGGCCAATGTGGTAATTAATTAAGTCCATAAGCAGCTGCTAGCATTTGTTTAATTATTTATGTTCATGCTTGCTATATATTTATTTGACATTTTGACTACTCCGAATATATATTTAATTAATTTCATCATATATACATGACTATATATATAAATATACGCAGGGTGTTGTTGGGCATTTTCTGCTGTGGCAGCCATGGAAGGCATAACCCAGCTGAAAACAGGTAAATTAGTGTCTCTATCTGAACAAGAGCTCGTGGACTGTGACACTAGTGGTGTAGATCAGGGATGTGAGGGTGGTCTTATGGACAACGCCTTTGAATTCATTGTAAGCAATAAAGGCCTCACTACAGAGATCAACTACCCTTACAAAGGAGTTGACGGCACCTGCAACAGCAACGAGGCATCGAACCATGCTGCAGATATCACCGGTCATGAAGATGTTCCTGCTAATAGTGAAGCCGCGCTGTTAAAAGCTGTCGCTAGTCAGCCCATCTCTGTTGCCATTGATGCTAGTGGGTCCGACTTCCAGTTTTACTCTAGTGGTGTCTTTACAGGAGACTGTGGCACCGAACTTGACCATGGTGTTACTGCAGTTGGTTACGGAACGAGTGATGACGGGACTAAGTATTGGCTAGTGAAGAACTCCTGGGGAACAAGCTGGGGTCAAGAGGGGTATATAATGATGCAAAGAGATGTTGCTGCCGAAGAAGGCCTTTGTGGAATTGCCATGCAGGCTTCCTATCCTACTGCATAGTTAATCTGATGATCGAATATCAAAAGTAATTGTTGTACATTATACTTATTTCTGCTCACGTCCATACGACGAAACTTGTAACTATGATATGTATCTCAAATGCAAAATTAGTGTGAGCTTGAAAGTATTCTTCAGCTTAATTATATCTTCCACAAGGCTATATTAGTGTACCATACAGACATCAGTTTAAATACGAAAAGCATTAAAGTGAAAGCTTCAATACGTCCATATAGGAAAAGCTCGATCATTCAAACATCTATTCAGATGATATATAAGAGAGTGTACCAAGCTGAGACACGCTTCCTGAAAATTGCCGGTGTTCTTTTTTTTCGTTTTTTTGAAGCCGAATTTATTTAAGGCCGTCTAAAGAGGAATACAATGTAGTGGAATTACATAGAGAAAGTTAGGAACTCTGAAACCAACCTAGCCACTTTAAATGTGTACGTTTCCCTCTATTGCAAATCCAAAAGAGTTAGAAATTCTCGCAAAGGGTATGCTTTCGAGGCTATTTTTGAACAAAATGTGGTTCCCTTCTGGAATAAAGGTGTTTGAAACACTTGTGCTATGAAACTCATCCACCGCTTCATAGTGTGGTTATACAACTTAAACACAGCCCAATTTTCTAAATCTTGCGTGTAAACTCGACATCCCATAGAATCAAGAACCACACAGTGGCCGCAATCTTACTCTCAATGTCAAGTAACGAGAGATTAACTAGTAAATAAGAATCGGAAATGGAAGGAGGAGGATTGTATTGAACTGCAAACTCAAATGGAATTACAAAACCAGGGAATGATCCCTCTCTCAATGTAACAGCCTAGAGAGAGGGATCACCCATCTGTTTCATTAGACTTACCCAACTTTTCATTTAACTTGTTATCCGTTAGCAAGATTTCTCATGTGTCACATTTTTTCCTGATAATTGTGTCTTTAAGGATCTGTCGACGAAGAAGATTATTGGTAGAGGACGGGAGTCTAATGGCCTATATATATTTGCTCGGGCTCATCTTCTCCATTTGAAGTTCATTGTCGACTAGGTCATCCCTCCGTACAGAATTTGAAGAAGCTGTTACCAGAATTTTCTTATTTATCGTCTTTACAGTGTGAGTCGTGTCAATATACCAAACATCAGCGTGTCCATTCAGGTTCAAGAATTAATAAGAGGTTGTGTCCCCATTTGAATTAATCCATTATGATGTTTGGCTCCCTGATACATCTGAAACTGGTTTCAGATATTTTCTTACGTTTGTTGATGACTATTCTCGAACTACTTAACTTTATTTTATGAAAAATCGTTCTGAGGTATTTACTCATTTTCGTTCCTTTTATGCTGAGATTAAAACATAATTCAACGTCTCCATCCAAACCTTACGTGGTGATAATATTTGTCTCAAACATTTCAATCTTAAATGCTTTTCAATATGGTATTCATCATGAATCCTCCTGTGTTGACACACCAGCTCAAAACGGGGTAGCGGAGCGAAAGAACCGTCACTCCTTGAGGTGGCAAGAGCTCTTCTATTTCAAATGTTTGTTCGTAAACCCTTTTGGGTTGATGTTGTTGCTACCGCGTTTTCCCATTGATCAAATGCCCTCAGTTGTTTTAGATGGTAAAATTCCTTTCTCAATTTTGTTTCCTACTAAATTGGTGTTTCCGGTTAACCCCAAGATCTTTGGAAGTACTTATTTTGTTCGTGACACCCTACCATCCCTAACTAAGTTAGATCCAAAGTCTTTGAAATGTTTCCTCCTTGGTTATTCTCGTCTTCAGGAAGGTTATAGGTGTTTCTACCCTACACTATCTCGTGATGTTACATTTCATGAAAACTTTCCTTTCTTTCCAAAGTCTCACTCTTGCAGTAAAAAAGATAGTGATGATTGGTTACTCTTTCCAGAGTCTCACTCTTGCAGTAAAAAAGATAGTGATGATTGGTTACTCTATCCAATGCATGTTCCTAAATGTCCTGTCACATCGATCCCCACATCACCTCCAAAGTTTGCTAAGCCGCCAATATTCATGTATATCATAGGCGACAACAAAAGACATGTGACACCGATCCTAGACCAGTATCATCTTCGTCTCTATCCAATGCATGTTCCTGAATGTCCTGTCACATCGATCCCCACATTACCTCCAAAGTCTCTGCTACGCCACCAATTATTCATGTATATCATAGGCGACAACAAAAGACATCTGACACCGATCCTAGACCAGTATCATCTTAGTCTACAGATCCCCCACCTCATACAGCGGGATATCCTTCACCTTCCGGTGTCGAGGCTTATTGCTCTTCGAAAAGGTAAACGCTCATGTACCTATCCTATTGCCTCATTTGTTTCCTATGATAAACTTTATGTGCGTTCTCGCTCTTTGGTTTCTACCATAGTCGCATAGTTCGCTCCTAAACCTACGATCTCCGTTCCCGTCGCTACGTTCCAAATCGATCCCAATAGATGGTGAAATCATTTTCGTTCCTATTCAATTCGTCGATTGAAAGACAAACTGGCACGATCCAGTCAAGAACAAAAAGCGAATTTCATCGATTGGGGTCGACTGCCTCTTCAATTTGCCGACTCGAACATAAATTGGTCAACTCTTTACTTCGCCTCTTCAATTCGACGACTGCCTCTTCAATTTGCCGAAATTAATCGACTGGGTTCGATTATACCATCGATTGGGTCGTAATCCTTAAACGGCGGGAAAACTCATTTCCAATTGGCAATACCCACAAACAAATGCCCTCGACACCTAATTTTTCTATCATCAGTCAACTATTTACACACTCCTTAACAGATCTAATGATTCAATTTGACTTTTTAACTCATAATTTCTAGACTTATTGTTGTGCAATTCTACACTTTTTTAATGAATTACAGCATGTTATTATTTATGTTTTCTAAAAATTGTTCTGTTTTAGGTTTAGTTTTTATTTTTTAATACTAGAATGTTATTTAATGTATGGTTCATCAAATCTATTTTTGATAATGGGTACAACGTACCAAAAAGTAAGATACATCGTACAAGACGCGTACCGAAATGAACCTACCCCCTTCCGTACCGGATACGCCCAACCTAGCAAACCGTGTTCCCGATCCTTGTTCCCGTACCGAAGCGATCCGCGAACTATGTGACTATGGTTTCTAAACTCGATTCCGTACGTATTCCTAGAACTGTTGGTGAAACTTTGACCCATTTTGGTTGGCTGGATGCTATGATTGATGAGATGAATGCTCCTGATCATAATGACACATGGACCTTGGTAGAGTTACCTGCGGACAAAAAGGCGATCGGTTGTCAATGGATTTTTACGGTGAAAGTTAATCCAGATGGGTCCGTAGCTAGGCTAAAGGCAAGGTTGGTTGCTAAAGGATATGCTCAGACCTATGGAGTTGATTATTATGAAACACTGTCTCCGGTGGCTAAGTTAGCCTCCGTTCGCTTATTTATCTCATTAGTTGCTACATATGGTTGGGCGCTTTACCAATTGGATGTGAAAAATGTTTTCTCACATGGCGATTTAGACGAGGAAATTTACTTGGAGCAACCACCTGGGTTTGTTGCTCAGGGGGAGTGTGGTAAAGTCTGTAAACTACGAAAATCCTTGTATGGTTTAAAGCGGTCTCCTCGTGTCTGGTTTGGCCCGTTTAGTTCAGTGAATCCGGGTTGAGGAGAAGCTCATATGATCATTCAATGTTCTTCTCTTCATCTACTTTGGGATGTGTATTGCTCGTAGTATATGTGAACGATATAAAAAATTTTAGAAGTGATGAAACAGGAATCCAGAAGCTACAAGATATCCTTGCATCTCAATTTCAACCTAAGGACCTAGGCCCTCTAAAATATTTTTTGGAAATTGAGGTGTTACGTACTCGTAAAGGGATTTGCTTGTCCCAAACGAAATATTGCTTAGATATATTAAGTGATTCGGGGTTGATAGAAACAGAACCTTGTGGCACTCCTATGATCCCAAATGTAAAATTAAAAGTAGGTGATGGAGATCTACTTGAGAATCCAGATAAAAATATAGAAGAATTGTGGGAAAAGCTAAACTATCTGACCGTTACGCGCCAGGACATTGCTTTTCCAGTGAGTGTTGTAAGCCAGTATATGTCATCTCCAAGAACCTCACACATTGGGATGTTGTTAGTCATATTCTGAAATATTTAAAAGGTGCACCTGGTCGTGGGATTGTTTATTGAAATCATGATCATCGTGTTATAGAAGGATTTACTGATGCCAACTATAATGGAGATCCTACAAATAGATGCTCTGCTACCGGCTATTTTGTATTTGTTGGAGGTAATCTGGTCTCTTGGAAGAGTAAGAAACAAATTGTTGTCTCCCGGTCGAGTGCGGAAGCTCAATACAAGGCTATGACTCAAACCACATATGAACTTGTATTGCTGTATAATCTGCTCAGTGAAGTTCGCTCAACCTAAATCAATGAACTTGTGGTATGACAATGAGGCAGCAATTCATATTGCAAATAACCTCGTGTTTCATGAAAGAATTAAGCATATTGAAGTAGACTGCCATTTCACTCGAGAGAAGCTAGAAGATGGAACCATCACCCTGTGCTCCATTGAGGGGAAGTGTTAGAATGTACATGTATATTAGCCCATGGGCCTGTAGAGTTTAGTTCAGTTCAATTTCTTTGTCTTTAAATACTTGTATAATTCTTCATTTATTTGTGAAATAAAGTGAAGCAACATTGCATCTGTTAGACCTCTAGTTTCAATTGACCTCTCGTTTCAGTTCCAACTATGAGTTCCGATGATAATCAGAACTAACTATCACAAAACAATCAAAAATACCTCAGGGTTTTTACTTTTGGCCACCTCCATGTTCATGGCTCCATCCTTTAACTCTTGGAACTCTGAATCACTTGTGCATAAACACTGCAGAATCAGCTTTCATTTGTAGATTGCAATTAGATGATTAATTGGATTTGCTTCCTGCAAGCTAAAGAGACCATTATGGGCAAGAACAGAAAGAATAGCATGCAACTAATGACATTGACACACATCAAAAATCAAAGTAGATTGCAAGACCCTTTTTTGCATACCATATATCCAATTTAAATAGTTTAAGATTGTTATCAATACACATACTGAAACAACCATAGATTGTTCGGTAGACTTATACCCACAGTCCACAGACATCCATGCATCAGTGATGCCCCTGTATGATACACCCATGTTCAGTAGCATCGATTTAACCATAAAAATAATCAAACACTAAATAAACTAAGAAACAGATAACAATACCTTAAAACTGCTGATGGTTAATCATATAAGCATTCTATTAAACACTTGGTGTGCAGCTAACACTACCTGCTTGTCAAATGAGTGACCACTGGCAAATACCCTGAAATAGTGTTAGCGACTTCAAAGAGAGAATATTGACAAAAGTACAAAAAAATACATACCTTCTCTTGTCCATGGAGAGTCAATCCGACTGACAATTTTTGTATTAAAGTTATCATTGTGTGTGTCAAACACATACTATCATCCCTTTGAACAGGATCACAAACAGCTTCGCTTCTATAGTCCTATAAATGATCCGAAATCACAAAACGAAGAGAATGATATGATTTGCAATTGCAAAATTAATGGATTTTCTCAATTGCCATGGTCACTGGTAAAGTAATGATACACATTCAATACGACTATCATAGCCGATACGCACTTGATTTTCTAAATTTCCTTTTATAACTATTTATCAATATAGCCGTATTCAGATCAGAACTCGAACACACAACAAAACACTTTCATTCCACGAAATCTAAATCAAAGGAAACATAAATAGACAATATTTATTATGGGAATTTCTCAGATCAAACATATATAGTCCAATATTGTAATTAAGCAGCATTTATTTTGAGAGTTTATTTTTTATATCAAATTTCATTATGACATGCAGGTGGTAGTTGGGATTTTCGTCTATGGCAGACATGGAAGGAATAACCCAACTGAAAACAGGTAAATTAGTCTCTCTATCGCCCACATAGATAGCCATGATGATTACTAAAACAAAAATCAAGCAAAACGATCTAGTTTACTGTACTGACAATTACATACCTGTTCAAGCAATCACATATAAATAGATCTTAACCCAGATAGATAAACCAAGGTGCAGTTAACTAAAGTCATCTTAGTCACCAATAATCTCCACAAGAACACTCTCCATCCTTGAAATGATGAAACCGATTGGCATCCCTAACAACTATATCCCGCTTTTCAAGTCTTGAAATCAGTTTTATTGCAGCATGACAATTAACGCATGCACGTAAGTTCTTAGTTATTCTAAGTGTAGTTCCAGAAGGAGTGCTGATAAGCCCATAAGCAATTGCAAGCCTTTCACTATGATTGCAAAGACTCTCCTCTTTGTCTTCATAACTCAAATCATGCAAAGCAGACTCTGTATCTGCAACAAATCCGGCCTCTTTCAACCTTACGTCCAACCTCTTATGCTCCTTGAATATTTCATCCGATTTTGGATTTGAAATATCTCCCATACGAAAAACATTAAGCTTTCCTTCGATCTCTATCATACTACACCCCATGTCTTTGGCCAATCCTCTCTCCTTCATCAATACTCGAACCCTTGCTACACCACTCCACATATATACAGAAGCATAGAGATTGGAAAGCTGTACATAATGCCCTGTATTATAAGGGTCTAATGAAAAAAGCTGTTGTGCAGAATATTCTCCTAGTGCCACATGGCGATAAATCCTACTTGCACTTAAAAGTGCACCCCATATCGACACGCCAGGTTTAATTGGCATCGTCTTTACAAAATCATAAGCCCTGTTTAAACACCCAGCACGACCAAGAAGATCAACAACACAAGCGTAGTGTTGATGACGGGGTTCAATACCATAATCTATCATACTTTGAAATATTTTCCATCCTTCTTCTACAAATCCAGCATGATTGCAGGCTGTAAGAAGCCCGATAAAGGTGACATCATTTGGGCCCACCCTGGCTTGCTTCATCAAGTTGAATAGATCGATGGCTTCACGTGCCTTACCATGTAAGCCATAGCCTACAATCATGGCACTCCAAACAACAATGTCTTTGGTTTTCGTTTGATCAAAAACTTTACGGGCCAAGTCTAGGCTACCACATTTTGCGTACATGTCAATAAGTGCTGTGCTGACAAAGACATCAGTTGTGTACTCACTGTTGTCTATGTATTCACCCATCTTTCTTGCTTCTTCGAGCGATCCAAGATGGGCACAAGCTAAGATCGTACAGCAGACTGTGACAGGATCTGGTTTTAAATTTTTCGATAACATTCTTTGGAAAAGTGTTATAGCTTCATTGCAGAAACCATTTTTTGCAAAACCTGATATCATGGCGTTCCACATAATCACATTAGATATCTCCATTTCATCAAATAATGATTTTGCAATCATAACATGCCCACATTTTGCATACAAAGTAGTGAGAGCAATCCGCAAATCGGGTTCAAACTCAAGTCCCATCTTGATTGCACAAGAGTGAAAAGATTTCCCGTGTCGCAAGTCGTCTATGTCAGCATAAGCGCTAATACCACTAACCAAAGTAATCCAGTCTGGTTGCAAACCACACTTTCTCATCTTTTTAAAGAATTTTAGAGCTTCAGCTGGCTGCCCATTTTGCGAATATGCTGAAATGATACTAGTCCATGACACGATGGTTTTATCAGCCAACCCATCAAACACTTTTCTAGCATCATCAATTCTCCCACATTTCGCGTACACTGCCACGACCCCATTCTGAACAAACACATCCGCTTCAAAACCACGCCTGAAGATATGCCCATGTACTGCCCGACCAATTTCAAAGGCTGCAGCTCCTCCACAAGCCTTAAGAACATGAGGCAGTGTGAAGCAATCTGGATCGACACCCACATTTTGCATTTGGGTGTACAACGTAATAGCTTCATTAAACATGTTTTGCTTCGAATATCCCCGAATAATAGCGTTCCACAAAAATACATATGGTTCAGGAAATTTGTCGAACAACTTGCGTGCATAAGAAATCTCCCCTAAATTAGAGCTAACATGGATAAATTTTGTGACAATGAACCCATTGTACTGAAAGCCAGTAACAATTATCTGTGAACAAATCTGATTTAGATGCCGCCTGCAAGTTGATCTATCAAGAAGGGACGTGTAGTAAGATTCGGGGTTGAAGGCGCCATTATAGGTATTACTACGGTTGTTCATGCTGCGAGATGTTGGTGGTTGGAGGTCTAAAGTTTGAATCTTTGTGGATAGAGATACTCGGGGAAAGATCGTCAATGTTTTGGGAAGGGCAAGATTTCGAGCCATAGTGAACAAGTGGAACTAGATTTTCTGAAACTCCAAAGCAACCTAAACTAACTCGTCTGAAGTGGGCAACAAGGTGGGCTAACTTTGCAGCAAAACTTCATCAATTCTGCATCTTAAACATGATATTGACATTTGCTGACAAAAAAAAAAGTTGTCTTATTTTCAACACATTGGTGAAAAAACACTGGCGACAATTTGATCACATGAAAGAAATAGATAGCTTATAACATGATAATATTTCATGATAACTGGATTAATATAGAGTATACTAATAGGGATTTCAAGGTTCCGAATTTGTTCTCTTGCATGTTAACATCGCATCTCCCATTCTATTGTAAACATAACCGCACTCCAGTTGATGGTTCAGGATTTTGGAGCCTGAAATTTACATAAACAAATAAAAGATAGCAACTGAGCACAACTTATATATAGTTTCGCCTGTGATATATAGTCTCAGCTATGAGTCCATATGATATCAAAACTAACGCTCACTAAAAATAAACAATACCTCAGAATTTCACTTTCTAGCCACCTCCATATTCACAGCTCGATCCTTCAACTCATAATAACTCTTAAATCACTTGTACATAAACACTGCAGAATCAACTTTCATTAAATAGACTTGCATTGCGGCAAGCTAAAGAGACCCTTGTGGGCAAGAACAGAAAGAATAGTTAAGATCAATATCAATCCCTCACTGTAACAACCATAGATTGTACAGTAGACATATACCCACAGACATTAGACACCAGATATAACCATCGATATATATAAATAAGCTCATGCATCAGTGATGCCCCTGTATCCTACACCCATGTTCAGTAGCATCGAATATAACCATTAAATAATCAAACACTAAATATGAACTTAGAGAAAGATAGCAATACCTTAAAACTGCAGATGATTAATCGTTTAGGCATTTTATCAAACAGTTGATGTGCACCTAACACTACCTGCTACTCAAATGAGTAAACTCTGGAAAATACCCTAAAATTGTGTTAGGGACTTCAGAAAGAAGAATATTGATGGAAGTACAAAGAACACATACCTTCTCTTAGCATGGAGAGTCAATTCGACTGACAATCTATGTACGAAAGTTATCATTGCGTGTGTCCAACACGTACTAATGTACTATTATCATCCCTTCGAACAGGATCAGACATATGTTCCTTCAAAAGCCTCATAAATGATCGGAAATCACAAAACGAAGAGAATATACGATCCACAATTGCAAAATAAGTCGAAAGTCACGATACACAATCAATATAACCGTTACAGCGTATCCGTCCTTGATTTTCTAGATCTCCTTTTATAAATATTATTTTGATTTAAAAAGGAAAATATACTCATAAAGACATAAACCACCTTAACGTAGGGTAGTGAAGTAATTTTAATATTTACTAGTTAAACTTGTTTGTGAGTGTAAAATTATCAAAGTAAGGTGGTATTAAGATTATAGATTAATGTCACTTGAGTTAATTGCAATAATTGGATCGTTGGTTTTACTATTTTGATATATAACTTTTTACTTTTTCATATTTGATTCTAAAATAGAGAAACCTCTTTTACATAAGTCACTAATGAAACTAAAACAACTAAAATTGTTCCTTCCCAACATATTTTTTTAATCATTCTTATTTTTATATACAATAATAATTTGTTTTGAAAATAAAAAATTATAAAAAAATAAAAAAATATATCTCTCCTCTCTCTCGTATTTGTTAATTTAAATTTTAATTCACCTTCACCTCTCTCTCTCTCACTCACTCACTCTCCACCACCACCATCACCACTTCCACCGCCAAAGACGTGGCACCACCACCATTGCCACTTCTCTCTCTTATCCCCTCTCCCATTATGCCGACGACTTGGTTCAATAAACCAACACCCATATATTCGCCTCCAGTAGTGTTGAGAGTAGGGATAGGGCTCAAAACGCTCGGCATGACAAGGATATTACATATCCAAGGTTGTGTTGTAGCATTGGAGAAGGCTTCAAGTGGACGATTGAAAAGCTCGATCTAGGATTTTTTGCGACTAACTCTTTTAAAGGTTGGTTATCTAAATTGAACACTTATGGTCCCCAATCAAAGTGAAAACAAGCTCCATGGAAATGCCACTACTCAGACCAATTATGGAATAGTCTATACGAGTGGGAAGGATAGGTGTGATGGTAGAATCATAGTATCATGATACAAAAAAACTAACTGTATTTTTATACAAGTCATTGATAATTATTGTAATAATTAAAAAAGTTAAAATAATTATAAAATATTTTAAAATGATAAAACCAAGAATTTAGTTAAATATAATATTCTAAAATGATAAAAGACAAATATAATATTTGTTGAGCCTAAAACTAAAATTATGATAACGAAGAAAAAAAGGGAGGGGGTGTCACCCTATGTTAGATCAGTAAACCAGATTCCTTCTATAATCCTCTCTTTTAATTTTCAAATTCGATATTTCGACCCTCTAAGCCTTGGTAACACGAAATTCGATTTGGGATAATTGCAAAAGTAACAATCTTAATCTTAGGAGAGATCAAGATCAAACCAGAGAGAAAAGTCTGTATTTCGAAATATTAGGTGTGTTTCAAACTTGAATTTGTATTCTGATCATAACCAGATAACGGAAGTTACAAAATTTAAAGTTTTACAATGAGAACCCTTTAAATCGAGAATTTTCATTGTAAACCTTCTACTATTATCAATTTTCGGGCAAGAACGCTGCCCCTAGGGACCCCGCCCGTTGACCGGGCAGCGGGACCCCCGTTTTGCGTTCAGGGGGCGTTGCCCCCTAAACATTACCAGGACGAGCTTATACTAATACAAGCGTGTACTTCACACTCTCCTTACTTGTTTTTAGAACAAGGTTCAATTGTCTTGAAACACATGTATAAATTTCATTACACTAAATGAACTGGTGACACTAAAATCACCAACACCCCACACATATAGACTTCACAAGGATTAAGGTGAACAAACTAGTTACTTTCAACTTGAATGCAAAAGTCGCGAGACGGCGACTCAATAATGGAAATGAAAGGCCAAGCATATTTTAAATATTCAATTGCCAAAATTGTTTGGCCATTTGGGAAAAAAACTCAAAAATACATCGATTCATCAAAATTCGTTTGTGAATTTGTGACTTTAAGAAGACATGACAATCAATCGTTGGAGCATTCTGCTATTTGAGGTGAAATTACACAATATCTTTTGAGAAGAAGAAAAAAAATCCATAATCGAAGGTCAAGACTTGAGAGTTCAAGCTTTGAGAAGAAATCAATTAAAGTTTTTTGATCTTACGGCTTCTGGTATAAAAGTATACATCATGACTTGATTAAAATTAAATGAAGGCTGTTGGCTAAATTATTCATATTTATGTGATAAGCATCAAATTATTAAGATTTGAAAGTCACACATTATACAAAAGAAAGACACCTACGAGAGAAGACACGACTCCTCGGAAAACAGACAACTTTTCTGATCTTTGTGGTTAAGAAACTGTCCATAACTGACTTAACAACCACAAGTAAAGTAACAGGTATACACTAATGCAGACATGCAGTAGACTGCCAAAATTCCAAGATAATGGCCAACGATATTTTATGTATGCATGCATGGTTACTACTAAACAATAAATTATATAGTAGACACTTTAGCAGTCTAGTAGTCCAAATGAAAAAGTCAAGCAGCTAAGCTAGCTTATACTTATATATTGTCAATATAAACACCATATACACTACGTTATTAATATATATTAAATAATATTTATTAATTTCAAAACGCAGAGCATCTTATCTTCCACGATCTTGGAGAGAAAATAAGTGCATTTTAATATGCACAAAAGGGCTAAAATTTTGATTCTATATAAAGCCAACCTCTTGTTCACTTCAACTCATTCATTTCCACCATTGGTTTCTTAATTATACCTACCTACAGCAATTAAGAACTATGTCATCAACCAAATCAACTTCCCTAGCTTGTTTGGTTTTACTCTTCTTCTCAGCGACTTTGCTTTCACATGCGGCCTCTCGCTTACTCCAGGAAAACGAGAGTCACGAGCAATGGATGGTCCGTTATGGACGCGTATACAAGGACGCTGAGGAGAAACAGCAGCGTTCAAAGATTTTTCAAGAGAACGTGCAGTATATCAATTCATTCAACAATGCCATGAACAAAGGATACAAATTAGCTGTCAATGAGTTTGCAGACCTTACAAATGAAGAGTTTAGAACCACAAGAAACCGATTCAAAGCACACGAATGCTCCCCGTCAACCAGCTCTGCTTTCAGGTATGAGAACGTGACAGCGGTTCCATCATCAATGGATTGGAGAAAGAAAGGTGCAGTAACACCTGTTAAAGATCAAGGCCAATGTGGTAATTAGCTAATTTATTAAGCAGCAGCTAAAATTTTACTTAATTATCTTCATGCTAACTATATATAATTAATTATATATCATCATATATGCTTGACTATATATATCTATGTACGTAGGGTGTTGTTGGGCATTTTCGGCTGTGGCAGCCATGGAAGGAATAACCCAACTGAAAACAGGTAAATTAGTGTCTCTATCTGAGCAAGAGCTGGTGGACTGTGACACTAGTGGTGTAGATCAAGGATGTGAGGGTGGTCTTATGGACAACGCCTTTGAATTCATTGTAAGCAATAAAGGCCTCACTACAGAGACCAACTACCCTTACAAAGGAGTTGACGGTACCTGCAACAGCAACGAGGCATCTAACCATGCTGCAGATATTACTGGTCATGAAGATGTTCCTGCTAATAGTGAAGCCGCACTGTTAAAAGCTGTCGCTAGTCAGCCCATCTCTGTTGCCATTGATGCCAGTGGGTCCGACTTCCAGTTCTACTCCAGCGGTGTCTTTACAGGAGACTGTGGCACCGAACTTGACCATGGTGTTACTGCAGTTGGTTATGGAACGAGTGCTGACGGGACTAAGTATTGGCTCGTGAAGAACTCATGGGGAACAAGCTGGGGTCAAGAGGGGTATATAATGATGCAAAGAGATGTTGCTGCTGAAGAAGGCCTTTGTGGAATTGCCATGCAGGCTTCCTATCCTACTGCATAGTTAACTAATTCCTTGAACATATCAAAAGCAGTCAACTGTTGTACATTAATATTTGTATTTCTGGTCATGTTCATACCACGAAACTTGTAAACTATGATATATATCTCAAATGCAAAATTTATGTATGTTTCCCTCTAGTGTAACCAACATAGCAACTCTAATATGTATGTTTCCCTCTAGTGTAACCAACATAGCAACTCTAATATGTATGTTTCCCTCTAGTGTAAAAAGCGGAAAGAGTTAAAAATACTCGCAAAGGGTATGCTTTCGAGGCATAAAACCAAAGTGACCCCATTGTGGTATCTCCACAAGGACCATAAAGGTGTCTAAAAGGCTTGTGATATGAAACGCATCCACTCCTCCACCACTTCAAAATGTGGTTATACAACTTAAACACAAACCAATTTCCTAAATCCTTCTTTTAAACTCGGCATCTCATAGAATCAAGATCCACACAACGTCTATCGATCTTGACCCACACCAAAAGACACTTGGTAAATTATGTTATCTTTAATGAGCAAGAACTTTTCCATAAAGTCTCTTCATCGTCTCTAATAAGGGAGGTGTTAGAATTAGGGATTAGAATAACAAAAACTAGCAGCAATAGTTTCTTTAGCCCTATCCATGGACTCATAGATATATCCCATGACCGGCTTTTTGTCTCCATTTACCATTCTAAGAACCTTTACAAGAGGTCCCCTCAACTTCAAAGCATACACTATATTTCTCTAAAATCTTTCTTGCAAAATAATGGATGTAAGTCTCTTTCCTGCCGCATCCTTTAACCTCTGGTATTGTCCCAGCTGACACTGATCGAAACCTATAAAACGGAGGACATTGAAACACCAATGGCAAAAGAAGGAAACATTCATGTATTTCTACATGAAAATTTAATGGCCCTTGTCACATAAGAAATACAATGTTTAGACCTATATACATGTCAAAAGAACTAGTTGCTTAGGGGGTCAATCAAAGTGCTAATCTAAGTTAGGTGTTGCAAGTTGCAACACTCACATACCTGTTTAATAAAGGATATTTTTGTCATTTCAGTATTTGCTCGTCCAAGAGGTATGTGAGGTGTGGCGGCACCTAAGTTAGATGCTACTAGCATCATAAATTTGCCCTTAGTTAATTAACTTTTTTTTTCTAACTTTTTATTTGTGTCATACGTTAAACCTTTCTTTTATTATTCTTATTTTTGTTGTATTCTGTTGAAGGATGTATGAGCAGACTCTAAGACCAACTTCGATGCTCCAATTTATGTAAGTGACTGTGAGTTTGGAGCCCTAAGTTTTACGATGCCAAGTTGTGTTGTTTGTGTTGTCCTCTATAAATGGTCCTAGCAGCGTGCACTTTGCTTACCTCTATAAATGGTCCTGGCAGTGTGCGCTCTGCTTACCTCTATATATGGTCCTGGAGACGTGCACTCTATTCTCCTCTATAAATGGTTTTGACGGCGTTGCACTCTGTTTAACGCTATCACAACCAGAGCTCAAATAACCTTTCATTGTAAAATGGCATTGCGGTTAAGGTTGACAATTTTTTTATCCGAAATGAAACCCGATCCAAACCTGGCATCCAAAAAGTTACACGAACCCGAAATAAGTCAAAATCCGGTCAACACGAAAAAATAAGACCGGGTTTGGGTCAACCTTATAACCATAGGTATGACCCGTTTAAGGGTAAAACTGAAAATTAAATAAAAAATACCTTAGACTAAGTACTGGCTCGTAAAGAACTTGTTGTGCACAAGCTGTGGTCAAAAGCGGTATATAACAATGTAAAGAGACGTCGTAGATAAGCTGGGGTCAAATAGGTATATTAATACATTTACGATCTAATTTTCATTTTTTTTAATAATGTGATTTAGTAGCTAGGATGCATTCATTTAAAGTACACTAACGAATTTCATTTTTAGTTAGTTCTGTTTTTTGGACTCGCTTCACCTGTTAGCTAGTATAAACATGCCACCAGTCAACCTGATAACATTGAATTGGACGAGAGTACTGTTGCCTCGCGGAAACAAGTACTTCTCCCTGCATTGAATCAACAAGAATTGCATCACCAACTATGACAGAAACATGTACAGCTTGCTTTCTGGTGTAGGTTGTCAAGCATTTTAGTTACAACAACTCCACAATAATACTGCCAAATACAGACACCAAAATACCCTCTAATTAACCCATATATGATTTTCATTGAGGCACCTTATAAGCATTTTATAAAAGCCCTGATGTAGTGAACTGTTTAAAATCCATCAGTCCATTGTGTGGTGGTGCTAGGATGCAAACGTTTGTTATTTACACATAATTAAAAATGCCTACACAGCAAAGATAAAGTTGATATCAAGTATCATGCAAACCTAATCTAATCCCTGCAGTGGAATATTTAAGAGCCAGCCAAAAAGAGTAAAAGGAAAACGTTACATACCCTAGCTCTCATATATATGACAACAGAAAATTAGTTCCAATATAATGGCCAACTTAATTACATGGTTGCTACTTAACCTATCTAACTATATGTTACAAATTTAAAGAGTAGACACTTTAGCAGTACAGTCCAAAAGGAAAAGTCAAGCAGCTAGCTTATACTTATATATTGTCAATTAATGTAAACACCATATACACTACGTTTAAAAATAGATCATATATATTAAATAATATTAATTTCAAAAGCAGAGCATCTTATCTTCCACGATCTTAGAGAGAAAATAATTACATTTTAATTTCCACATAAGGACTAAAACTTTTATCCTATATAAAGCCAACCCTCGTTCACTTCAACTCATTCATTTCCTTAATTGGTTTCTTAATTATACCTACCTACAGCAATTAAGAACTATGTCATCAACCAGAACTACTTCCCTAGCTTGTTTGGTTTTACTCTTCTTCTCACCGACTTTGCTTTCACATGCGGCCTCTCGCTTTCTCCAGGAAAACGAGAGTCACGAGCAATGGATGGTCCGTTATGGACGCGTATACAAGGACGCTGAGGAGAAACAACAGCGTTCGAAGATTTTTCAAGAGAACGTGCAGTATATCAATTCATTCAACAATGCTATGAACAAAGGATATAAATTAGCTGTCAATGAGTTTGCAGACCTTACAAACGAAGAGTTTAGAACCACAAGAAACCGATTCAAAGCACATGAATGCTCCCCGTCAATCTCTGCTTTCAGGTATGAAAACGTGACAGCGGTTCCATCAACAATGGATTGGAGAAAGAAAGGTGCAGTAACACCTATTAAAGATCAAGGCCAATGTGGTAATTAGCTAATTTATTAAGCAGCTGCTAACATTTATTTAATTATATATCTTCATGCTAACTATACTTCAAATATATAATTAATATTATTTCATCATATATATATATATATATATATATATATATATATATATATATATATGTACGCAGGGTGTTGTTGGGCATTTTCTGCTGTGGCAGCCATGGAAGGCATAACCCAACTGAAAACAGGTAAATTAGTGTCTCTATCTGAGCAAGAGCTGGTGGACTGTGACACTAGTGGTGTAGATCAGGGATGTGAGGGTGGTCTTATGGACAACGCCTTTGAATTCATTGTAAGCAATAAAGGCCTCACTACAGAGAGCAACTACCCTTACAAAGGAGTTGATGGCACCTGCAACAGCAACGAGGCATTGAACCATGCTGCAGATATTACCGGTCATGAAGATGTTCCTGCTAATAGTGAAGCCGCACTGTTAAAAGCTGTCGCTAGTCAGCCCATCTCTGTTGCCATTGATGCTAGTGGATCCGACTTCCAGTTCTACTCTAGTGGTGTCTTTACAGGTGACTGTGGCACTGAACTTGACCATGGTGTTACTGCAGTTGGTTATGGAACGAGTGATGACGGGACTAAGTATTGGCTCGTGAAGAACTCCTGGGGAACGAGTTGGGGTCAAGAGGGGTATATAATGATGCAAAGAGATGTTGATGCCAAAGAAGGTCTTTGTGGAATTGCCATGCAGGCTTCCTATCCTACTGCATAGTTAACAAATTCCTTGAATGTACATCAAAAGTAATTAACTGTTGTACATTAATATATGTATTTCTGGTCATGTTCATACCACGAAACTTGTAAACTGTGATATATTTCTCAAATGCAAAAGTAATTAACTGTGTACATTAATATATGTAATGCTGGTCTTCATTTTTTATCTTTTTTTGAAGGCGAATTTTATCAACACCATATACAATGTAGTGGAATTACATAGAGAAAGTTGGGAACTTTGGAACCAACCTAGCCCTCTAGTGGAAATGCTAAAAAGCGAAAAGTGTCAAAAATCCTTGCAAATGGTATGCTTTTGGGGCTTTTTATTTAACCAAAATGACCCATAGTGGTATCTCCAAAAGGACCATAAAGGTGTCTAAAAGGCTTGTGATATGGAAACTCATCCACTCTTACACCTCTTGAAAATGTGGTTATACAACTTAAATGTACAGAACCCAATTTTCTAAATCCTGCTTGTAAACTAGGCATCACATAGAATCAAGATCCACACAATGGCTGTCAATCTTGACCCTCACCAAAATACGCTTGGTAATTTATGTTATCTTCAATGAGCAGGAACTTTTCCAGACGGTCTCTTCATCATCTATAATAAGGTAGGGACGGTTTATTAACCTCCGTAATGAACTAACAGTAAAACTCCGATCCTCAAGGAGGGAAAGAGTCCCTCACGGACCTAACTTCAAAACCAACCATCGTCCTACCAATAAATGCACTTAATTATTTGTAATCTAGGTACATTCGGCTCAAGTAGAAATCTTCAACGCCATGCAGACACTATAGAGAGATCCCTAGTCTTTAGACCACCAATACCTAAGCCATCATGAGAGAGAAGGGATAACATTATCCCAGTGGAATGTTTACAGAGCTAATTTCATCTTAAGTATGCATTTTTATATTTGATATTTGTCTTTGGTTGATTTGGGAGCTATAATGTTATTATGTAGTAATCATATGATCGTTTAAGCATTCCAGGTTCAAAAACCCCAAGATGGTGCAAAAGAAGAGGAAAAGCTACTCAGCATCAAAATTATCCTTATATAGAATTGAAGGTCTCAAGGTCACCACCATACGATTCCATGCAACTTAAGAGAAGATTTCATATTATACGCATTATTTTTTTACTCACAAGTCGTGCAAATCTATTTGTTACAGCATGTCATGTGGAAGTATATTTTTCAGCATATTCATTGATTACAAAAAGGTTAAGATAAAACTAAACACAATTCAAACGAGGATTAACCCAAAGAAACGGAAAAAGGTTGACTCACGCAACATGTGAGCATGTAATTTGGAGTTGCTAGTCAATCAATACGTAGGTTTGTTTCTTCAAGAACAGAAACGTTGATTTTTAGTTACTTTTGGGACTATAATACTATTTACTTGAAGTTTTAATGCCATTACCTCATTGGGAAATGCTTGAATATTTTTTTGAAGCATAATATACTGATCATGTTGAATCACTTCAAACAGAGTGTACCAGTAAAGGTTTGGCATGTGCTCAGATTCGGATGGGACAATACTTAAGATCACATTAAGGAAATGGAAAACTTAAAACACGCAATAATATTTCAAGATAACTGGAGGTTATAAAGTATACCAGTCGAGATTTCAAGGTTTGAAAACTGTACTCCTGTATGTTAACATCACATCTCCGATGCTATTGAAAACATTAATCACAGTCCTAATTGATGGTTCAGGATCTTAGAGCCTGAAATTTACAGATACAAATAAAAGAGAGCCTCTGAGCACAAATTAAATCTAACGTCGCCTATGAAATATAGTCCCAACTATGAGTCCAAATGATAATCAGAACTAACTATCACGAAACAATAAAAAATACCTCAGGATTTTACTTTTAGCCACCTCCATGTTCATGGCTCGATCCTTCAGCTCTTGCAACTCTTAATCACTTGTGCATAAACACTACAGAATCGGCTTTCATTTGTAGATTGCAATTCAATGATCAATCAGACTTGCATTGCAGCAGGCTAAAGAGACCATTGTGGGCAAGAACAGAAAGAGTAGCACGCAATTAATGACATATACATCAGAAATCAAAGTCGAATGCAAGACCCTTTTTTGCACACCATTTATCCAATTTAAAAAGTTCAGGATTGTTATCAATACACTCCTGAAACAGCCATAGATTGTTCAGTAGACTTGTACCCAAATCCACAGACAGTGATGCCCCTATATCCAGTATCCTACACCCTTGTTAAGTAGCATCGACTTTAACCATTAGATATTCAAACACTCAATATAAAGTTCGTAACAGATAACAATACATTAAAACTGAAGATGATTAACCGTTTAGGAATTTTATCAAACACTTGATGTGCACCTAACACTACCTGCTACTGAAATGAGTAAACACTGGCAAACACCCTAAAAATCGTGTTAGGGACTTAAGGGAGAAAGAATATTGATAGAAGCACAAAGAACACGTACCTTCTCTTAGCATGGAGAGTCAATCGACTGAAAAGGCTTTCGATGATTATAGTTATCATTGTGTGTGTCAAACACGTACTGTCATCCCTTTGAACAGGATCACAAACATCTTCTCGTCGAAAGCCTTGTAATTTATCTGAAATCACAAAACGAAGAGAAGATATATGATCTGCAATCGCAAAATAAATGGATTTTCTCGGTTGTTGTCATGGTTACCGGCAAGGCGGCAAAGTAATGTCACATTATCAATTCAATATAACCGTTATATGCCCTTGATTTTCTTCCTCTTTTTATATTTTTTAAATTACTAGTTTAATTATACGTGTTTAAAAAGATATAAAGATTAAATATTAAATAATATATCAAATAATTATAAAATATGATAAAAATGAATTTTTTTTAAAAAGGGTCAATTACGTTGTTGGTCGTTTTAGTATATGGGGTATTTCACTTATAGCTTTAATGAGTTTTGTACGTGATTAGTCTTTTAAAAATTTTACGGTGTTGCTGTTAAATTTTTAAAAATGACAATTTTATCCTTGGTCCTTTTTAAACCCTAAGTCATTTTAGAAATCCCAAAAATTGAATCCATCATATATTCTAACAAACAGCCACCCATGTTCTTTTGATACGACCATATATGAATAAAGATTAGATTTTAACCTTGATTTTTAAAAGTTAAACACTGGAGTCCTTGTAAATAGTCCTTAATCTTTACATGCACGCTTAAATCATTGGTTAATGTTTTGAATTTGGCAATTTCTCTCTTTAGTTTCTCTCATACCAAAAACACACCTTGTGTGCGAAACCCCAAATCTAAATTTGGTGTATAAAGGCTTTCAAATGTTGTTATTGATGATGAATTTGCACTTAATCTTGTTTAATCTTTGCTTAATCACTCTTTAATCTCACTTTCTCTCTCTGAAATGGTGTTTCTCTATATACTCTCTCTCTCTTTCTCTCTCTCTCTCTCTCTCTCTAATCTCACACACACACCTTCAACTTCAGATCGCATACTTAGAGTGTGTTTTTAGGTGTACCTTCCTTTATATAGTAAATATACTCTATCGGATATTAATACCTCTTATCCATTTAATGTAATGCTTTAATAAAAACTTTCATCACAAACTAAATAAACAAAATTGTAACGTATATGTTTAACTTAACCCGATTAGAATTGAAATTTATTTCATAAGTGGTGTTTTATTGACTTAATTGGGTTGTAAGGATGTTTATATATTAAAAAAATTAATGATTAGTTGTGTAAATTATTTGTATTATTGTTTTGATACAATTACAATGGCATGTAGTACAAACCGTGGTAATATAGGTGTTCGTTATGCCTTAAACAAGATTACAACATATATAACAACCGTTTGCGCACCAGTCCCATTACCAGTCACTGACCTCCGGCCATCTCCCGGCATCTCTCCGCCTCTCACTACCTAAAACAACACCGTCTCCCGGCCCCCTTTCTCGTAACCTCCTACGCCGTCTCCCGGCTCCCCCTAGACTTCATTCCCCGGAACCTCCCACCGCATCTGGGTGTCTGCGATTCTGGGGTTTTTTTGTTGTTTCGAGCTGTGTTTTTTTTCATGCTTCTGTTCTCGGGTACACCGAAGGAGGTACGACCTCACACCGCTGTCGCTGCCGGAAGTACAACAGAAGATTGGGTTTTGTTGTTTTCTGGTCGCAGCCGCCGCTAGAAGACTGGGCTAGTACAGAAAGCTTGGCGTTGCTGTTTTACGTGTTTTGTAGGAGCTTTAGGCAGCCTTCACCACCTTCCCAAGCCAACACCACCATCAAGCTCGCCGGCCAAGTAAGTTCACGGCCGGCAAGGTAAAATTTCTTTCTGTCTGTCTTTCGTCTCTTTCCTGCGTACGGTTTCTTTTTCGCAGCTGTAGTTGTTTGGCTCCTAGGGCTTAGCTGTAGTTATTATATACTTTCTTCCCCATATTTACTTTTTATTCATAGATTTCAAGTAAGGGTTTTTGGTATAGGATATACGTGATTATTAATATTTTTTTAACTTTTTTATCCTATAATGCTTATTAATTTGTAAACATAACTAAGATATAGGATTGGTGTAGATTATTTTCATTTAACGTTTTACTCTTTTTTTCAGCTAGAATTTCTTTCTATACTTTTAAATTTTTTCGTAGAGTTTAGATCTTTTTTTTTTCTTTTTAGCTTAAGTACTTTGACATTTATTAGCTAGTTCTTATTCTTACTTTAAAAATTTTTAGAGGACATTGTTGAAGGGTTGTTTTTCATTATATTGTATTTAGTACTTTTTTAAAACCTTTTTTCTTACTTAATTTTTTACGCCAGCTACCTTGATTAAACGCCAGCTACCTTGATTAAACTACTTGATATTTATTATATAGTTGTTTCTAATTAGTGTATTTTTATTTCATACTTTCCTTTTAATATAGTTTCCTCTATTTAGTGTATTTTTGCGGTGTTTTTTTTCTTTTAGATTTTACATAGGTTTACTAGTTCACTATAGAGACTAGTAGGTATGAAAGGAGACTGAGATCATGTCCTTCGCCTCTGGGTTTGAGTGGGGTCGTAGAGAGTCAAGTAGGATCGAGGGGTACTAGGGATCGTAGAAGGGGCGGCTGCGGAGAGTTTGGACATAAGCTTAGAATTGGTAATTGGAATGTGGGAACTTTAACAGCTAAACTTTTGGAGTTAGTGGATTGCCTAAAAGAACGCAGGGTAGATATAGTGTGTTTTCAAGAGACTAAGTGGAAGGAAAATCGATCTAGGGTTACAAATGGTTATAAGCTTTGGTACTCGGGCTCCGGTAGTGGTAAGAATGGAGTAGGAATTATCTTAGCACCTAAGGATAATGTAGTTGAGGTGAGGAGACTTAATGATAGGATTATGGTTGTTAAGGTGGTTATAGGAATAGCAGTAGTTAACATAGTGTGTGCTTTTGCACCTCAGGTGGGTTTGGGGGCAGAGGTAAAGACCAGCTTTTGGGAGTCCTTAGACGATCTTGAGGGGGATCCCAGAAGATCAAATGTTGTATATAGGGGGTAATTTTAATGGGCATATAGGTACAGATGTAGAGGGATACCCACAAGTCCATGGTGGTTTTGGATATGGGGTTAGGAATGATGAAGGGAGGGCTTTACTCGAATTTGCTTCTGCACACGAGTTGGTCATCACAAATTCCTTCTTTAAGAAAAGGGAAGGGCATTTGATTACTTACCTTAGCGGAGGTCATTGCACGCAAATCGATTTCCTTCTTGCGCGTAAAAGAGATATGAGGAACTGCATAGACTGTAAGGTCCTTCCTAGAGATGATGGGTACTCGCAACATCGTCTATTAGTGTTAGACATCTGTTTCAGGAAAGGTTTTACTAAGGACAGAAAAGAGGGCAAACCTAGAATTCTATGGAGAAACCTAAATGGGGAAGTTAGAGAAGAATTTAGGAACAGAGTCGCGATAGAGTTTACTAAAACCTCTATGGGAGATGCAGATTCGGAGTGGAACAGCGTGGCCCAGACTATTAGAGGGATAGCCAAAGAAACCCTAGGAGTTACTTCCGGTAAGGTTCGTGTAGATAGAGAATCTTGGTGGTTTAACAATGAGGTCCAGGATAAGGTTACAAGAAAGCAGTCTTGCTTTAAGGAGTTAGTATTAGCTAGGGTAAATGGCAGAAGAGATAGGGTGAGCGCTTTGAACTCTTATAGAGAAGCTAAAAGGGAAGCAAAAAAAGTTGTAGCACAGGCGAAGGAAAGAGCTTATGAAAATTTATACAATAGATTAGACTCTAAAGAAAGGCTTAATGAAATCTTCAGATTAGCTAAAGCAAGGGAGAGGAAGAAAAGAGATATAGGAACCATCAAGTTTATCAAAGATGATAGAGGGAGAGTGCTTTCTAAAGATAGAGATATTAAGGGTAGATGGGGAGATTACAACCGACATTTATTTAATCAGGAGACTAGTCAATTGGTGGGAGATAGTGGAGAGGGCTCATTGTTGGGCTCTGAAGTTAGGAATAACTGTTATTGCACTAGGATTTCCTCAGGAGAAGTTAAGAATGCTCTTCGCAAGATGGGGAGAGGTAAAGCGGCAGGACTGGACCAAATACCTATTGAGGTGTGGAGGTGTCTTGGAGAACCAGGCATATACTGGCTTACGAACCTTTTTACCTAATCTTTAGAATGTCTAAGATTCCAGAAGAGTGGAGACGCAGTGTGGTTATCCCAGTTTTTAAGAACAAAGGAGACTCCCTAAGCTGTGAGAACTATCGTGGTATTAAACTTCTGAGTCATACTATGAAGTTGTGGGAAAGGATGATAGAAAACAGGCTGAGAAGAGAAACTAGAGTATCGGATAACCAGATCGGCTTTATGCCAGGGAGGTCTTCGATAGAAGCAGTGCATCTGATTAGAAACCTAGTGGAAAAGCATAGGGAGAGACAACGAGATTTGCATATGGTGTTCTTAGATATAGAGAAAGCATATGATAGTGTCCCCAGGGAACTTATTTGGAAGACCCTTAACGATAGAAGTATCCCAGGGAGATACATTAGGGTTTTGAGAGACATGTATGACGGGGCAATGTCATGTGTGTCCACCCCTGTAGGAGACAGTGTGTACTTTCCGGTGGTACGGGGTCTGCACCAGGGGTCAGCTCTTAGCCCTTTCCTTTTTTCAATCATTCTAGACAAGCTTACGATGAGTATTCAAAGAGGTATACCATGGTGTATGATCTTCGCAGACGACGTCGTTTTGGTTTCTGATTCGAAGGAGGATTTGAACAGACTTCTAGAACAGTAGAGGACAGCGATAGAGGACTCGGGACTAAGAATTAGCAGGGGTAAGACCGAATATCTTTATTGTCACTTCAGTAGGACATCAGATGAGGGAAGCCTAGACATCCGCCTTGGGGACCAAGTACTGAGACCCCAGGATTCCTTTAGGTACCTTGGCTCCATTTTACATAAAACAGGGAGGGTAGACGAGGACGTTACAAACCGTATCCAAGCGGCGTGGGGCAAGTGGAGAGCGGCTACAGGAGTGTTATGCGACAAGAAAGTACCCCTTAAACTTAAGGGAAAAATTTATAGATTAGCTGTTAGACCGGTCATGTTATATGGATCTGAGTGTTGACCCCTGAAAAAGGCGCAAGCGGAAAAGATGGAAGTAGCCGAGATGAGGATGCTTAGATGGATATGTGGGAAGACTTTGATGGATAAAATCCCGGTGGGTGTCTTTAGAAACGAATTAGGAGTAGCGTCTATCGTCAAAAAGCTGAGGGAAGGTAGACTACGGTGGTTTGGCCACGTTAAAAGGAGACAACCAACTGCACCAGTTAGGAGAACGGAAGCGATGGTAGTTGAAGGTACTAGGAGACGTGGTCGTCCTTTTCTGAGGTGTGAAGATAGAGTGAGAGCAGATTTACAGGAGCTTTCTCTTTCTGAAGACATGATCTCAGATAGGGTGTCTTGGAGAAGGAGGATTAAGATCCAGGGTTAGGAGGAATCGAGACTGCATCTAGCAACATAGGGTTTAGGGAGTAGGTTCAACCTCTTTGTTTTAATTTATTTATTTATTATTTTTTGTAAACTTTCTACTTTTATTTTTATATTTAGCCGTTTTGTGTTTCTAGTTGTTATTTATTTATTTGTTTGTTTTTTTATTTATCGTTTTTTTAATTTTATTCTACTTTTTTTATTTAGTTTATATTTATTTATTTATTTAGTAATTACTTTTTCTATTTATTATTTTATTTCTATTATTAAGTTTTCTTTTTCTCGGCCAGAGGCCTTTTGCAGGAAGCAATCTCCCTACATGTTAATGGGGGTATGGTTATCTACATTTTACCTCCCCCATACCCCGCTCCTGCGGGATTGGGTATCGTTTGTTGTTGTTGTTGTTACAACATATATAACATTTGGGATCAAATTGTAACTATTAAACCTTTAAGGACTAGTTGTGCAAAATCTGCACATTTGACCACACATAGGGTCAAAGGACCCTCATATTCTACAGACGAGCCTTAAAAGAAACGTGAGAGTAGGTAAGGAAAGAAAAAGTGTTGAGTTCAAGAGAAATTCATGTTGAATCTTGCAAGTTCTTTGATGCATGCATGTTTTTATTCAAGATTTTGGGTCTTTAAGCTTCAAGAACACTAGGATAAGTGTTAGAGTTCAAGAATTGTTCAAAATAGCTTCAAGAACACTAGGATAAGTGTTAGAGTTCAAGAATTGTTCAAAATATGAACTTAAACCTTAACAAAGTCTAATTATACCTTTGGATTTTGATTCAATACAGAAATTGTAGGTAAACCATGTAACCATATGGTGAAATATCTTAAGGGTGTTGATTCTTGGTTGATTTTTTTATGAGTTTTGACTAAAGTAAGGGTCTTTATGGTTCTTGAGTTTTGTTTGATAATCTTTTTCAAACATTTGAGTAATAGATTTATTTTTTCTTTGTATTTGAGGCATGATGCGGTAGAATTGAAATGTATCTTAAACTAGTTGTGAAATAGGTCAAAATCAACCCGTTGTGATTCATTTTGTTAGTGGAAGTATTTGTCATTAATAATATAGGTTTAAGACCTCTTTTGTGTCCCAAATACATTACAAAAGATTTAGAAACAAGTTTGGGTCAATTTGGCCTTGAATTGGGCAAGTTATGACAAAATTAAGAAAAACCAGCTGAGTTGCACGTCCTCGCGGAGCGAGACACATGTTGCGTAGAGTGAGCACGCAGGCCACTTTTTCTAGTGAATTTTGCGCAACGCGAATCACCCTTACTCGAGGCTTGAGTCCCTGTTCAGTCCTAGAAACTTTTTTTAAGCCTCCTAAGTCTTAGTTATGATCTTAGGATGGTTCTTTATAGTCCATGGTCATATTTTAAGGGTTCTAAGCACTAGAATAACCATTACAAATACCTTGATCACTAAGATATTAATTCTAACTCTTGTTAGGGTTAAGCTGAGCTTGATTACTTGGTGATTGACTGATTGGTCTGGGAGTAGCTGTGGTATTGAGTTGTGATCCCCATCCAACTTGGAGGTGAGTGCAACCGAGTTGCAAGACTCGGATACACATGAGGTACTAGTTTATAAATCATGATAATTGGCTTGTAGAAATTAGAATGTTATAATACATGAATACTAATGTTTAATGTGTTGAGCATATTAATATGATTGTTATGCACATTGTTTGATCTTGAAATATAGTCGTTATAACTTGGTTATGCCTTCGAGTATTCAATGTTTATTTGTATTGAATACAAAGGATCAATATAGTAAATAGTCAAGACTGTGTGACCATGATTATAAATTATTGTATGGGTGACACCCACCGTTTAGAATAAGAGGGTGTTATCCTCTTGATACTAACGATGTTATTTGGGTGTGATCCGAATTGCGTTATACTCTCACCGAAGAGGTGAATGAATGATCTTGTGAGGATCATTTTACTCTTGACGGTCAAAGATTGGTAACATCCGAGAGGTGAACAGCTTGATAGCTCTTACATCCTACTTAGGTGCTGTTTGTTTTTTGAAGACATAAATGTCTTATGTCTTATTCCATGTCTGCAGAATAAGATGTGGTTTAAAAGGTCTTATATCTGCGAGATGAGACTGTTTGTTTTTTTAATTTTAGGAAATGTCTTATTTACTATATTTACCAACCACCACCTCCACCAACATCACCACCGCCGGTGATCACCACCAACCGTCACCGCCGACCACGCCAACCACCGCCTCCGCCGACCACCACCAACCGCCACCACCACCAGCACCGTCGACCATCGCCGCCGACCACCTCTGCAAACCGCCACCTCCACCAACGCTGCCGATTACCATCAAAGGCCACCACCACAACCGCCACCGACTACCATTAACCGCCACCACCACCACCATCACCACCGCGGGCGACCACCACCAACCGCCGTCGCCGACCACCACCACCGTCACCATCGCCGCTGACCACTATCAACCGACGCCTCCACCGACCACCACCAACCGCCACTGACACTACCGCCGCCGAGCCGACCACCACCAACCGCAATCTCCACCAACCGCCACCAACGGCCACGACTACCACCGCCACCGACCACCACCAACAGCCACCTCCACCACCGTCACCACCGCCAACGACCACCACCAACAGCCGTCGACGACCACCACCAACCGCCACCGCCACCGCCACCGCCGGCGTTGTCACCAACCGCCACCGCCATCGCCGTCACCAACCGTCATCGCCGACGACGATTGGTGGTGGTTGGGGGTGGAGGCGGTTGGTGGCGGTGACGGCGGTGGCGGCGGCGGTGACGGTGGCGGCGGCGGTAATAGTGGTGGCGGCGGTAGTAATGGGGCGGCGGCGGTAATGGTATCGGCGGTGGCGGTGGCGACGGTGGCGGTGACGGTTGCGGCGGCGGTGGCGGTAACGGTGGCGGATGCGGCGGTAGTGGCGGCGGTGACGGTGGTGGCGGCGGCGGCGGCGGTGACGGCGGCGGTGACAGTGGTGTAGGTGGCGGCGGTAGTGGCGGTGGCGGCGGCTCTAATGGTGGCGGCGGCGGTGGTGGCGGCGGCGGTGACGGGGTGGCGGCGGTGACGGGGCGGCGGTGACGGTGACGGTGGTGGCGGCGGTGACGGTGGTGATGGTGGCGGCGGCGGTGACGGTGGTGATGGTGGCTGCGGCGGTGATAGGGCGGCGACGGCGGTAACGGTGACGGCGGCGGCGGTGGGTGGTCGGCTGTTGTGACGATGGCGGCGGTGGCGGTGGCGGTTCGTGGTCGGCGGGGGTGGAGGGTGGCGTCGGAGGTAGGGGTAGGTAGGGTGAGGGTGAGGTAGGGTGGGGGTAGGTAGGTAGGGGTACGGGTAGGGTGAGGGTGGGGTAGGGTGGGGGTAGGTAGGAAAGGTGTTAGGGCTATCGAAGTTGTATATATGCAGATTGGGAAAAATAAGACCTAAGAAACATTTTTTTTTTAACTTATTAGGATAAGCTGAAATAAGATGTTTGCAGACCTTATGTATGCGGAAAAACAAATGGTCTTATTGAAAACGTCTGCCCGCCCGCAAACCTTTTATTAAAATAAGGTCTTTTTTGAAAAAACAAACATGGCCTTAATCCAATTGATTAACTATGACATGGTTTAATGAGTAGATATGGCCGCTTAGTGCTCCTTCACGTTATAAGGTAGTATGAGTTTCTCTTTAGGAAATGTTGATACGGATGGCCACCATGTGGGATGAAATAATCCATTGGACTATTCCTCACACTTTATGATACATGTAATTGCTTGTACACATGATGTTATGAGTTCGACTAAATGCAATGTCTATGTTTTGCAGTTTTTTTTAAGTATACTTTGCCTCACTAGCTTGATAACTACTGATTGTTTTGTTAATTGATATGTAGCTATTTTCACTTAGGCGTATGCTCGTGAAATGAATAGTTTTCATGTTATAAAATAAAGTTTCAAATAGTTAGCATGTTTTAATCGATGCTATTTACACGCCTAAGTGAAAATAGCTACATCTTTACTGTTGACTAATTTTACTTAAATGATTAAATATTTAAATATCTAAATTATCTCTACTATCTTATAAATAATTTAATATTCTTTTTTATAAAAATTATAACACTACTTAATTTTTAATAGTACATATTTGTATGCAAATAATACAAACACTTAAAGCAATAACTCAATCAATTATCTATTTAATTATCTCAACTAATTATGGTAATTGTTCTAACACCTCATTAAACTTGACACCAACAATTTAATTAATCTAAGATTGGTTAAATCACTTACATAAACAAATTTTTCAAAACTAGATTATTTTTCAAGTAGTTAACAATTACATATTTTTTCTTAGTTGTTTTTCAAAGAATTATCTTTAAATTAATAAAAGAGTTGATGAGAAAAAGAGAAACCGCTCATTCCGCGAGTATCATATATTTACATTCTTAACATAGAACATGTTATTAAATACAAACCATTCGCCTCGCTGCATTGCGTGGATACAATACTAGTCTTTTTTAATTGACGTTAGTGTTAAAATTCAGAATCATTTTTTATTGCTTTAACTCTACAAATGACATTTTTCATTTTGGGTTAAGATTTTCTTATGTTTATGTCAAATGTCTGGTATGTTTTCTTTGTGAGTCGTCTCTTATTTTAGTCAAGAATGAGTCCTTTTAGAGTTCACTTTTAGTTGTTTACTGCCGATTAATTTAACAAAAGTAAAATGATAATGTTTTCTTGAGCTAAAAACAGGATGGAAAAATTAAAAACCAAAAGATAAAGGGAAATCAGAATTCAAATAATCCACTGATTAAAATCAAGAAAGTATAAACCCTAATCTTGATGGCTAAAGAAATATCAAAAACAGAGACTATACAAGAACAGATTATACTGACACCATAGAAATTCCATCCATGGCGAATGCTCGTGCGATTCCATGCACAACGAAACTCTTGGACGACAACAAATCTGGTGATGTTATCTCCACTCTATTGATCGAAAGCAAGTCGTCAAAAAGATTAACAACAGATTCAGTAATCTTAATCTCTTTACCCGGACACAACGTTCTAATTGACGCTCCTTGAGGCATGGACGCCAAGTGTTTGTAAGAATGCTTCTTAGGCACGATATGCGATCTCATGAATTTACGCAGTACAGGCGCCGGCATTTCCATTAATTCCCCAATCGGAGGTGCAAAGATCGTCATCGATTTCAAATTCGGGTGGTCTTTAATAATCCCATCAATCGCAGAATACAACCCAATTGCAAACGGTGCGAAACCGGAAGACCCCAAGAATTTAACCAACATTTTCCATTCAGATTTGATCTTTGTGGAATCGACTTTACCACCGATAGTGCTATGTGAAAGCTCGCTCTGGTTCATAGTGCAAATGGGCAGCTCGCTGATTTCTTGATGAAATTTGAAAGAAGCGAAAGGGCCATTGACGCCATGAATCGCTACTGATCCGTGGAGGAACATATCAGGGTGAGTAATCAACACGTTATTGATTTCAAGAAGATGATTCTTCTCATCTTTTTTGGTGATGGATATTTTCTGTTGTTGAAACTGGGTAGGGAAGCAGGTGTTAAGGGGTTTCTGGAACAAATCATGGATTGTGATTTTGGAGGGGGAAACGTGGTAAGTGATGAGTTGAATTGTCATGTAAGGAGGAATCGAGAGGTTGGCCATGGCAGAATCAGGGATGGCAAAAATGGTGGATTCCGGTGTTGACAGGAAGAGGTCCGGCGAGATATGCAGGAGGGTGGCGATGAAATTGAATCCGTTGGAACGGAGAAATTGGGAAGCATTGGATGGGAAATCAAGCGGTGCGTCATTGAGGTGGCGGTCGTGGTGGTGGCGGTGTGCACGGAGGGTGACGGAGATCACGGCGGCGAGGATTATGGTGGAGAAGAAGAAGACAAGGGTTTTGTTACCCATATCGCAGAGAAAATTACAGTGTACGCAACAAGAAGCAGCCAACGGTGTTGGTTTATTAGTTGAGTCTTAATTTTGGTGGAGAGGACGACGGTGATGTATATATGACGGAGATTTTTAGTTAAATGAAGGATTAAACCGCGTCTTTTAAAGTTAATTAATGTTTAATATTTTTTCACTAATTTTACTTTTCATCTATGAACTTAAATGGTTTATAAACTTCGAAACTTCATTCAAAATTGGTCCTATAAAATGTTAGATTAATAGAAGTTGTTCTATCTTCATATAATGACCTTTTTATCCTTTAAAATTGTTCACTATATATAATGCCATGCTATGATTTTTTGTTTGGGTTTTCCAAATCAATATCATATTTTTCTCGTCTCTCTTTCTAACCTAGAATCTAATATAGGTAATGTAAGTTAACTTAATTTTTTCTCACTTTTTCTTTAAACAAACAATAAAAAAATAAAATAAAAATGACAATGTTATTATGTTACATTATAGAAATAAAATCCATATAACATTCTAACATGTACCATAACAGAATATGTAATTAGATTCCAATTTTATTCTTGCTAACCAAAAAGATTTCAGTTTCAAATTTTAGTTCTTAGACAGCTCCTGTTTTAAATAAAAGAAAATTTAATTTTTACTCATATTTTTTCTTAGTTTTACATCACATAACGGATCATTTTCCAATATTATTATTACCCAAAAGAAAACCAAATTAACAAGCTTATTCCAAGCCGGTAATCAAATTTCAGAATTAAAAAGAACACTAACAAGCTTCTCCAATATAAGTGCTGAAGTACATGTGATTGGTAAATGAACACTAGCTAAATATATTAAAGTATAAATAAATAAATATAAAATATATAATTTCAATCTAAAGTAATTTTCCTGTTATTCACACCTCACTAAATTCAAAACGAAAAGAAAAAAAATAAAAAATCCGTATATGGGTGATTTTCAATACTAATTAGTTTTCACCATCCCTTTTACGAGTGACCCGAATGTAGCAGTAAACCGCGGCAAATGTGACGGTGAGAAGGCCGCCGATGATTACTCCGCCTCCGGCAATGGACTTGTCCGACGAGTGACGATGGCTTTCATCATTGTCATTCTTCTCGGCACTTTCTCCATGTTCTGATCCCTCCGGCGATTCTGCAGGCACTAAATCAGCCGATCCCGGAGCAAGAGCTGTAATCGACTGATCTAACCGATTTGACTCGATCTCTGTTTTGACTGAAATCTGAATGGGTCTGCCGGCGGCAGCTCTTGAAATCAAGATACCAGTGAAGAAGAAGAAGCAAATTAACACAATTTTAAAGCGACCCATGTTCAGATTGCACGGAATTAATACGAGTGAGAGTGAATTTGAAAGCAGGTGAAATTGAAGGTTTTTGTTGCGAGAAACAGAGGAGGAGATGTAGGTGGAATTGGTGGCAACTTGAAAGGCGAGTTGGTATAAATAGGATGGTGGTTGGTATTTGAGAAAGACGAAGGTTCACCGGTGGAGATTAATTGGGGAGTACAGTGAGTGACGCGATGTGGTTACCAGTGGGAATCAAGCTGTAATTCTTGAAATGTCAAAATCACTATTCAATAATACTCGTTTTTAGACCTTTTGCTTCTTTAATAGGGAGTAAAAGCTTTTTAAATAATGATCGGTTTTATTTTCGACTTTTTATTCGTCATTAATTAAATTTAAAAACTCAAATAATTATTTTAAATCGAGTGATTCCACATGGATTAAATCTATATTAAGATGAAAATGATGTGTACACAATATTTTTTTAGCAATAAATAACAATAAACTATTTTTGGATTTTTATTACTTATATATATATATATATCAAAAATAGAATTGATAAATAGATAACGATGTAGAAGTAGAATTAAGAGATAAGATTGTTACATAATAAATATATCTAGTTTGAAAATCAGATGTATCTACCATATTTATCACATTTTGTATAGTTTAATATAATAAAAAAATTTATTGTTTTTATGCTATTGTAAATCAAACATGAGTATTTTTTTTATTTTTTTGCAACTATACTTTGTGTACTATACGAGAAGGGAGTTCTTTCTGAAACCATACCCTAAAAATATAAATACACAACAATGTATCTGTATGTATTACAGTTTAGTTGGACAATTTCACACTAGAATGTGGACAATTTCACACTAATATAAATAAAAGATTAACACTTATAAAATTTAATTGAATCAATAAATTTGACTGTTTAATCTTAACCATTCAGTTATAGATAATGATATATAAGTCAGATGAAGAGATGTTAGCTTCATATTTGTTTACATTCCGCCAGTCAAAATATTTCAAAGAAATCATCTGAAGACAACCATTCTTTAGACAAGCCGCTGAAGTTAGTTAATAACTGGTCCCTTCAACAATTATACATGTCTTTGTTGTCACTATAAATAAAAGATTGTGTGAGACAAGTGGTTCAAGATCCATCTTTCCTATCGGCTGAGAACACTACAAGAAAATCAGACATTAGAAACGGATTTCACACGGACCAAATTACGTGGGAAATTTTCAACGGATTTCCTACGGATTTGAGTCAGAAAGCCGTATTTCAACGGATTTCCCACGAATTCCGTGGAAAAATCGTGGGAAATCCGAGGGAACATGGTTTTCCCACGAAGCTTTTAGCCATGGTCGATTCTGTGGAAAATCCGAGAGAGACACCCTTTTCCCACGGATTCGTCCGACACAAAAGAGGGTGTTGTGTTATAGTGGAAGTTAGCTAGAGCATCTAGCTTATTTTCTTTTAAGAAATTATACGTGTAATTGTTTTAGAAACCTAGGATCAATTTACGAAATTTATAAATACTCTTCTTGTATGTTTGAGAACAGTATCGATAGTGTGTTTCAGTAGTCATAGTGTGTTCTTATTGCTCAAGTTTGTTCTGATTAATTGTGCAAGTCTGCTTAATTATTATTATAAACAAACTTTGAAAATTATGTTTGTTCGCTTCTATTTACTCATTTCGCCATTTAGAAATTATTTTTTTGTGAGTAATTCATCTCTTCGGGAAAAAACAAGAGAAAGACATATTTTTAGGAAAAACAGATTTAAGTACTTGAAGTTGTACTTAACATAATTTAAAGTTTTATTATTTTTATATTATTTTAAATTATATATGAAAATAGTTTATTAGTTTTTATAATCATAATTTATGTAGTTAACGAGAAAATTATTATTTATGAAACGTGTCCTAACCATATAAATACACTAGATTTTGGATAAAAATAATCTGATAATAAATTTATAGAATAAATTATATTTTGCTACGTGTTAATCTCCTAGATAACACCATACCACACTATTAGCATCTTATGTGTTACTTTTCAAAATTTTATTAATATAAAAGTCTTATTAAATAAATTGGGCGGTTACTGTTGGTATATAACCACCAATTCTCTTGGTACAATTAATCAATGATAAAGTTATTTTTTAATTAATAATACAACCTCTTTTTAATTAAAGAACCAATATATATCACAAAATAACAAAGAAAACGTAAATAAATCTTGAGATAATTTCACGTTTTTGTAAGATTACAAATCCAACAAAATATTAATAGTAAATCTAGTCTAAAAAAGTTAAGAAGGGTTATGATAAATGTAGCAATGGAAGGAATTGAACAATGGTCAAGTTTATAGATAGTGAAAGACCTAACCACAAAGACTAATATGCATTTTAGTTAAAGTTTTAGAAATACCATATTTATTAAGATATAAAAATTACAAAGAAAAAAAAAGAGATTTATTGTTTATAATGTCAAATAATGTCCTAGTAATTGTATTATATTATAACTAAATCAAAATTGAAATATTTAAGTTTTAACACTATGTAAAACTATATACTTATATCCACACTAAACTTAAAATGAACATAAACTTGTAGTATCTAGGATTTTACAACTATTTATAAACAAAATTGAAAACAAAGCAAACCCACTTTTACTAAAAATACTTATTATTTTATCATATAAAAATTCATTTCTTTTGCATAAACGGCCCAATTCGGTAATCTATCTTGAATCTTTGCCACCACTTGATTCCAACAAGGTATATCAAACTCGTGTGTTGCGTCGATTAATATTCAAATAACCATATTCTTAGTTTATCATAATTTACATATGATATAATATATAAGATAATTGTTCAACGTTAACATACGTAGACAATATTCAGATTAACATGCACCTACTACATGTGTTGATTACATTATATACATCAATACATGTGGCTGCATTACCTAGTAATATCATGAGATCAAATGTATTTATACAAACTTAAGGGTAAAAAGTGAAAATTTATTAAAATTAAATTAAAAAATTGAAATGGTGTATAACATAAATTAAACTCTTACGCTTAAAATGAGAGCGATACCTTGATACATCTTGATACCGCTACGCCAAACACCATTCGATTTGTAAATAATACTAAGTAATTTTATGTGCTTAAATATACCTTTATATAAACTTAAAGGTATATTGTGAAAACTTTTAAGGGTTAAAATTGAAATTTGAAATGAATAGTACTCCTTTTCTTTATGAATTGATTATAAGGGAAATAGTACTCCTTTTCTTTATGAATTGATTACAAGGGAAATTCTCAATTCTTTCATTAACGTTCAACGCACTTAATTGCCCGTTTATTATTTTTCTCAATGTCTAGCTTCATTTCTTCAAGTGTACTAAAATCGTTGGGAGCAAAACAACATTAATAATGGTGTTGGTGGGCAGCAGCAGTGACGAACTGACGATTGTGCCGTTGATACACAATAGACAATAGTGGTTGTCGAATCTGTATGACATGGTGAATCAAGTGAGCCACGATGCATGGTGATCGAGCAGCGATGATGGTGTTGGTGAGATCTAAGTGAAATTTCGAGTTTGAAAAAAAATATATAAGCTGTTCTTCTTCTAAATGATTTAGAAATCTTGCGTACAATTGTATATGAATATGATGTTAATTAGTTTCAAATCGCTCCTCTATAATATTTAACTAAACACATACTAAAGTGAATTTGACTCAACGAGATTAAGTATTTAATATAATCTCAAGATTTTTAGTTCAAGTAACACATAAATAAGATGTATAATAATATATTTAAGAGGTTAATGTGCAGGTTCTGCTATATATACCAAAAACAACTAAAAAAGATGACTAAATTTATGGAAATGAGTTTAATATACAGCTCCTTAAGTTTTTCTTGACTACGTCGGTCGTCCATGAATAAAATAAATAAATAATTTAAATTTCCCAAGAATTAATAGACTTTGACTTGATGATTAAACAATGATATCTGCATGGAAAAAGATAAAAAGAGGGCGGTCGTGGAAATCTCCAAACAATAAGGAGACGCATGTGATCTAGTGGTAACGTGTCAAAAAAGTGTGTTACTTACACACATTGTAATCGATATATTATTATTTAGCTTCTTATTATATATATATATAAATATAATATAATATTATATATTATATAACTAAGCGAAATTTTTTTGTCTTTTAGTACAAGTAAATTTTTTGTCTTTTACTACATGAAAAGCGTTTATGATATATATTAGGTAAGAGGCGCAATAAATAAATGTGGACTTGGCTGAAGTGGTAAAAGTCTGTGTCTTTCACCCGGGAGACCTGAGTTCGAATCTTAGTTGTTGCAGAATTCAGAGATTTTTTATTTTGCTGCTTTTTCTTCATTTTTCTTTTGTATTTTTTAACCTTTTTCACCTACTTTAACTTCTAATTTCTTAAAACATAAATTCTGATTTTTTTAATTCTTTTTAAACTTTCTTTTAATATTTAACTTCTATTTTTTTAAAGCATCGTATCCGTATTTTCTTTACTTTTTTTGGCTTAGTGTAAATTATATATATATATATATATATATATATATATATATATATATATATATATATATATATATATATATATGTTTTTTATAATTTTATGTAAATAATAATTAATATATCTATTTATCTAAGAGTTTTGATAAGGTTAAAAATAGTTTAAACTCTTAAAACTTTTTATAATATTTTAACTTTAAAGCTTACGTTTATTTTGGTGTAACCATTAACTTGAATTATTTAGGCATTAAAGTTTGAGTTCATTTTTATTAAGCATTAAACTTAATTTTTATGATAGATTTTATGTAGGTATATATCATATTATAGTTTATCTATTAAGTTAAGATGTAAATATATCGTTATAGAACAACCGAAATATTTAATGTTGCAACTTCTGCCATTTTTAAAAATATTTTTATAGAGTCCTTTAAACACATTTCATTAAAGATTACAGTAACAATATAATTTTATAATAGGCGAGATACTATTTTTACCCCGCCGCAAAGCGCGGGTAGTATTTACTTGTTAGTTTATATTCTATAATATATATATATATATATATATATATATATATATATATATATATATATATTGTCTTTTAAAAAATTTCGACTCATATGGTATGTGAAACTAAAGAAAAATTCTATACCTTTTTTTACTTCATTCTTCTATTTACTCGAAGATGATATTTAAGATTAATTAACTTTCTTATCACTTTCATTAATTTTAATATTTGTCTTGATTTAATAAGTAAGATGATAAGTAGGAACATAATGTGTCAAGATCGATAAAAAAACCTCTTAAAAGTTAAAAGGTGCGCATTGGCGGACCTAGGAATTTTTTTGACCGGTAGCACCATATAATGTGAAAATAAAATTAAATAAAATTGAAGGTGTGGTTCGGGTTTTTTCTAGGGTTTCCGGTTAATCAGGTCAGATTAACGAGGTTTCGGCTGTTGTTCTGGTATTTTAAGGCCAAAATTTAAAACAAAACACAATTTATATGAAGTCATGTTAACTAAAATGCTATTTTAAAGGTAAACTAAAGTATTTTAAAGGTATGAATTAAAAGATTAAACTAAATCTTATCATTTTTTTTAAAGTTTCATTTTTCCTTTGATTGTCTCAAAAAATCGAAAATTGACACTACGAACCGTAAAAAGACCGGTGTCCCGCCCCCTCCTAACCTAAGTCTGCCCCCAGGGTGCGCTTATCTATACTATCTTATAAAGCATTTAACATTCTCTCTCTTAAATTTTTAAGACTACTTAATTTTAAGTAGTACATGTTTTATGCAAATAATGCAAACCCTTAAAACAATTGCCATGAATTATCTTCTTAATTATCTCAACTAATTATGGTAATTGTTTTTAACAACTCATTAAACATGACACCAATAATTTAATTAATCTAATTTTTGGTTAAATCACTCACATAAACAAAAATTACAAAACTAGATTATTTTTCTCTCCAATTAGTTAACAATTACATATTTTTCTTAGTTTTTTTTCATAAATTTATTTTAAAACTCAATAAAAGAGTTGATGAGAAAATAAAAATAAAGATAGTAAAAAAAAGGTGAATGAAAACGGATATGTTTATGAGAAAATAGTAGTTGATACCGTATTCCGTGAATACCATATCTTTATATTCTTGAAATCGGACATATTATCAAACACAAACTATTTGTCTCCGCCGTTGCGCGGATACAATGCTAGTATTATATTATTATTTTTTTGAAGGGCAAAATAAGTCATGATTATTAATCATGAACAGCTGGATTATTTCCACATCTAGAACTTATTCACCCAAATCCTTTCGTTATAATTAGTGAAAGCTACGGCTAACCCTCCAAAACCAAGTCCTGTCTTAGGGGCCGCCAACCGCAAGCGTGTGGTCTAAATCCAATGTTAAGAATGAGTTTGTTCAATAAGATTTATGGAATAATATAAACTAGTGGAGTGCGAGTGCCCACAATGTGACGGTAATTAAAACAATTGTTTACACACAAGATGTTAAGCTAGTTTTCTGAATAGAGAAGGATTCAAATGTAAACTGTTTCTCGTACGAGAACTGGGGGAACCAATCTTAACCTTTATTAAATTAAATCAATGACTAATATTTTTAGCGCCTAATGATTGGCTCATTAATGACGAATTAGTAAGGAGTACATTGGGTAATCAAGTCTCACACATTAATGAAGGTCCACCCGAACACAATTCGCGGTTGAAAAAAATATGTAAATGACCAAAATATTCATATCAATGATATTACAAACAGTTTTTATCGTTTTCGTATGAAGGACCATTCTCATTTAAACATTTCTCTATCCAAATAATACTTCAAGTTAAACATGCATAAAGTAAGTATAAAACAAGGTAGATTAAATAAGCACGAATAAGGGGAAATGGGCTCACTTATTGGGCTTCTATTTTAATTTGGAAACGGGCTAATAACTAATCTAAAGCTGGGCTGGTAAAACTTTAAAGGGTTGCATTGGTAAATGATAAGAACTAGCGTGATTTTGCCCGCGCGTTGCGCTGGGTTGTGGTAACATAGGTTTTGACGGGTTGGTATGGTTAATGGTTTCCGTTTTGGTTTATAAACACAACTCACTTTCATCTAGCAAATATGGTATATGACTAAAATGAGCATTACACACGTGATTACCTCGTCTCTTGACAACTTTTGACATCATACATTTTGTTGTATATGCTGCTGCTTCTTTGTCTGGAAACAATCTGTAGGATCAAGGAAACCAAAAAAAACATTAATTTTTGCTTCTGAGATTAAGTTACTGAATAAAATTCTTTAAGAGATCATATGTATATACTAATCAATAATGGGTGACTTACAACCATTTCAACCTATTTTCTATTATAGTTAAACTTTTTTCATGTGACCTTGTTTTACAAAAATAAAACAATCCGAATGAACCTATTCATAATACTGAAAATAACACCAAATAAATGGAATCAAAATTTAGCATCAAGATTCTTCTACTCCATTAGAGTCTTGTTTTCTTTTTCTCACCATTGAAAGCATAAAAACCAACCATTAAACTATCTAAAACCCAACATTCAACAACATTAAGAAACCCATAACTGCAGCCTCAAATACGGTTCCTTTAAGCGTGAATCACGCCAACATCAGACGAACAGCACTTCAATTTTATTTACTAACTAATAAACCTCGATAATATTTACATAAATAAAACTAAAATTGAAGGTTGGTTTCAAATGCTACACACTTATTTTCTTGTTCAATGCAACGCACATATACAAAAAAAAATATTCATATTACCCATAGGTAATGAATCGAAATTTACACATTCCTTTCAAACTTGCCAAGCTTGATACTTCTACTCATGTCAATAAAACTTTTGAGAATCAATATGGAAAAAAAGAAATGAAGATACTGAAAATAACACAAAACAAATGACAGAAAATAACACCAAACAAATGGAATAAAAGTTCATCATCAAGTCCTACTCCACTGGAGTTTCTTTTTTTTGTTCCCATCAAAAGCAAAAAAACCAACCACTAATCAGCTGTAAATAAAACCACCATTGAACAAAATACAGAAGCCATTCACCAAGGCTCCAAATGCTACACACTTAATTTGTTGTTCTATGCAACACACATATACGCTGAAAAAAAACTTGCGTGCAAAAAATTAAAACAAACAGGAATACACATCTGATTTCTTGTTTAATGCAAACCATACAAATCTTAAAAAAATTAGCATGCATAAACTCAAAACAGCTAAGATATATACATTTAATTTCTTGTTCAATGCAAACCATACAAATGTTACAAAAAAATTGCCTGCAGGAACTAATAACAGAAGATGTATACACCTGATGTCTTGCACAATGCAAGCCAAGTAACTTGCCAACAACTCTAAAAGAGACACTCTGGAAGGAAGCTTATATTTGTTCCCTATCTGGACCTAATTACTAAAAAAAAATAAAACATGTGTTTAACTCTTAATGTGCCATGTATTATAATCCCACTAACAATATGAACCCGACTTTCAAATAAAAAAGAATTTAAAAAATAACCAGAAAGGGAAGAAGAGCAAAATAAAGAAAAACAAAAGACCACTAACCTTTCCTTGCAGTGCCAATTCTTGATTGTTGCTTCACACAATAACAAAGAAGAAGTGTTCAAAAAATTCTAGATTGCATAGATAAGTTTCACAATTTAAGCAAAGAAATTAATGAAGTTCCAGTTTCTATACAAACAGACTATCCATTACAATTCTGTAGCAATAATTTTCACAGAAACAGCAAAAACTTGCACCAACCTTATGCTCTTTCATCTTAAACTCTACAAATGCACCAAACAGACAATAAAGACAAAAACTCCAGGATTTGAACATCCATCCTAACATTACAATCCAGACCCTCATACACAACAGGAACTAAAGCAAGAAATCATCTAATGTAAAGTGAAATTAAGAAGTAGGAAGAGCAAGTACCAGTTGAAACGATATGTGATCATGAGCAGAAGAGCTAAATTGAAGCGCAGATCCTTGGTTGTTGGAATATTAAACCCTAAAAGTGATTAAAACCTTGGTGGCAGAATTTAGAGAGGGTTAAGGTGGTGGATCGATTTTCGCAATTAATTATTGCAGTAAAAAGGGGAAGACTTAGTGGCTGCTCTGATCGCCGTTTGTCGTTTCTCCCTCATTCTTTTCGGACTCATCCATTCTCCAATCGATGGTGCGGACTGAGGAGCTTCCCAATTTGATGAAACCCAACGAAATCCATAAAAACGAAAACATTATCGACGCTTTCATCAGGATAGCGACATTGAGTAGGGAACCAAAGAGAAAGAAACGAAAAAATGCAGCAATACGGAGATGAACAGCATAAGAACAAAGAAAGGGCAAAAAAAGGGAGAAACCAAAATATCATGAGAAATTGTTAAATGACCATAATAACCTCAAAAGTATCGTGAGAAAATGCCATCTTAGTTCTCAAATTGATAAGAGTTATTAATAACGAGTAAACTGTCTTGTAGTGAAATTAAATAATTAATTAATACATGATGGAAGCAATAGCACTAGTTTAAATCCAAAAAGCTTTTAGACTAAAGTTCTAAAATATCATGATGAACGGGATGCGTAATCTGTTTTCAGTTACAATTCAGAGATAACTGAATAGTTAGAACTTGCATTGGAAAAAAAAGTCAAGAAAGATAACCTATTATATAAATATGATCATACAGATATTAGAGATAATGTAGATTAGGGTTTGGTGTTTGATGACTAAACCCATATGTCTTTCTGTAAGTATAATGTAGAAAGGCGGCGGTCAACCGTAGTATATGATGACCCAACCAAAATTGTTTTCAGTATATTGTATAATGTAGAAAGGCGGAGGCGCCACATTGTACTTCAATGGCGGTGGTGGGGGAAGAGAGGGGCAACGGAATGGAGTGAAGGAGAAGAGTTAACCAAAACACTAAGACTCTGATATCATTTAAAATAATAAAAACCCCATAACTATTTATAAATACTAAGGTTACAAGAGAGACCTTAATATGAAATCATAATTAACCCTAACCTATCTATATATCGGGTTGGGTGATCATATATTAAACCCAAATCTACATTATCTCTAAGAACAGAGATCTCGACAATTAGTAGAGCCAACAGAGTATGTGTTTAATAGATAAAAGCAATACAGTACATTTAAAAGTTCGTTTAAGAGAGTACTTACTTAGTTTATCTACCAAGACACTTACAACATCAACAATCAGGAAAAACTAGTTTGTAACATTAGGTTGCACTTACTTAAATATTTCAAGTGGATAAAATACGTGTTATATTCTTTTTCCCTTAATCATGGTTTTATTAATTCCACTAGGTTCTTGTTAACAATGTTTTTAATGATGGAACATTGTTAAATCATATTAAAAGAATTATGTACCCTCCTCTCTTTTGTAGGTTTTTCTCCTATTGTTTTTATTTAATAAGGTTTAAGCGAGACATGATATCCCGGTCATAGAGTGACATGAAGCTGCAACGAAGGTGAAGCTCAAGGTGGAAGGTCTACTGTCATATGAATCTTAGTGGTTTTAACTCTATCTATTGTGTGTAGTTTTTTATATGGATATCCTGTAATGGTGAAATAAATTACAAGTCCAGTATGAAAGATACATTCTTGATGATTACTCCAAGTTTTATCTCCATGTAGAACATTTTATGATAAGTAATATCCATTCATATTATTTCTATTTTGTTTCTCTTCGTTCTCTCTACAGCATCATATCATAAAGTAAATGATGTGCATTATAGAAATTTTTTTCTCTCAACAAAACAATATCTAGAAATCAAATCCGACTCAAATAAAATTTTTATCTCAACATGCAAACATGTATCTTTCAAGCTCCGACTCAAAATTTTTAAACATCCACTTTTTGCCGAACAGAAAACTATAAAAGTTTAATTTATAAGAGACAAATTCACTCTCTATATATACAAGATAATAGAGATATGATTCATAAGGGGCAAAATTCGAATAAGAATATTTAAGTAGGGTTATAATGTATGCATAAAAAACTTCCATCCATGCATAGTAAAAAACTTTTTTTACTATATAAAACAATCAATTCTTTTATTTCCTTAGCAATCCACCGCTATTTCAACTGAAAGAAAAATTAGCTATTTTAAATGGAAAATGTTTTTACACAACACAAATTAGTCATACACAACAATTATAACGATTATGTCCTCACATACCCATTAACTTTTATTTTCATCCATAAATTCAAGGATATAATAATTTAAATATTCACTTTTTGTTATATATATCTAATTTATGTTTTGTATTAATCAATTATTTCTTTCGAATGAGATGGTAAAATGACTAATTAGACACCAATTATTGGTACTATCTGATTTAACATACGTCACACAAAAGGTGAGGGGGAATATGAACCTAGGAAACCGTAAAATAAATCCTTAAAATCCAACCAATAGATATAAACTTTTATTTAAAAATTTTAAATAATTTATGTTAATTTTTGTGATATAATACATAAGAGTTGGTATGCTATTCTATTCTTTTCCTACTTATATTCTTATTCATAAAATTAAAATAACTATTAAAATTAATGATAATTATAAGAAAAGAGTGTTAGTGAACACCACATATCATTTTATGATGAGTAGGAGAATGTAATAGAAAAAAAAGTAGTAGGATATATAAATTTTCATAATATATATGTGAGTGTATGACATTTATTAAAAATTATAATTTATCAATGTGTCATATCTGATATGTAAGGTTGAGATTGTGCCAATAATAAAACCCTTTGGACTATTATTAACAAGGATTTTAAAAATTACAAAATACAACCAATATCTCACTTAATGTCAGGTTAATTTTTATCTTATTATTACAAGAGTTAATTACACGTACAATTGTTCTATGCGATATGTATAAAATTTCAGATTTAGTTTTTATGGTTATAAAATTAAAGTTAGATTATATTTCTGACTTTGTTCGTCTCAAATGAATGGTTCAAAATCCCAAATGAATAAACAAACCAAAATACCATTTATTTTCATTTGAAATTAACAAATACCATTATTGCTCTTTTTTATTACCTTTTTTTAATCTATAATATTATTATTACTACTACTACTACTATTACTATTATTATTATTATTATTATTATTATTATTATTATTATTATTAAAACCCAACCTCCCAACATCACGTCAGTGACTCAGTAGCTCTCTCTACCTCACTCTCACCCCTATCACCACCGCCCCTACTTTCTCTTTCCCCTATTTCGGCATCCACCGCCTGAAGCCACCAACTGCCACCTTCATCCAATACACTCCTCTCTCTCGTTCTCTTGTCCTTTTATTCACTCTCTCAGCCTTACCACCATCAACCAAATCAACCAATTTTTTTCTCCAAACTACCACCGACGGTTATGTGGTATTCATTGAAAGCGGGGTGATTGTTGCCAGTGGTGATTGGATATTTCTTATGATGGGGGTGATAATTGGTGTATATTGCTGGTGGTAAGCGGTTTCTGATGGTGATTAGTGGTTTGTCCGACAGTGATGGTGGTTTTTGTGGCAATTGACGATGGTGGAGGAGATTAGGTGGTGACATGGTGTTTCCGGTGGTGAGGTGGTGGTTAAGATATGTGATGGTTTTAATGGTGTATTGATATTAATCACACAAACATCTACTTAATAACATCATCACATCAACGCATTTAACATGAGCAAGATAGAAAAAAATTATCATTATGATCAACCTTACGTAGGTAGTCACGTTAGCAGTGATGTGACTATCACGGTCTAATCAACCACCGCAACACTAAGTTCTTATGTACTTTTTTTAACAGCTAAACACACCAAACTACCTAATTTTACAATATGTGTCCACACTAGGACTTGAACCCACAACCTCAAGGTTTGAGAACATCTTCTTCAAACTCGATCCAATACGGCTAGGCCAAGACCCTTTATAAAAGATGTAGTATTAAAGAAAGTATGTTCATGTGCAAAAAATATACTAAGTATGTGTATATATATCATGTACTTACTACACTGTAAATATTAGTTATTTTATTTATCCAACTAATAATCTCCATCCATTTTTGCTTAACTTTAAGATTATTACCAATAAAATAAACACCATGGCATACGGCAACATCAATACTTTTGGTTCTTATAACATTATACTAGATTGAATGCACCGTTTGTTTAAAAATTAATAAATTTTAAACATTAATAAAAAATATTAAATAATTTTAAAATACAAATAAAATAAGAATTAAAAAAATTACGACTGATGGTGTCAAAACTCAGAATAGTGGTGGAAACATCGACGCAAAAAGGAGTGCAGACATGACGACGGAAACGTGGTATCATCATGATACGAAAATATATGATTGTATTTATAAGTTATCGATGATTATTGTTACTATTTTGGACAGTAAGGTTATTGATTATATTTAAAAAGAATTTAAAACAAGTATATAATATTCTTGAAAATATTTAAAATATTGTAAAGAATAAATATTGTATTTGTAATATAAGGTGGACAAAAAAATATTTTAAAGTTTAAGAATGACATATATGAAATTATCTCTAATCATCTTGATTTAGATTAAAATGAATTGAATTCAAGTTTTGACTAAGAAAAGTCAAAATTAGATTTTAATTTAAATTAAAACAATTTATTAAGAGTTGATCATTAAAAATTTCTATCCAAATTTAATAATTAAAAATATCTAATAGAACTTATTAAAGTTAGTCTTAGAAGATTGCTAATCTTAAGTACATTGCAATATAAAATATTTATGCTATTATAACTTCATTCCAATCTCTAATATATATTAAAAGAAAAGGGTTTTCTCCCCTTCCTAAAAATTCTCCACCAATCATAGGATTTGAATTCAATAAAAAAATTAAAAAAATTAGGGTGATGATGTCATAATTATAAGATTTCCTTAAGGTTTATTCGATTTACTTTTAGATAATTAAATATAATTGAAGGGGTTGAATGTAAATTGTTAAGGAGGTAGTATGAAATATGTGAGGGGTTTTTAAGAAAATTGTATATTAATGTAATTAATTATAAGTTGTTTTAAAATTATGTTTAATAACTTCAAATATATTTTGTTTTGAAAAAAAATAATTATATATTTGTAACCGTCTCATTTTTATCTACGTTTTGGTATAAATTTTATCGGAATATGAGGTTTTTAAAAAATTAGTATAATTTAATTGTTTTATCAACATCTAAGTAATTATTGGACATATTATTCTTCTTTTATAATTACTCCTTCTATATAATATAGTTGATATAACCACTGATTCATTGGTATTTCGATAAAAAAAATTTAAAATATACTATAACTAATGATTAATGGCATAAAGTTGTTTACCAAACTATGACTACCACTTAGAGCTTTTTAAAATTAATTGTTATTTGTGAGTAAATAACCCTAAAAAAGCTAGAACTCTACATAATTACTCTGAGTAGTGAAACAGTTGTCATAATAGTGGGTTTTGTAACACATACAACTTGGATTTTTATATAAAAATTTTAATTGTCTAAGTTTTCTTATTTTTTTAACTAAAAACTTGATAAATTAAAAAAAAGTTATTATAACATGGATATTTGAATTTCAATGAGATCCATTATTAATAATATTATGTTGTCAATATCCATAAGGCTCCCTGAACATAGCAACAACATCTAAAAGAGTAAACACCGCGCCTCAAACATGTAAGTGACTACTGACTACTGTTTTCATAAAGATAACTGAGAACTTTTTCATATAGTTTTTGACAAGTGCATAAGTTAGTACAGAAAATTTAATGATAATATTATGTATGAATTTCAAACTTCTGTAATGTTTATCATATCTTACGAGCTTTTATATTCCAATATGTCTTCTAATTTTCTTTTAACATGTTAGTACTTTATAAATCTGTATAAATTAAAATTTTAATATCATCTCCGTGTTGATACACGGATCGTTTAGCTAGTATATATATATATTATGCTTGAAATGCCAATGACTGTCATTATCGCATATTTAATCTAGACTAGAAAATGCTTTTAGGCCCCTTGATTGTACTTTTTGGTCCATTATGGTCCTCCTTGTTTTCGCATAAATTATTTTATCTTTGACCAGGTTTATCTCCTTCTCTTAGGTCCCCGGGAGGCGGAGGTACCCAACATTATGAATCCATCAGTGTCTTTTAACATGAACACACACACACACATTTGTCAAACTTAAAATTATCAGGTATTTTAGTTTCAAGTATATATTTTATTTTATAGGAATCGATGATAATACCTTTTTTATTACGTCTAATACGCGAGGGTAACAACGATATGATATGTGTCTCAAGAATATAAGTGTGTGTGAGACTATAAAATCAAAGAAGGTACCTTTAAATCACCTGTTTTTTCGGTAGTTCTTAATCTTTATTTACGACGTTTTTTGTTTACTTGTAATATTTGTTTGAAACTTTTAATTTGAAGTGTGACAGGGATATTCAAAAGTGCAAAACCTTCTATCATGTTTATTATATGATACATTTAGAGTTTTTTATATTGTTATCTTTGCGATTTGGTTTGAATGTAATATTTATAAATCAGGTCTCTTTAACTTTGATTTTTTATGTGTTTTTAGTTCCTTGCCTAAACAAAGCAGAGTTCTAAAAAAACTCGTCATGGCGCCGCCAAGACACAACTCCGATGTTTAGAAATAGCCCTTGGCAGTGGGGTTGGGCGTAGTGTAAGAGAAGGCGCAGGCCTTTACGTGTCAAATGGGAAGTTTTTTTAAGACGTGGCATGCAGAAAATAATTTTTCTTAAAATTTGACTTTTTTTATATACATTTTGCAATCGCGTGTATTAGACTTCTATAAATTTGTATTTTGTAATTTGTATATGTTCCTTTGCTTCTAATTTGTACAACTTTGTGTAATTTGTATACTAATACCGATAAATTAGATAAATATTTGGAAAATATACACAAAATTGCCGCCTTAAGTGACGTCTTAAAAAACATTATGGCTTCGCCATGACTCTTAATGTTTGAGGTTTGACCTCGCTGCAATGTCACACCTTACGTTATTTGGAATCATGAGACAAGATGATGAAACAACCACTATTCCACTATCATATTTACATATTAGTTTTTCTTTAATTTAACGGTTTCATTTATAAAAATTTATTTAATTTTAGGGGTGCTGTTATTGTATGTGTAGCCACAACAGAATATTTATTTTGCTCCTAAAATTTGAACTTGGGACCTCAAAGATATTTTTAACCTTAAAGCCCAAGTCTTACAACTAGTCAACTCCCTTAGGGTGTTATTTGTGACACAACAAAAAAAAAATTATTTAAATAATAATACTTTTGAACATGTAAATGGACAAGTAGAGAAATAAAATCTCTCATAAACACCAAATATTTGTTTGAATTATAATACTGTTAATGTAACACCGGTTTCACGAGCTAAATTTAAAGTAAATTACAACTTTATTTACACTAAAAGTTTGCAGCGGACAACCACTGATTACATATTAAGTAATAGTTATCGACTTTGCGATATTGAACAACAAATCAAACCAAGTCTCAAAATTTAGCCAGTGTTACCACTACGTACCGACCATCGTTATACAGTATCAGAGTTAATAAACTACAAGTGTCCCAAAAGATAAATACAATAACACTACCCACAGCAACCCGCCTCGCCAGGCCATCTGATCACTAACCTGTGAAAAGGGAAATATCATAAAACATTAGCTACACTAGCTAGTGAGTACAAGTATCACACAAGCACCAATAAGCATGCTATCACGTCACAATAAGGCACACAATGCTAAGCTATCACATAGCGGTGTGCCAACATATCAGCAGGATCATATCTCGCGAGGTTGCAAATCCCGCTCAACGAATCCAACTGAGTAATCAGCAACACCAATCCATGCTGGAGGGGAAACGAAGAGCAACCCCCCCTGAGCACGTTGCGGAGCCACCTGGGCTCAATTAGGCCTTAGTTACAAACCAAGACCCCACTGTTTGTCAAGGAACGGCGGCCTGCATAACCTTTACCCCATAAAATCACTCGTGGGAACCGCTAATCCCTGAATAACACTCAAGGAACCCAGCCGCATCGGCGACTGACCCCTGCGTCTGTCCGAACAGGAAATCATAAACACATTTGACCCATAGGGTCCACAGTACGCATGTGTATCACATATCACAATTTATATCACATGGTATCACTTATAACACTGTATCACTATATCACATAGCACACAACACAGGCACACAATGGCCCTACTTACTGAGTCTTATGGGAAACCGGTACTCACCTCGATATCACAAGAGGCAGATATGGATCCGGGAATCCCAAGAACACACTGAATCGTCCGAATCACATAACACATAAGGTTTAGGTTTGGTCATCACTTACACGAAACACACACAGATTAAAACACAAGTTACACAAGCTGTCTAAACTGGACCCCTGCTTGCGATCGCAAGCATAAGCCTTGCGGTCGCAAGGGACCTTTTAGACAAGCCATGCGATCGCAAGGATACCCCATGCGATCGCAAGGGTCCTTTTTCTCCAAATGCATGCTTCCGATCGCAAGTGATACCCCCCTTTGACCGCAACATGATTCAAGGGTTGGTTACGATCGCAAGTTACGTACCTACGATCGCAAACCTTATTTCCTTCGCTCGTAAGCGGTAATCACCATAAAATAGACCCATACGATCGCATGGACATACCATGCGATCGCATAGCATATATACAAGGCTTACGGTCAAAAACCTAACACATGCGATCACATCACGAATTTACGCGGCGCGACCCTTTAAAAACTTACGCGGCACGTAATTTAACAAACACCCTTACGATCGCAAGGCTTAACCCTTGCGGTCGCAAGGATGGCAACACCCCTTGCGATCGCAAGCACCTTGCCATGCGACCGCAAGGACTCCATTTACAGTGACCTTCGTCCCTGTTTTCGCACAGCTTCTGAAATCTCGCGTTTTGACACTTTAATTGATCAAATACCGATTTTTTTATCACGTATACATGTTGTTTAACATCCTTAGGCACAAAAGAACATACTAGACACAATTACAATCCACAAACACACAATAAACACCATCAATTTGGTGTTTCTTGAACACAAACACAAAAATAGGGTTCTTGATCAAAATCACTTACAAGGAAGAAGAATAACCGGGGATTAGCTACGGATTTGATTCCGAAATCACTTGAAACCCACTTGTTTCTTGATTAATTCTTCAAAATTCCAAAGCTTGGAGCATAGGTGTGTTTGTATGTGTTTGTGTATGTGTGTAGTACGTGTTCTTGTCAAAACCCAGGGATAAAGCACCCACAATAACCGACCTTGAGTCTTTGAATTAGACACGGGTTATTTTGTTTCCCATTTCAACTTACAACTCGACATACGCCATCCCGTTTTAACCAACGAGGATATTTACTGAATCATTACGCGAAACCGTATAACACTACTTCATTTTTAGACACAACCGACACTTTTCACATAATCACGTTAATTAACACGAGACACGTTAGTCACACAAAACACTTAATTTAATTCACTTAACGTCATTGTACAAACACGAAAACACAATGTACAAGTCACTATTGCTAGGCCCTTTTACAGGGTGTTACAGTTAAACATATGAATTAGTAAAATAGTTTTTTTTTTGTGTAAAACAGAACTTACGGCCTCTAAATCTATACTCTATCCTTCAGATAACTTACGGCCTCTAAATCTATACTTTATCCTTCAGATAACTTGACCTAAAGATATTATAAATCATTTTAAAATAGATACTAACACACCAAATATTAGTTTATTGTCTTTTAATGACAATAAGTCATAATTGATATACTCAAATCATCTCCCTTCGCAATATCCATCCTGATTGAATTAAAATTTTGATGCAATCCAATTTCAATGTTCAAATTGTTGTTTTCTAAAGGTTTATATCTACTTTCATATAAAGTATTTAAAGTATATGTTTATGAATAAATTTTAAGTTAAGTAATATAATCTTTGATGTATACTCTATAATATTTTAAAATATAATTTTTTAAATTAAATTTAGATTGAATTTAACATGTCATAAATAACATAAATAAATTATAAATATTTCATAAATAATATAAATAAATTATAAATTATTTTTCTCTAAAAAGCATTTTGCCTAAATTTTAAATTAGTAGCATAACTTTTATTAAAAAGCTTATAATAGAGTTAATTACACAAATGGTCCATATGGTTTACCAAATTTCTCACTGTTGGTCCCTAAACTTCAAAAATTACACCCACAGTCCTCGTGTTAAGCAATTTGTTTCAATGTTGGTCCACTTTTAACACTTCCATTTAAATTGACGTTAATCCCTTTAGTGATAAGGGTATTAATGTCTTTTTACCCCCTAAATTGTCCTATTATCTAAAAAATTAGTCAACCTTCATCCACCGCTTCTTCTTCAACCTTTGCACCTCCCCTGTCCCCCGAAACGTCAAACCCTTCCTTGTGAAACTCATCTCCCCCACTTGCCACAGCCGTATCTCACCTACCACCGCCCACCTTCCACCACCGTAAAATCAGATCTGATATACAAACACAAAAACAAAAAGGTCCAAAAGTCCACCATATCTCTCCCACACATAATCCAAATGACATCCTTGAAGTCTTGCTCACACTAAATCCGTTTTGAGTCTGCAATGAACCATTTTGCATCTGCTGCGGTGATCCATAATTCCGTGTTCTTAAATCCAATGACACTCCAGTCATTGTAGTTCCAATCACACTGTTCTGCTCTTCATTGCCTTGTTTTCCCACACCTCCCCCTCATTCACAAGAACTAGAATGCTACCCACAAACACAAACTCTAATTGCAAATCGAAATCAGAATTCCTGTTATTTAATACCTAAAATCAAATTATTAAATGGATTGGTTACAATTGTCAACTGAATACAGGCACTAGTGATCTCCCTCGATTAGATAAGCAGGAAATTTCGTAAAATTAAGGTAAATCAACCCGAAGTCATATCAAATTAGCAAATCAAAATCTCAAAACTTACATTACTTCACGATCTAAGCCCTAGTAGAAAATACACTACTTCTCATAATCCATATCAAAATCAAGCAAGTTAAAAGCAAAATCACATAGATTCAATTGCATATTTCATAAACAGACAAAGAAATAAAATTACTAGATTAGAAATTAACTCTTCCGATGCAATACAACCGCCGGCAGCAAATTAAGTCTTTTATAAGTAACAAATCTAGGGTTTTTCTCAGAAGATCGATTGAAATCTTTTACTAGGCTATGGCTTGTCCTCAAACGGAATCCATGATTTCGCTCGATTTTGTCTGCGCAGAAGTACAAGACAACATAACAAGTGAAAAACCCCAACAACAAAATTAATGGCGGTCAACTGGACGCAATTCAACTGAATATAAAACCTTTTATTAAGATTTGTGAATCGGAGGAAGGGATGGAGGGAGGTTGAAGAAGCTGAAGAAGAAATAGGTATGTGTGTGGGGGTGATGGTGGCGGTGGAGAGAGAGTCAGAGCGGGATGATGGTGGCGGTAGAGAGAGATGATGGGGTAGGTATGCAGGAGAGATAGGGATGAAGAAGGGTATGGAGGTTTTGATTATTTATTATTAATTATTAATTCAAGGGGTAAAAAGACAATAATACCCTTATATCTAGAGTTAACTCCAATTTTAACGACAGGGTTAAAATTGGTCCAACATTAAAACAATTGCTTAATACGGGGATTGTGGGTGTAATTTTTGAAGTTTAAGTACCATTGGTGGGAAAATTTGGTAAACCACATATACCATTTGTGTAATTAACTCTTTATAATACCTTAAAGCAATAAACTTCAAACCTAAATTTTGGTTTTATTTAATATGTAACAAATCACACCAATAAATTAAGAAATATTTAGAATGGTTGATTTAGTTTCTTGATTGTGTTCTCTTTTCACTTGATTTATGTGTTTTTGTCACTTGTCTAAAATGATCAAATCAACACAATCAAACTTTATTAAACTTCAAATTTATTTAATATTTAAAGACAACAGATGTAAGCCATTTGTATGACGTTCGGGATGATTTTTGGCTGAGTATTGCGTTGACTTGGGTTAGGTATGTTTTAGTTGAGTTACTACTAAGTTAACTTGTGTTGACTTGCATTGAAGGATTGTGAACCATTCTAGATGTCATTTAAACGATACATCATTTTTTATTTTTATCGTTGTCACACCAAGAATACTCTTATTATATAGTTCATTGTGATATCGAACCACTTTCTTGTTCTTTTATCTTTCTCAAAGGATAAGAGGCTATGGCATTCAGATGCCAACCTTCCCTCCGATTATGAATCACAGTGTCACACTCACTAAATGCTGACGCCTGACGGATTTCGAATTTCATACATACGTTACATGTGCTCTTTCTTTAGTATAATTTGAAAATGATTCTTTTTTTACTTTATATTTTAGTATTTGTATACAATAATAACGTCACACCGGTAGAATAAATTATTCGATTAATCGGTACCGTGTTCAAAACTCTAGTAATTAGTAACAAAATTTATTATTTAATTAAACTAAAAATGTACTTTACTTAGCCTCGATTTATATAAAAAAATAAAGAATTAAGTAGGATATTACTCGATCAGATCAGAATTCAGAAGAGCCAAAGTTACAAACATCTTTCTTGGTGGACCCAAATTTTGTTGAAAAATTATACTGCTTTTCTTACCCTGGCCCCCACGTAAGGAAGCCCGTGACCGAATATTTAATCCATTTCCACCTCATTATCCCATATATTTTATATTTTCATTTTCAACAGGTATCGCAGCATAATCAATTAACTCACGTTTTAAATAAAATCACTATCAAATTACACTTCACCAGTTCCTGCCGTCGTAATCACCTTTAAAATCACATCTTTAAAATGAGTTAAAAAATTTATATTATGGTTAAACAAATGTCTTTATGTTCTAATATAAAACTATAAGAGTAACTCTTAATTATGAAAAACTCAATCTTATATTTACATAAAATCGTGATAGATTATTATTTTAAGAAAACATTATGAATTGTATTTAATCTTAAATGATGCTAACCCCTTAAAATTAAGATGATTGACTTAAATCTACATCCAAATCATTATCAAAATCAAGAGAAAATGAGTAACTAATAAATTAAATTTTAATTTTTTCTTAAAAAATAAAATCAACATTAACTAGAACTAGAATTATCATACATTAACAAAATATTTAACATGAAGTTCATGTTTTTCACCACCATTCTTTTTACAAAGCCAGTAAACTTATTTCCCACAAATCGCCCTAATGGCGGTGGTGCTCGCATTCCACCGGCACCGACGGGAACCTGGCCGTGTCACTGCAGTAATCGTAAATCATATGGTTAGCCCTCACCCAAATCAGCTGGTGGTTCTGATGCACATTTAACTCCGACAACACCGGCTGATCCCACCAACCACCGCTGTTGGCACATCTCTTTGCATTATCAGAATCCGCCGTCGTCACCGGACACTCACAACCGTCGATTTCAAACCCCCGGTAAGACGCAACAAACGGGGCATGTGTCCAATCGGTTTTGACCCGACCCCCTTGTGTGGCCCAATCGTCAGCGTTCCAAATCGAGCTGTACACACCCATGGCCTGGTCTTTAGGGAACGGAATTCCTTTGTGTTCCAAATTAGTGTGAACCCTAATCGGCGTTTCATCAACCAAAAACCTGCAAAATTATCAAATTGGTAAATACTTGTACTACGTGCAGTAAAGCTTGTACGTATGAAAAGCATGGTGTGACACTCGATGTATAATAAGTAAGGTATTTACTTTCCCTGGTTTCCTTTTCAGACCCATCATTGCATATTTAAAAGAAGATGGTGAAATGAGTGATGAAAATGTACAATCACGATTAGCATAATATCATTCTGTTCATCTGCTGTGCTTTAATGAGTTGTACACACAGTTTGTGTGTGAGATTTTGATAAGGAACTTACACAACTTGTCGCTGGTTCCAGAGGATAGAGTAAGAATGGAAGTCCTTCGTTGGGTCAAACCAGAGGTTTAGCCGCTGCTCTCTGTTGCCGACGCCATTGACGTACACATTAGTCTGCACAAGGTATGGTTCTCCGGTGGTGTTTCCGAGGAACTCGAAATCAAATTCATGGTGCTTTGGACCTTCTGATGACATCTAATCACATCAAAATCATCGAAAATCAGTAACGAATCAAACAAATTGATAAAAAAAAACGAATGGTTGCGAGTGTGGAATCAAATCAATCAACTTACGTAGAATGCAGTTACGGTGCCGGCAGAATCACCTTCAACAAGCTTGATCTGAATGTTAACTTTTCCAAACATGTACTTCGATTTTGACGAAAATCCAGCTCCTGAAATTCAAAACGCATACATTTTACGCATCAGATTCTTTTCAACACAGATTCATTATCGAATAATAAACTTCCAATTGATAAGATGATTACCGGAAAAGTTATCAAGCTTCATGTTCACCGCGTCACCGTCAAACGAGAAGTGATCGGAAGCCCAGTAAGGCTGAAACAGCTCATCAAATTTAGCAGCTGCATTCACAGAGCAAACACAAACTGAAACAAACAGTGCAAGAACAATGAAAGAAGACGGAGAAGAAGAAGACGCCATGAATCTAGAGAGAGAAATGAATGTGGAGATATTTGAAGGTTCGAATGCAGCAGTACAAGGAGTGTGGGGGTGGTTTTATAGCAGCATGTTGGGTGTGAGGATGGCCATGTCAGAAACACGTAGGATGAATGATAGAGGACACGTAGGACGAGTGGGGTCCAGAGGAGTAAAATTGAAATTAAAAATCTAGCCGTTTAGCTGGCTGTGAATCGGTATTTGGAGTAAAAGTGGGCACACGGTACGAATAGTCACTGTCGGAAAAGATGACTGCAGAAATCAACGAATGAGAGGGCAACAGGTGTCGAAATACAGCTGGCCTTTGTACTGTCTAGCTGTCATTTCTTTAGTGGTTAAAAAGTACAGCCATTTTATTTCTTTTATTTTACCTTCACGATTAACTTTATCGATATTTGATCCCAAGCGTACTGTACAATTGTTACGATGTGTGGAGGTAAATTATAACGTGTTTGAGAATTTATTTTTGAGTTAATTACAAAATTCGTCCTTTTAGAATATGGCTTTTTTCATTATTGGTCCTTTAGCTAAAATTCTTGTAATTTTAGTCCTTTATTTAGGAATTTGTTACACTATTGGTCCTTTACTCAAACGACGTTAATTTTGACTGTTAGTCCAAGGGTAACTTCGTCTTTTGCTTTGTTATACCTGTAACCAAACACACATCTGTTATTTGTATAATTATTAATCTTTTTTTATTTTAGGGTTTTTTATTTAATTACTTTTCTCTCTCACTACAAACACTACACACACTCACTCTTCATCTCTCCCACTAGGTCACCATACAGACTCCACCGCCGCCACCGCCGTTGCCACAACCACCACAACACACATCTCTCTCTCTCTAAACACATGACCATTTTGATGCTGATCTCTTGCATTTATGGCAAAAGGTTTGTTCAATCATCAGAGTACCATAAGAACCACCATCAAGAACCAGAGGTGAAAAACCCTAATTTGAGGCGATGGCAGTCGATAGTTGCGGCGGCAGACCTCCGATGAGTGGCGGAAGAAGGCGATCTCACCACCGCCACCGTCTCTCTCCATGTCTCCCTCTTTCACTCTCTTCGTTCTCTCTCTCTTCACCACCGCCACCGTCTCTCTCCATGTCTCCCTCTTTCACTATCTTCTTTCTCTCTCTCTCTTCACGTTTCTGCCACCGCCACCATCTCACCACCGGCAGCATCTCACCACCGCCACCATCTCACCACCGCCAACAAGAACAACATCAGATCTACCATCATCACTACCAACGATTGGCTCAGATCTGCCATTACCAACATCAAGATCTGCCATCATCACTACCAACGATCAGAATCTAAAGAGAAGAAGAAGAAAACTTTGGGGTTTTCAAAAAAGAAAACCCACATCTCGCAGATCTGTTTTTTTCATATGTGTGTTTTAGATTCAGGGTTTTTAAGGGGGGATGGTGGAACTAGAGAGAGATGGGTTCACGGGTTTGGGCGGTGGATGGCAGCGGCTGTGGATGGCGATGGCGGCGATGCATGGCGGCGGCGGATGGTGGTGGAGGTGACTCTTGTGTATGTGAGAGAGAGGGTGAGGGAGAGATGGACAGAGAATGTGGGTGTGTGTGTGTCTTTTGAGTTTGTGAAGAGAGAGAGAGAGTGTGTGTGTTGTGTTTGTGAAGAGAGAGAGAAACATTAATTTGTAATTAACTCTAAATCAAGACATTAACAATTATTAAACAATCAATTAATAATAAAAAATGGTTAAGAAATTATAAAACAAAGATTCAATTACAAAATTGGTCCTTTACACGTAAAAAGACCAAATTGCCCTTTGACCGTTAGTTGAATCTAACCACTGTTAGCCTAAAGAACCAATAGTGTAACAAATTCCTAAATAAATGACTAAAATTGCAAGAATTTTAGCTAAAGGACCAGCAGTGAAAAAAAACCCTATTCTAAAAGGACGAATTTTGTAATTTACTCTTTATTTTTTTTAAATGATTTTATTTTCTAAAATATATATTTTTTGTAGAATTATGTATGATTGTATATTTTTTAAAGTAATATTTGTAAACAAACACATATAATAATAGGGTAGATTTAGGATGACGTTTAATAGGTCTGTGAGTTCGTCATTAAAAAGACACACTGCTTAAAAATTATGATTATTGTTGAGAATAAATAAAAAACTCATTTGGTGCAAAATGATGCGAAATCTAATCGGGCTAATTAACACTATTTCAAGTCAATCCTCTATTTATATATAAATTTTGAAGTTGAGTTTGCTATCAAAGTTTTGAAGGATCTGGAGTTAGGTTAGTTTATATTTTTTGTTACTTGTTTCTTAAGGTTATCTGTTTCATTGTCGGGGTTAGATGTTCATTTTCTACATCTAGTATTATTATTATTATTATTTTAAAAGCTTTTTTACATCTAATATAATATGTGCTTGTAGTTGTATGGTTTGTTACCTAATTTCTTTGAAGTTCTTATAATTAAAAAAACAAATATGAATATCTTTTTTTTTTAATTTTATGTGTTATTTTTATTTATTGTTATTAACCTTCTTCGTATTATATATAACCGGCCATCTTTAAAAAGAATTTAATTGAACTTATATTTACAACTGGGTGAAATTGTAAATATCTTCCAAACAAGTGTAAGTAACTACAAATATTGTTAGAATGTTTAAACAAAATAAAATATTAGAAGGAAAAATTAAAAAGGAATATTAAACTTTTTTTTATATTTTAAGTAGAAATAATTGGTAGTTATTGGGCTTTAAAAGTCATAAAAAAAGAAGCAGTGAATTGAGTGGAAACATGTACTGTCCCAGCTGGCCTTCTGAAAGTCACCCATCACCCTTTATATTATAATTGAAAAGAATAAAAACTTATAAAACCAACAAAACTCATCTGATATCGACTCAGAGATGATATACAATTTTTATTATTTGTTTCCTTTTGACCTCTATACTTACAATATTAATATAAACATCAAAATTATTAAAAAAAACGAGAAAAAAAGTAGTGAATTTCACATATATTTTTACTAGGTTTTAAGCCCGTGTAAACACGGGTCAGCATGCAAAACCTTCGATATAATTTTATATTTCTATGTAGGGTAAAACATGGTTGGATATACATGTATGTTTATGTAAAACATTTTGCATGTGTGTTTGACTGTCTATGTATACATCATATTGCATGTGTGTGTGTGTGTGTCTGCATACATCATGTTGTCTACTATATTGTTCCTTCATAATCAATCTTATATATACTTCTTATTTAATTTCCAGCGAAAACACCATAACAACTCAGACAAGGATAACACAAAGAAAAAAAGAAATACCTACAAGCTTATAGTTATCAATAAAGTAAAAATAAGACACGTGAGACCACGATAGATATAAAAAAGAAGTTTTGAAATAAATTATAATATTAAAGTGAAGTGTTACATATCTTCAAGACCTATGGTGCTTGTTCTTGAAAATAAATGGGTTTTCAAACCTACGAATCGACATACCCACGAATTCTTATAGCCAGGGCTTTGATTTAGGATCCATAACAGTACACACCAAAATTATCAACTTATATAGGCAATCCAACAACTTTTCGCATACGAAGCTTTAGTGTCGCCTGTATGACTCCACGTAAGCAAAAAGAAGACAAAATAAGCAGTAAATTTGGAAATGGAAAGCAATAGAGATGGATAGTGCGAGTGCAATGTTGACACCCATGCTTTAAACTCACATGCATATATAAGTAGTGTTTATACAGAAGGTTCACAACTAACTACCTTTTGATAGGAGAAAATGGAAACCATGAATAAATTGGAGTAATTAAATTTATTAAATAGGTATGCAAAATGAGGAGGAAAGTACATTTGCTTTGGTCTAACACTTCACGTCCAAGTGTACAAACCTTAGTGTGAGCTACAAGCAAGCCATTTTTCAAATATCCAAAGCCTATGTGACAAGTCATGATTTATGATAACTAATAATTTGGAAAATCCTCATCATAAAAAAATTTCTCATGGTTGAAAACTATATGCTACTACTATACATCATTTCAATAGGGTAAAAATTAACGTATAAATAAGCAATTCAAATAGCTCAGGTGCTGGATCATAAAAGCATCACATAAGTTTCTTAAATACTATATGTTAGTGGTTTTAGATAAAAAAAAATATAATTATAAAATGATTAATGAGTTGATAGTAATTATAAAAATAAAACTATAGCAAATTTAGAGCAATAATCTAAATAATTTGATAATTAGCATTTAGGAGGGTTGTATGCCTTAGAAATAAACTTAGCATATTAAGGAACCTTGTAATATGAAGGATCAAATAAATATTTAAGCTTCTTGTTCCCTTATTAGACTTAGAAATAATCCAATTCCATTTAAAAGTGTATTAGTGAGTTTGTCATTTCAGCAACAAAATCGATATTCAAGCTACAAAACAGGGCCACAGGTATAACATTAGTTAAGGGAACATATCATAAAAAGTTCAGAATACTGCAGATGATGTGGCATTATAATATATAACAACTTTAGTATGTTATCCTAACCGATCCATTTTACTGGATACCTTGCGGTCTTAGCTTAAAAAGCTTATTCTATTTACAATGGGATAGTGATCACATAAAGCATTAGGAAAATGAACACGATTTGTTTAGTATGTGATCTAAAAATAGTGCTTTGTCAGTTATTCTATAATTTACGAAACTACGGTAGATAATACAATTTGTTTCTATGGAGTTTCAATTGAAGAGGATTGTCTAGTACAATAATAGTATAAATTTTTTAATTAAATGGTGTAAGAGGTTGTATGCATTTTTAAATATATTTTCAACAGCTGCAACCTATTTGACCCAGTCTTTCTCTACAATCCAAATTCAGTCAAGCAAAACACACTACAAACTACTTCATCACGTACCTATATTATGTATAGTTGCAATAGCTTCAACAGCACCAACAGCTTCTATAACGTGCCTACTTTTTTATTTTGTATAGTTTACCGTCAATTGCAATGTATTAATTAATGACATATACATCATGCATTTATGTGCCCGTAAAAAATAAATCATTCATTTATGCATATATGTGTGCAAAATAATAGAATATTTGATAACACACAATTGAATAACATATCTAGAAAACACATGAAAGGACCTTTAAGTGAGGGGCAACACTTGTGTCAAAAGTTCCTCAGATTAGGATGGTTTAAAGAGGAAGTCTTTTCTTTCCCTGTATTTTGTTAAGACATTGTTTCCTTGTACCTTTCTTGATTTTGTTAGCTTCAAGTTAGAAATATTAAAGCTAAGAGGAAAAGAAGTTGTGGTAAAAAAGAAAACTTGACAAAGAACGGAAGCATCTACAACGATTTTGACAATTATTTCAAATCTTTTCATGCCATTAGCGACATGTCTAATAGAATCATTTCAATTAACTAAAAGCATTAACGGTGTGACTATAGGAGTCTCTTTAGCAGCACCTGCAGGACCATAGTAGAAACTTCAAGGTGTGTTTACCCATTTAATGTCAGGTTTAAAGAGAAATAAAATTGAATGCATATTATTTCTCATGTTAGTGACAAGTGACAGCCCAACAACTCCTTGTGACCTGCTGTGAAGGTATAATTTTAATCCTACTTATTTACAATTTAGGGTGAATAACTTATAGTTTCAAGTTAAAAGGAACAAAATTGCAACAGGAACAAACTTGCAACGCCATTTGTTGCTAGTACATGCTCAAGCATTACCTTCTCGTTAACAAAAAACATAAATCCTCTTCTATCAATTTGTTCAAAGACTATATTAGTAGTGAAATAATGTTATATCAGTAATCATAATTTACACACCAACTATTCATAAGAAAAACTTAGACATATTTGGACATAAAGTGTTCAACGTCAATCAAACCCGGCCCGTTTTGACCCATGTCCCACATTACCCATTTTAATATGACTAATCACATATCACATTAATAACATGAAAGTTGTAAGAGAAATTGAAGTTTATTATTACCTTCTGTAAGAGTGGCATAAGCACCCTTTGTGGCATTCATCTCTACTTGTTTCTTTGTCCTTGTTTCTTGCTCCACATGGCATTCACCCGGTTAGTATCAAATCCCAGGATAGCTGATCAGGTTATGCACTACCATAGGAAAAAAAATGTTATTTATGTTTTTGTTAGAGAGCATTACAACTCTTTTGTTAGAGTACATTTGGGTCTGCCCCCGACCTGCCTATCTTAACCATAGAGACAAAACATGGCAGATGAGCTGAGCTGGATCTATTTGTCTTATAAACGGGTAGAAGAATACCCTTCTTTTAGGCTAATTCTTGTAACAAACTCATGTATAGACAATCATCCTGATTTTAATACATATAGGGGAAGAGTTAATTCATTCAAATAGCAAAATAACACTAATAAAATCTCAGATTAGCATATCTTGAAAATGATGGTTTCTAATCATAGGCTCAACGTCTCAAAAACTTAATAAAATGAAAAAAAGTTAAGGGCTACCTGATGATTATCTGATTAAAATCATACCTAAGCATCTTGATATGTTTCGGTTGGTTGATTATTGTAGGAGAAAGAATTCACTCGAACTTGAACTCACTAAATGGAGCCCGGACTTAGTAGTTTCCGCAATTAAAAAAGTATCTAAAAAACAGAGTTGCAGCCCATCATTCTCGTGTTCTTTACCTCAAACTTGGGTAAAATCACGGGAACTGATTGAGGGTCTGAACTGATTGATAAACATCATCAACTTTGTTCCTTCTCCGGTGTCAATTAATGACCCAAAACCGCTCCGCATACCACAGCCATTCCACCGGCCAATATTCTTTAATTTGTAACTACGGCCCTTCTGCGTACAACTATTTTGTGACGGAAAAAGCACAAGATATCGTCAGATTCAACTTAAAAGAATGTACAAACAAAAATATTGTAACAAAAAATTAGAGAGTTTTAACATCATACCCCCTCTTCACGCTTATGCCTTAAATCACGGATCTTTTCATAAACATTGTCCCTTTTTTCAATCACCAGCCGCAATTCCTCCTCTAAAGAATTAATAACACTGTCTATGGCCTCTTTGTCAGTCTCAAGTGTTTTGATTTTAGATTTTATATCCTCTTGATCTTTGCGTACCAAGTCAAGATCGACACCGATAAGCTAAAATCAAATGTGATGGAATCGTAGTAACATTAACATGCAATCCTTGTAGGCGATAACCATTTACTATATTGCATACAAGCATTTTGAAGGAGTGTCCTTACCTTCACCTGGTCTTGAATTGAATATTTTTCGCCCACAAATTTTTGAATTTCAGCCGTCAAAGCAACATTTGCAATAACTTTATCCGTTATACTTTCAAGCATTTAAAAACAGTTTGGGTGACTTTTCACCAAGTTGACCCAGTTTCTATTTCAAAAAGATTGAAACTGGCACCTCTAATTCTGTGGCATTAGAATAGCACCCTTTTATAAGCTCCATTGAAAGTCATTATCTTGAAACAGATTAAAAATATGCAATCCTAAATGTCTGCACTTCTAAACTGTTTCTTGTTTTTATGTGAATGAGTGAATCTGCTTTAGGCATTCATTTATTTAGGATGTCTAACTGGTTTGTATGATTTTGTTGTAATTAAATACCATAACCTTGTAACAAAAGTTGAACAAAATCAATTTGCTAGTTTTAAGTTATGCACATAATGGACCCGGGACAAGTTGCTATAAGTAGCAATACACTTCATATTTATTTCTTGTAAGTTTTAAGGATTATTTACTACACCTTCAAGGCAAAAGTACAAACTGAACATGCTAACAGAAATCACGAATGAGCATGAATCACTCTAACACTTGGTGCATAAGTAAATTTTCCAAATGCTTAGCATAAACCAATCAAAGATGAATTAGTTATCTACAAAAACATAAATTAAGGAAGAATATCTTAATGTGAACATCAGAATCTAGAGTAAAAAAACCTAATGTTTGATAAAAGTGGATCAACTGAAGAAAGGATATAACATACCAAAGCCATGAAAAAATATGTGGTCATAGATTGATAATATGGGACTGAATCGTGAGCTTATCAATTTGGTTCTTCTTTGTCTCTAAAACCAATCAAGCCTGAAGTAGAATACATGAAAACATGTTAAAATATCACCATTAAAAAAACACATAGGCTGCTGTCAATCGAAGTGAAAAGTATGACGGAAAGAACATGTGATAAACATCTGATGAAACCTTAATTGTGTATGTAGCTCAATTGAGTAAACAACTTATTAACATCAAGAGGTGCTCTGAGAATGATATGATATAGTTCCTCTCTCCAATAGGTGGTTTTATTGTACTTTGAATCCGTAAAATAACTGCAATAGAACATGATATCATTCAATGAGTGATTAAATCAGAAAACAAAACTTCGTTGTTGAGTGACTTTAAAACACATAAATATAAAGTCATAGCATGAAGAAAAGTTAGGAAAAATCATTCTTCATGTGTATTTACAGATACTTGAAATTCTATCCCTTTAAAGCAATATGTAACAACATCAACTGCAATAGAACATGATATCATTCAATGAGTGATTAAATCAGAAAACAAAACTTCGTTGTTGAGTGACTTTAAAAACATGTTAAAATATCACCATTAAAAAAACACATAGGCTGCTGTCAATCGAAGTGAAAAGTGTGACGGAAAGAACATGTGATAAACATCTGATGAAACCTTAATTGTGTATGTAGCTCAATTGAGTAAACAACTTATTAACTTCAAGAGATGCTCTGAGAATGATATGATATAGTTCCTCTCTCCAATAGGTGGTTTTATTGTACTTTGAATCCGTAAAATAACTGCAATAGAACATGATATCATTCAATGAGTGATTAAATCAGAAAACAAAACTTCGTTGTTGAGTGACACATAAATATAAAGTCATAGCATGAAGAAAAGTTAGGAAAAATCATTCTTCATGTGCATTTACGATTACTTGAAATTCTATCCATTTAAAGCAATATGTAACAACATCAACTGCAATAGAACATGATATCATTCAATGAGTGATTAAATCAGAAAACAAAACTTCGTTGTTGAGTGACTTTAAAAACATGTTAAAATATCACCATTAAAAAAACACATAGGCTGCTGTCAATCGAAGTGAAAAGTGTGACGGAAAGAACATGTGATAAACATATGATGAAACCTTAATTGTGTATGTAGCTCAATTGAGTAAACAACTTATTAACATCAAGAGGTGCTCTGAGAATGATATGATATAGTCCCTCTCTCCAATAGGTGGTTTTATTGTACTTTGAATCCGTAAAATAACTGCAATAGAACATGATATCATTCAATGAGTGATTAAATCAGAAAACAAAACTTCGTTGTTGAGTGACACATAAATATAAAGTCATAGCATGAAGAAAAGTTAGGAAAAATCATTCTTCATGTGCATTTACGATTACTTGAAATTCTATCCATTTAAAGCAATATGTAACAACATCAACTGCAATAGAACATGATATCATTCAATGAGTGATTAAATCAGAAAACAAAACTTCGTTGTTGAGTGACTTTAAAAACATGTTAAAATATCACCATTAAAAAAACACATAGGCTGCTGTCAATCGAAGTGAAAAGTGTGACGGAAAGAACATGTGATAAACATCTGATGAAACCTTAATTGTGTATGTAGCTCAATTGAGTAAACAACTTATTAACATCAAGAGGTGCTCTTAGAATGATATGATATAGTTCCTCTCTCCAATAGGTGGTTTTATTGTACTTTGAATCCGTAAAATAACTGCAATAGAACATGATATCATTCAATGAGTGATTAAATCAGAAAACAAAACTTCGTTGTTGAGTGACACATAAATATAAAGTCATAGCATGAAGAAAAGTTAGGAAAAATCATTCTTCATGTGCATTTACGATTACTTGAAATTCTATCCATTTAAAGCAATATGTAACAACATCAACTGCAATAGAACAAGATATCATTCAATGAGTGATTAAATCAGAAAACAAAACTTCGTTGTTGAGTGACTTTAAAAACATGTTAAAATATCACCATTAAAAAAACACATAGGCTGCTGTCAATCGAAGTGAAAAGTGTGACGGAAAGAACATGTGATAAACATCTGATGAAACCTTAATTGTGTATGTAGCTCAATTGAGTAAACAACTTATTAACATCAAGAGGTGCTCTGAGAATGATATGATATAGTTCCTCTCTCCAATAGGTGGTTTTATTGTACTTTGAATCCGTAAAATAACTGCAATAGAACATGATATCATTCAATGAGTGATTAAATCAGAAAACAAAACTTCGTTGTTGAGTGACACATAAATATAAAGTCATAGCATGAAGAAAAGTTAGGAAAAATCATTCTTCATGTGCATTTACGATTACTTGAAATTCTATCCATTTAAAGCAATATGTAACAACATCAACTGCAATAGAACATGATATCATTCAATGAGTGATTAAATCAAAAAACAAAACTTCGTTGTTGAGTGACTTTAAAAACATGTTAAAATATCACCATTAAAAAAACGCATAGGCTGCTGTCAATCGAAGTGAAAAGTGTGACGGAAAGAACATGTGATAAACATCTGATGAAACCTTAATTGTGTATGTAGCTCAATTGAGTAAACAACTTATTAACATCAAGAGGTGATCTGAGAATGATATGATATAGTTCCTCTCTCCAATAGGTGGTTTTATTGTACTTTGAATCCGTAAAATAACTGCAATAGAACATGATATCATTCAATGAGTGATTAAATCAGAAAACAAAACTTCGTTGTTGAGTGACTTTAAAACACATAAATATAAAGTCATAGCATGAAGAAAAGTTAGGAAAAATCATTCTTCATGTGCATTTACAGATACTTGAAATTCTATCCCTTTAAAGCAATATGTAACAACATCATGAAAGTTAACTAATGTCCATAAAACAATGTACAAAACCATAAGAATCTGAAATACTAACAGATTAAAGAAATTGAGTGCAAGTACATACTCAAAATTAACTGAAACATCAGTGGGTAATATAGCAAAAGAATCAAGGTAGTAATCCTTAAAATAAACCCAAAATCAGTTTAATTTTAGCCCTCATAATTCACAGGTTAAGTGCTTAATTGATTTACTATAACACCAAGTCAGTTTTCACCATCCACTATTTTCACAAGTTGTTCGAATTCAACACAGCTTACCTAAAATCATATAATCTTCATCTTTGTTACTGATTCAATGGGTTCATATTAAAGGTTGTAACCCCATTTAAGCACAATCGAGAGACAATAACAAAGACAAGAACTCGATGGAATTTCATGTTATTCTTGATAAATACTTGACGAAAAACTGAGACTATAGTTACCTGATAGATTGTAGTCACCACCATAGGTTGTTTCACTCTCGACGTTGATTTGATGCTCGATTCCCAAACTCAATCGGTCAGCGTCGCTCCACTATTGCAGCTCCCAACTCGTCACCCTTCAATCGCTCTCCGTCGCTCTCGATTTTTGCAGTGTGTGAACCGAGTGGAAGGTTCCTGAATGATGAGTGCAATCCTGGATAGTTATCGATGAGTTTGTTGAAGAAATTTGGTGGAAAGGATCGGGGCCTAACATTGAAGAGCGGCTATCGATTTGAATTGATTTTGGAAAGGTGGAGGGTTGCTATGGAGTTATTGTAATGCAACGCCTGTTCTTCTTCCCCGAGAACTCGAATCAACGAAATCGAGATTTTCCCAATTGCATAATACGTCAGATCCTTAGTTTTTGTAATTGAACTTGATTTAAGAATTTAAGATCAAATACAAGTGCCACATAGGACACAAACAATCGAAACGTACGAGAGAATGCGAAATAGAGATCGTTGCAAGGGTAAATGCATCGCGACGTTTCGGTGGAAGCAGTATAACGACTGCGGTTCCTCTCGCTGTGTGGTATCGATGGCAGCAGGGAAAGTCAACTGGAAGGGCTTAAAACAGCCCGCTAGCTCTTAATTGCTACAGCCCAGGAATACCAAAAGGACCAAAACAAATTAAAACTACAAGCCCAAAATAAGTTAAAATGCCACATCACATCCCAAACCTTTTCATTTCAAAGAGTTGAATTTTTCTCAATCAAAGAGCATTGCCACATAGGCAAGAGTACATTTTAACTTATAAAAGATATAGATAAGGTCATATATAAGTACCGCCTAGTTAGAAAGTCTGTCGGTAACTTTGGGTTTCATGCGGGTGACCCGGAAACACAAGTACCGCCCTTGATTCGGGTTGGCTTTTGGATTCCTACATCCGACCTTATCTGCTGATTTTTTTTTTTTTGTGAATGTATAATACAGAGTAACGAGAGAAAAAATATTTATATTGTTTGGGTTAAGTTATAATTGACTTTCAAGTAAGAAAAAAAATAAAAATTAATGTGACTGCTTATGTTACATTTGATTTGAGAAAGATTTAAATTTGTTGTTCATGTTCTAATGATTTGGAGGATAAGTTATACAAAAATATTAGTGAAAAAATATATTATTTTTCATATTTACAATTTCCACCAGTTGTACTTGTACATCCAATTTGACTTAAATGCTTTTTACAGTTGAATAAACTTTCCTTTCCTCACTAAATTAAATAAAGGAGAAGCGTATCCCATACAACTTATTCAGCAATCAATCCATAATTGGAGTCTTGGAGACAACCATATACAAAAAATTCTATCATTCAATGTATTACAAAGCCAAAATCTTATTTTTTTTAAACAGGAAAAGGTAGATATTTTATTTTATTTTTTATTTTTTTTGAAAGGCAAAAAGGAAACATAGACTAGAGAGTTTCGGCATTGCCATCACCCTTAGACTATGCTCCAAAATTTCATTAAAATTAAAAACTAGCAAGGTGCTAGAGAACACGAGTACATAGAAACAAACACCGATACAAGCCAGGAAAAAACTGAATACGGTTCGCTAAACCAAATAAAAGGTAGATATTTTATAAATTAAACTAGCAATACATTAAGAATATACAAATATGATGTCAAAAATAACAATAGGGAAAATTGTATCTATCTACCTAACAAGTAGGGGGAACTTTCATTTCCGATCTAGTGGGCGTTTAGCGGACTTCTAGGTTGAACTCTTCTTTTCTCTCTACTAAGAAGCTAAAAAAAGTAAACTACGTCAGGGTTACGGTAGCGCTTGCCATAAAGAAGCTAGCCAGAAAGCAGATCAGGCAGGCGTAGTACAAGCAAGCACACACGCGGGCGAGGTTGTAGGGGTCTTGCGCAACCTTCGGATTGTCGCAAGCGCAGAAAAATGAATAAGCTTTTACTTGACTAACTGCTAGTGAGACTCTCTCTTTGCTCAAAATCCAAACAACTCCTATCTCTGACCTTCCATACAATCCAAAGTAACATGTATATTACATATGAAAATGCCATCCTTTTTATCCCCATTGAAATGTGAATTGTTGTTCTAGTTAAAAAGATTAAAAAAATAGTGTACGAAGTCTAAATCAACACCCCACCAAAGGCCGATCTCCTTTGATATTTGTTTACTTGCCCAACAACCTGTAAATAAGGATTTCTCATAAAGATTTTCCGTTACTGTTACATAGAGCACATAACAGATTTTCAGTCACCATTCCACTCCTCTTTTGCATAAACGAGTTTAGTAGGTAGTCTAAGGTGGAATACTCTCCAACTCGGACATTAATCTTTGCAGGAACCCAATTAGGGATTTTAATGAAAAGTCAACAAAGTTAAAGCTAACTGATAAATTGTAATCAGACAATAACTAAATAAAGATTTTGTCAACTTTTGTATAATTTATCTAGGATATGGTAAATATAGTTTTCTTATAAGGATTAAAAAAGTTCTATCTCAAAGACTAAATTATTAAAACTAACTAACAAAGTCTAATATAGTTAAAGTTAACATCAGAAAATATTTTACAATAACTAAATAAAGATTTTGTCAACTTTTGTATAAAATGAAATTAACTAGGGTAATAACGTAACTTTGACATAAAAGGAAATTTCTTGAGAGGGTTTGTAATAAAAGAGAACTTTTTAATGAGTTTGTAATATAAAGATTAAATATAAGAAAGTTTTATGTTTAAAATGAAATTCATGGTGTAACTGTGTTATAAGTATTTTAAGTTATTGTAAACATATATGTAAACTCTAAGTCTTTATATTCATTAGCGAATCTAGAATAGGAAACCACGTGGTATACTATACTATACATATTCCGTTTATAAAAAAATGTTTTGGTAAACTTTTTAATGAGTTTGTAATATAAAGATTAAATATAAGAAAATTTTATGTTTAAAATGAAATTCATGGTGTAACTGTGTTATAAGAATTTTAAGTTATTGTAAACATATATGTAAACTCTAAGTCTTTATATTCATTAGCGAATCTAGAATAGGAAACCACGTGGTATTCTATACTATACATATTCCGTTTATAAAAAATGTTTTGGTACCCGCCGCAACGCGCGGGCACCAAAACCTTGTTATATACTATATACGAATTATCAGGAAATGCTACTGTTCAATGAACAGTAACACTTTTGTCCTGTAGTGCAAGTAATATTTTATATAATTAATAATGAGATTATAAAACACAAAATGCTGCAAATGAGGTGGTAATGAAGCTCTTTTTTTGGAATCTTTTTGAATCTAGAGACCAGTTTTCGATTCTTGTTGTTATTATTTTTAAAATAGGTTGTATTGTTAACCACCTTCGACTTAAGAGGTTATATATAATCTTATTGAATATTTATTTTTATCCTCCTACAAACTAAGTGATAAAAAAGGTCAAAATTGATATAATTTATCTTCGGATTTGAATACGTAGATAACCATATATATGGAATGAAGATGCATCCGCGGTTTTAAGTTACATGCATGACCAGAGTAGTCGCAATGCTCACACCCCATCACTCTCAGTCTCACCACACCACACTAATTAATGGGACCAACATAGCACTTAACTACTAGTCAGAAGATCAAAAACTAAAGAAAAAGAGTAGAAAAAGGAAAAACTGCTAGACACCACCACCACACACCTTTGTTCATGTTGCAATCACCACACACTCAGGTCACTCATGCAGTGGTGGAGTAGGGAAGTTCTTTGACCACGGCGCCACAAGCACCACAAACGGAAACAAAGTTCATCCCGCTTACTCCAAGGATTCACGATTAAGTTTAAACTATCTCTAGCTTTGCTTCTTACTCCATCTTTTATTTTTTTAATCGGTTATTATAAAAAGAAAAACATACAAAGAACTCGTCACCACCTATCTTCTGAAACGAAATCGAAACCACATGCTCGATCTTGAAGTGTGAGTTAAAGGGTTTCAATGCTTTTTTTCTTTTTTCGTGTTAAACAAATAATATGAGGGTGGCAAAGTGAAAGGAGACCTTGAAAATGATAAACTATATATTACATACCAATCACCAAAAGGTAAAAATAAAAAATAATATAATAAATAAAATGAAATGAAAAAGTGAGGTTGGTGGTTCTCATATGGACAGGTTCCCATAATATCCTCCACCATATTTGACAACTTATTCTTAAATCAAATGGGGACAAGAGGTTAATGCCTACTTATTTCTTTACTTTTAAAGATGCTTACAACTTTTAATGGGACTATAAAATTGAAGTGTTGGCTTTCTTGAATTCTGGCATTGGGGGCTTTTTCAATACTATCTTACTTTTAAAATTATTACAAATTACTTGAGTTATATTTCTTCCTCATTGTCCATTACGATATGTATAATTATTGTAGAATTTAATCAACAAAATATAATTTTGCCCCTAAATGTAGTTAGTGTAATAGATGCCGAATCAAGGGAGAACGTTTGTTTTAAAAAGAATATATAATCAGATGCATCTACTAGATATATGTTGCATTTGCCAGGTGCACTATGCTGCTATGCGTCAAGTATGTTTATCTAGTTCTTATATAATCTATCTTTTTTTTTTGTTGCTTTGTAAAAAAAAGAGATTCATTTTACTAATTTTTATTTGTGTTCTCCTGTAATCTAGAATATAGTGTTCTTTCTTAAATCTTATTCGAACATAGTAATTTCTTTAGAAAACTTGTAATATATAATGAGAGGTAATATATCATTCTATTTTTCTCTTATTTATTATTTTACTCACAAGATTAACACAAGTATTAAAATTAATAAAAAAAATTAAGAAAAAGGATTAATGGATTTCATATATCATATTATGATAAGTAGAATATGAAAGTAATAAAAAAAATAAATAGATATATATTTTTATAATAAATCTATGAAGCAATAAAATAGGAAAGTTAGTAAACTTAGTAAAATCTAAACATCAATCTTTTCAAGATGGCAGTAATTAATGAGAGATAAAAAAATAGAAACATCAACCAAATGAGTATAGATAAACTTTATAAAAGTAAATGTCACATCAATCATACTTTTAGATTTTTTTTGTTAGAATCAATATAAACACGTTTTTTTAATAATACAAATACATTTGTTAAAATTGAGTTAATTATACCAATGATCCTTTAACTATCTAATAGTTGCGAGTTTAGTCTTATTTTTAAAAAGTTACAAGGATAGTCCTTTAACTACCTAAAAGTTGCACCCATGTTCCTTTTTAACAGTTTCCGTTAATTAAATCCGTTGGTTTTTGCAAATGGACTATTCTACCCCTTATCTTTAATGTTTTATTGATTTTCTTGATAATTATATATAAAATAATAATAGTAATTGAATACTAAAACCAATCAACACAACCCACCCCCAACACTTTATCTTTCTTCTCCTCTCACCCCTACCGCCGCCATCACTCCCCCTCACCGGAGAAGACCACCGCCACCACACCAAGTGTTCACCACCACCATCGCTGCTCGCTTCCACCCTCGGGCACCATGACAACCGGCACCACAGTCGCGTTGCTGCCTCACCACGACTTCAAAATCATTTTTTAGGGTTTCGTTTTTAGGTTTTCAAAATCATTTTTAGGGTTTGTGGTGTTTCTGGTAGATGGTTGATCTGAGAGTCTTCGACATGTTTTTCCAGCGAGGGATGATGTGTGGTTGGTGGTTTCCGGTAGATGGTAGATCTGAGAGTCTTCGACATGTTTTTCCGGCGAGGACGAGTGGCGGATTTTCGAGTTTTTTGACGACTCCGTTTGCGATTCAATTGTTGGACTCCGTTCGCGTCTCCATTCGCTTTAAGGAGTGGTGTCCCGTGATGGTGGTTTTCTGGCAAGGGTTTTTGGGTGATGGTGGATTTTCGAGTTTTTCCGGCGGTGATTGTGTCCATTTCACTGTGATGGTGGTTTAGGTGTTGGTGGTTGCTTCTTTTCAACTTTTAATGGTGGTGTCCCGTGGTGGTCAAAGAATTAGAGAGATAGTGTGTGTTTCTTGGTGGCGGTGGTGATGACGTAGGTGGAGGTGGGCAGTGGTGATTGTATACGGTGGTGGTAAACCGGTAGGCGGTGGTTGTATATGGTGGTGGTTTCAAGGTGGTGTGTGGGAGGCGGTGGTTTCGAGGGGTGAGAGAGAGAGAGATAGAGAGAGAGTGTGTGTGTGTGTGAAAAGAGAGAGAGAGATAGATAGAGGTGTTTGTGTGTGTAAGTGTTGGATGTTTGTTATATTATATATGGAGCTCGTTTAGGCTCGCGAGCTTAAACGAGTCCACCATTTGGATCTCGAGCTCGGCTCATTTATTAAATGGGCTTTAATTTAGTCTCGAGCTCGTTAAAACTCGACTTATTTTGAGTTTTTAACAATCCGAGCTCGAATGGCTCTCGAGTAGCTAGACTCACTTATATTCCATATTGATTATGACAGAATATGTAGCTTCCGACCAAATATGCAGCTGACATAAATCAGAGGTGTAGTTGTAGTCAACTATTGATTATCCAAATTAAAATCTAAGATTGGTTTTGTAAGTGTTGGATGTTTATTGGAAAAATTAATGTATCAAAAAACTAATTGTAAATATACTCCATTTATCTGTGGATTCTTCATTCTTGTAAAGTTGTAAGCATACACAGACACATACACACACATATATATATATATATATATATAGCATTGCACCCGCGTAATGCGGCGGCGATGACAACTGTTTGTGCTTGACAATATGTTTGATTTTAAAAGTAGGGATATTGTATGTGTAAAATACGGTGTTAGTCAACCTATCCATCTTTTTTCTTCTTTTTCTGAATTCTTTACTTAATCAACCATTTTATTAGTTGTTAAAATAGTTTTTGAAAAATAATCAAAAAATATTATTATTAAATAATTAGAGAAAAATATACTATAGCCTTAAAATTGTATTAATGTAACTAATTAAGCCAAAATTAGATAAATTACATAGTTGTTGTGATGTTAATAAATTTATTAAAGTAATAGTTGCCTTAAATGAGTTAAAATGATTAAGGGAATGATTAATTAAGCTATTACTTTAAGTGTTTGTATTTTAAGCATAAAAACTTGTACTACTTTAAGAGAGAGAAAGTTAAATGATTTATAATATAGTATAGATATAGGAAGAAGTTCATTTGAGAATCATTTTTATTGCGAAAACCACGAGAACCAATCTGAGCCGTCTAATTTCCTCTCTTTCAATGTCACCACCTACTCACGAATTCATCACATGCACCATGCCACACTTGATCTCCACACGCTCTACACATACGTGAATTCTACTTATCAAATCAGTAGAAAAAATCGATTTTCACATTAAAATCAGTTCTCAAATAAAACTTACTCTCACTCTCTGTCTCTCTCTATATATATGTCTATTTCAATTAATTAGACTACCAACTATTTATATATTAACATTTAATAGATGATGTTATTGTATTGTCAGTTTGGTGCAGTTGAAATGTCGATGGTATTAATGACGTCACAAGTCATGCATTTGATTGGATGCATATTAATTAATTGCCTTGTGTAATAATTAGTATTCTTTAAAAGTAAACACACATCAACCTCATTACCTCTATGTTTATATCGTGACTTTTTTTTGAAATACAAGACATTTTATTAATAAAACTATAGCAAGAAGCTAGAAAGAAAATAAAACAAAATTATAAAAAAAAACATCTTTTGGATCACTAAATCCAATTGATTGAAGTTAGCCTTCTACCCAGGGGAGTCTTTAAAGGAGTCCAAGAGGTGCGGCGGTACAGGACCCACGTTTCAGAGGAGTTCAAAATTTTATATACATATGTTATATATAAATATATATATATAATGTTATAATTTTTCAAATCCTACTTAATAAATTAGAAATACTAAGAAACTTAATTTAAATAATTATTCTATAAGCCCCAAAAATATAGATATTAGGTATTTGATGACAAAGATCTTAAGTCATGTTGCATAGTCGTGTTGAAGTTGCACTTAAGTATGATAGACAATTAGGCTTAATGCAAATAAACTTTATATGGAGTTGCAGCAGTTTGACACGTTCGTACGCTGTAAAACTATTAAACTTAATGATATGTTAAAATATTTCAAACAAATCGATTGCTTTCCTAATGAAATTATTGCATATAAAGTTTGTTGACTATTCTAATAATGTTGACATGTGCATAAACAAGTTTTTCAAGACTTAGGTTTTGTTTGCATTTTTAAATAAGGTTTTATTTTAAAGAAACGTGTGCGGGCGTGCAAACATTTCCAATAAACTTATTTGTTTTTTCAAAGAAACGTATGTGCATCTGCAGACGTAGCTAGTTTTTTTTTTTTTTCAGACATAAGACTTTATTCTGTCTTATTTTTGCTTATTTTAAGAAGCTAAAAACTATATTTTTTTTCTCAAGACTTTCTCAGACATAAGACCTTTTAAACCACATCTTTTCTTGAAGACATGAAATAAATTATAAGACATTTATGTCTTCAAAAACAAACAACACCTTGGTTGTTAATAATGTTTACATGTGCATAAACAAGTTTTTCAAGACTTAGGGGTTGTATGTTAAAACAAAATGATTAAACACTGAATGAATATGTGATCCGAATAATTCAAAGGTTCTAAATGAACTGCCTCTGAATATGACATGGTTTTTGATAAAGGTTATGAATGAACAATCTGAAGGATGCAAATTACCATTTTGACCTTAATAGTGTTATAATATATTATAAGACATGGTTGTTTAAAAACAGAAACACGTAAAAGAAGGGTATTAGGAGAAAATTATTGATGCTTAATGATTCAGAATTCACTTTAAGGTAGCATGATTCAGCACCGTTCTTCTGATTCATTCAGCACAGTCGTCGTTCAGAGGCAGTAATCAAACATGCTGAATGCTGAACGATTCAACATTCAGCGCTGAATAGTTACATTAAGCAGCAAACAAACAGCCCCTTAGTTGTTGATTAGAATGTTACAAGAAAGACTTAATAGAATGAAAATGATAGCTATAAATAACGATATTTTGAAAGGTATTTGTTATGAATATTTTATTCAAAACTTTACTTCCAATAATGCTAAGATAATTTTATGATTCATATAATTATGCAATATAAAATATTTATACTAGTTTCTTTTAGTTAATAATATGACACATGTTGTAATTTTACTAAAGTTTTGGTGATATATGTGTATAAAAGTGGCCTACTTTTTCTATTCGCACAGGGCCTTTGAAATTCACGGGACGCCCCTGCTTCTACCTAACTTATCCCTTACATTAAACCAAAATAAAGATAAGCGACGCAATTGATTATAAAGGAGAAACAAACGACGCCGATTTTGAGTTAAAGACTTTATTGTTTATATCGGGACTTAACCTTCAACATCTTATAGAGAGAAACACCTTCATAACTTAATGATACTGCTAGTCTTTATGCAGTAGATGGGTGACTATCTTATTGATCACTATGTCAACTGTAAGTTGTAACACTGTAAATTGCATGTTTTAGACATTTTGTGTAGGAATTAACTAGTAATAAAGGTTAGTGATGACACACATTACCTTTGGTCATTAATACACGATGCTTCATGCTCACAACTTGATTAATATTAAATCTATAAGATAATTAGAAAAAAAACGCATAAACGTAGGAAATAATAATTAGCGAAATTTTAGGAAATAAAAAAAAAGAATAAAAAAAAATCAAAAACTACGCTTTAAGTTCAAGACGACTTAAACTCACACTTTCAGGTCTTAACGGACTAGATGTGATTAATAGGACCCATAGTCTATAAGAAAAGGCCCAAAAGTCTCTAGGATTATAAAGTGAAGCCCAAAGGCTCCTAAATTTGTAACTTATATATAAGGTTGTTCTAGGTTAAGCTTAAGTTTTAAAACTGATAACATTTCATAATGTGCGACTTATGATGACAATTTTATATATAAATTATAGTTATGTGTAAAAAATTGTAAAAAAAATATAAATAAACACATATTTATAGGTTTATAAGTTACTTTTTTAATCTTTTTTTTTTGTTTTTAGTATATCCAACTATTCTTATAACTGAATAACCATATATGTTGGGCTCATATGGCTTAGTATTTCAGAACGCCTAAAAAAACGACTTATAACAGGTAAAAGTTAACAACACGTCAAACTAGAACTTAGCGCTGACCATAGCAGACCTTATCTATAAGTACTATCGTTCTAAATGGTCTAACGTGATACCTATGTTAACAACCGGTGACGAAGGGTAACCACCCCACTCATTGTTGTTCAATAACTACCAGCTAGGGGAAACTCTTAGATGTAGAATGTCAATTGTTATAAGGATCCATGTAAGTACCAATTCTAATGCAAGTTCATTAAGAAATCATAAGCTTTGCAGCATTTAAATGAAAATGAATGTAAGAATTTGTTACTTCAGTGGTGGACAACCAGTCATTCATGTTTCTGCATTTTGCATAAGTAAATTATGAGTTACTATTGAAATTTTCAGGCACGGTGGTGGCATCAAACTACTGACATCGGCTTTGTTAAAAAAAAAGACATTGAGGAGTCATTTGACGATAGATCAAAAATGTCATTCTTGAATATATATAGCATCCCCTCCATCCGTAATGCTTTGACCTTGTTATAAAGGTATGCGACTCTTGAATCTCACTAAATGGAAACAGTAGTTGTCTACGAAGGATATGATGATTGTGGGATTTATTAGATTATAGAACAGAATTGTAACGTTTTGCCTACTTGAATTATCGGCTCTCGTATTTGACGTTATTGATTTATTGACATGTTATATGAACCTGTGTTGTGTATTTCTAAGCTAGTACTAATAAACTAAAAATGATACGCTCTTAAGGATATAATAATGATCTGGGATGTTCTCTTTTTGGCTATTCCTATTACAAACATATTTACGTGTTTGACCCAACAATATGACCCGAATTGACTTGTTTGACCCGACAGTATGACCCGAATTGACTTGTTTGACCCGACAGTATGACCCGAATTTAATTTTGTTTGGCATGTTTTGTTTTTCAGGATAAGCTCTAAAATTAAGAAATGAGTGAAATGGATTAGCACTGTCTTGAGACAGTGGCGGACTTATGATTTTGAATGAATGGTGGCATCATTAAAGATGAGTGAAATGGATTAGCACTGGCTCGAAAAAATCAAAATTTTGGAAGTGAGCCTCGAAAAAATCAAAATTTACACTACGAGGATATAATTGGATGGTGTCCCACCACCCCTGGCTATGTAAAAAACATAAGTGTTTTTTATTTTTTTTTGTATATTTAATTGAAGTCTATTATAATAACTATTAGAATGTAGATTCATGTTTAATTTAACTGATTAAAGGGGAAATGGGTAGATAATTAATTAGACTGGTTGGGTTGATTAATGGGTCGAAATGGGTAGATGCGCGATATGCGTTCAACTTGGAGCTATATATTCATGGTGGCATCTAGTATAACCTTGAAAGAAACCGTAAAACCTTAAGGTAATACTAATGATATCATATCATATATATATTCGGATATGAAAATACAAGGATACTTGTTAACAGATATTACATTCTAACAACGACACGCATCAACTTCCGATCGATCTCGTAACATTATGATGGAGGGAAAGGAAAAGTATTTACAAGTCTCATCATATAAACATGCACCACCATGTAACAAAGCGATCGAGGAGGAAAGATCGGCGGCAAGAATCTATGGATGGATGGATGATGGTATTTGATCAGAACACAAACGGCGTTGGAGAAAAAGCGGGAATCGCCATTACTTGACTAAATTTTCTGCATTTTACCAAATAACTTTTCATTAGTACGTACATAAGATCCACAATTTCAATTCTCAATAATTTCATTAATTCTTCGCAAACTGATATTATTATAATTATAATTATAATTATTATTATTATTACTATTATTATTATTATTATTTATTTATCTATTTATCGCTATAACGCTCAATAAACACTTTAATTAGTCCAAAGATCTTGTAAGTTTATTTTCTAAAATGACTAACAACTATCAACGCAAATATGTGAATATATTAATTTCTTCTTCATCTTCTGATTTTCATAAATGTTTCTTGATTTGTTATCAACATATGAATTTATTATTTGTATAAGATTTCAGACCATAAATGTTTAAAATTTACATCAACCATCCCCGTGAATATACACAGGATGCTAAACTAGTTACTATACAATTAACGACTTAATTATGATTCCATACATAACCAAGTGGTCGGATTAGCTTTATCTTAAACTATACAGAAAGAATTAACAAGTTGTGATTTCATACATAAATATTAAAATGAAACCTAGTTCTGGTTAAAACAAAACCAACAATATATTAATCAGTTGTTTAATTTTAGTTTATATAATTATCTAGCTTACAACATATTAATATCACTATGTATAAAAATGTTTAAGACCCCTCATGTTTGGGTAAAAAATAGCTTATTATGTTCCTCACAAATATTAGAGTGAATCATTTCTTTTAGTCAAGAATGGGTCTCTTTGTGGGGTTCACCTTTATGTTTGTGAGAGAACATGATAGATCATGTTTGACCAAACACACCTTATAATCCTAGTTTAAAAGTTATACCTATTGTTTACAATAAAACTTAAATCCACTATCTTAATGAATATTATATCAGATACTCCTAGACTAGAAACCTTGTGATTATAAGTTAATCAAGCTTGTAGAAATTATGTTTTGTTTGTTAATATATTATCAAAATTTTAAATTTTATCTTACCTTTTTTTATTAGTAAGTTTCCTTAAATAGTTTAGGTCCTGTTTGGTTGCTGAAAATTAAACTACATAACATTACCAAATGTTAACTTCACTATTCCTAAGCACTATTCATCTACAGTAATTTTTTTTTACTCTTATGATATTATTTATCTAGGATATGGTAAATATAGTTTTCTTATAAGGATTAAAAAAGTTCTATCTCAAAGACTAAATTATTAAAACTAACTAACAAAGTCTAATATAGTTAAAGTTAACATCAGAAAATATTTTACAATAACTAAATAAAGATTTTGTCAACTTTTGTATAAAATGAAATTAACTAGGGTAATAACGTAACTTTGACATAAAAGGAAACTTTCTTGAGAGGGTTTGTAATAAAATGGAACTTTTTAATGAGTTTATAATATAAAGATTAAATATAAGAAAATTTTATGTTTAAAATGAAATTCATGGTGTAACTGTGTTATAAGAATTTTAAGTCATTGTAAACATATATGTAAACTCTAAGTCTTTATATTTATTAGCGAATCTAGAATAGGAAACCACGTGATATTCTATACTATACATATTCCGTTTATAAAAAATGTTTTGGTAAACTTTTTAATGAGTTTGTAATATAAAGATTAAATATAAGAAAGTTTTATGTTTAAAATGAAATTCATGGTGTAACTGTGTTATAAGAATTTTAAGTTATTGTAAACATATATGTAAACTCTAAGTCTTTATATTCATTAGCGAATCTAGAATAGGAAACCACGTGGTATTCTATACTATACATATTCCGTTTATAAAAAATGTTTTGGTACCCGCCGCAACGCGCGGGCACCAAAACCTTGTTATTATCATTTTCCAGAAAAATTTTCAAAGAAAATGAAAAATCTTAGAAAACTGTTTGGTAGGCGACGTTTTTAAAATTTTTTCCTGGAGAAGAGAATTCTCAGTTTTCAAAATTTCTTGAAAAATTGGAAAACTACCTGATTGTTGTTTTCTAAAATTTTCTACCCACTAAATTCTCCCACGTATATATATATATATATATATATATATATATATATATATATATATATATATATATATATATATATATATAATTTAGTCAATTGCTTGTAAACAAAATGTATTTACTTATGTATTATATATATATAATTATACGCGTGCGCGCACACACACACACATATATATATATATATATATATATATACACACACCCACAAATTCATGTGTATAATGTTCTCGTTAATTTGGTAATTTTTTTTTAATTTTAACAAATTTCAATTTGATGTATATATTAGTTTAATTAAGGAGAAGTTTGATTAGTTTAAGTGGATGTAGGAATTAGGAAATGACATGTGATCCATGGGATTTGATTAAATAGACGGGTAACCCGTTATACTTAAGATCATAGGCCAACTTAAAATTCACGGTTAAAGCTTTTAATGTAAGAAACTTTTCTTTATTAGTCATTCTAGAAAATCAAGGCGAATGATTTATGAGAAATTATTTTGAAAAGAGGAATAATAACATCATAACCTTTTTCCTTTAATATATATTAAAGAATAAGAAATTAACGATTGCATTATTTAAAATTACAAAAACTGGAAAATAAAAAGTAGCTGGAAAAATATATCCAAATATGTTTTCTAATTTTCTATAATACAAAATGAAAACTCCATCGTTTTTAACCAAACACGTTTTCTGAATTTTTTGTAGAAAACTGAAAATGAAACTTCACCCAGTTTCTAAAAAAATTTCTAAGAAAACTGAAAACAATTTTTCGTAACCAAACTCGACCTTAACTTCCGAAACCAAAACTCAAATTATTGAGATACAACAGTGCAGTGTTACCTGAAATCACCGGCGCCATATGAATGAGATCGAGTTTTTCCCGCAGATCTGGCTTTGTTTAACGGTTTCTTTTCAGATCTAACAATTACTTCAGACTTATGACTCTGCCGGCAGACGTTCAACAGGCCTCCATCCTCGGCAATTGCTGAGAGCTCCGGCCGCCAGTGCTTACCTCGCGTTGTTACACGGCCGCGTCTTGTGGTTGAGACATCATCAGCGGAGATGATCTCTGTCGCCGGCGTTATGACGGTGCCGCCGAAACAAAAACCAAGCTCCGGGAAGAAAAACTTCATGAATTAATCTATAATTCGATCAGCCTTTCTAATGAATTTGATCTCTGTGTGTGTATATATATATATAATATGGTTGTAGCTATAGGCGTAAAGGAGAGCTTAATTAGTGCGGCACGGTGTTTACGTGAGCCTTCACTTTAAATGTGACATAAAATTGAAAAGTGAAAACCACAGATTTGGTTGATGTATATTTATAAAGAAAATAAAACAAAACAAGTGGGAGGGGATGGTGACGTGGCTTTTCCAAAAGACTAAAAGTAAACATGATTATCTTTATTTTATGAAAAAGCAAAATCAAAACACCCACATACCTATATATTAACAAAAACACATGAAGTGCTTGTTCAAGTACACTTTTTTTTAACAACTAGCAAGTTGCTAGTAAGTACAATTAAAATTACAAAAGAGATACAATCATGGGATTAGTATATTAGTTTTGCCATAAAAGCTTTTTATTACGCTTTCCTTTCTTATTTAACCAAAAGAAGGAGTTGCTTTGCATTTTCCTAACTAGAACGACCATGGGAGATTGGGAGTCTCCTTTTCCTCGAATATCATAGTGTTTATACCATACAATCCAACAAAAGGAAGATCAAGGTAGAAAAGACTTCTAGGGATGAACCTTTGAGACCCAAGGTAATTGCCAAGTGAGTAGCGAATTTATAGATGTTGGAAATTTCATTTCTAGGTTTCACCATGTTCTAATGAGCTTTAGCAAAGTTTTTGCCATAACACATCGAAGAAATATGTGTTTCTCCTTTTCAAAGCTTGCTCCTCAGAATCTACATCCAATGTTAACTAAGAGGATTCCCTTGATAATTAATAGATTCCAACGAGTGGAAAACCTAATATGATAGAGACCCCATACCAAGATGTTGATTAACTTGGGAGCGAGTTTATCCAAATAGTGTTACTGGAGGGATTAACCGGAAGGGACGATCATCAATATAGTGTCTTAGGGAGCTGACAGAGAACATACCCGAGGGTTCTAAGTCCCAAGACCAATGAATGTGGTTTTGTTCCTGATTGTTTTCAAGCTCGGTAGTAAACATATCCGCAAGATTATTTACGACAGTAGGATCCTAACTTAGAAGGTATCATTTTTGTTATGTTGTGTCATTCCTTACTAATCGCTTAGTTCTGTTAGTTTTCTGGTTGCTTTGTTTTGTACATTGTCTCTTACAAACTACTCGTTTCCGTTTGTTTTTGTCTTGTAATTCAGTTTTTTTAATAAAATTGTTGTTTAAAAAATTAACTAAAACACTGCACATACATTCACTCTAGAAATCAAATCTAAATTGAAGCTACCGATTAAGAGTATTACGGCCATCGTCTTCATCAACAAAAACACACTTTCTTATGGTTTTTTGCCATCCATCTTCAGTCAAATCTAAAAACTAACAACACACATAGTTTTCATATCTTATCATCGAATCCATAGATCTTCAGATATTGAAACATTGAGTTGGGTTTACGGTTTTCAAATTTGATAATCAAACACATAAATCTTTGAATATAGAATAAAAAGTTACAAGTTAGGGTTCTCGAGCCTTTCACAACTGCTCCTTCTTCCTTCGTTTTTCCATGCCTAACCAGACCAGACACCTTCATCTTTTTACATTATCATCATCGGACGGAAGCAGAAAACGGAGTTGGATACACTTCAAGTGTTCATGGGCGAAGTTTGATGGTGGTCGGAGATCGAATGATGGAGGTGACTAGATCTTGAACGCTTTGAGGGAGGGAGGGAGAGAGAGACGGTGGTGGTAGTGGACGGTGGTGGTGTCTTGCAATGCTTGATTGTGAAAGGATCTATACCTTGCAGACACACTCATTGGATGGTGATCGTGTTGTCACTAGAAGTTTAAAGAGAGAGACTACCATTTTACAATTAAAATCTAAGTGACTTCGGTTAGTTTTATTGTCAGTAACTATGTAATAAATTGGTATACAGAACGTTATAAATACAATTTAGAAATGGAAATAAATTAATCACGAAAATCAAATATGTAATTTTCTTTTTTTCTGTGTAAATGCATTGAAAACGGTATGTAAGATGTAGATTTTTTTTTTATCAGCAACACAAAGGCCAAAAGAAAGAGAGTTTCGGCATTGCCATTACCCTCTCCTAAAGGCCTAAATCTCCATTAATATAAGCTAGCAAGGTGCTAGATTTTACCCTCACTTTTTCATTAATACTTAGTCGCTAGTTTGTGGATAACTACGTATATCGCTCCGTGACACATTTGTAAATATCCGATCGACTCCAATAAAGAAAAGATTTTTTACTACTAGTGAACTCATAAATGTTGACTAGTCAGGGATATGAGTTGACTCATATATAAATATATTGTTATACCTAAATTAATTAATTCTATTTAATGAAAGTTTCAAATGAGCATTTCAATCCTACCTTGTTATAACTGAATGTTATAACAAATTACTTACATCTCATTATTATCTTCTTAAATCAAATGAATTTGTAAAACAGTACTAAGCACAAGCAAAAGTAACACACACACATTCAAATATTATCAAATTATATATAGATCTATATATAGCTACCAGTTTAGATAAATCGAAGTCTATAAGAAATGAGTGTCTACAAAGTGATTGTCATAGAGATAGGTTTTGAACATGTATTTATTGTTATATAAAATTTTTTTTCTTCATTTGAATACCTATCTTTATCATCGATATTTTAAATACCGACATTTATAACATTATATAGACTTGGGTTTTTAAACATGTCTCTGGAGTCTCTATTAAACATTATGTACGTAGTAGTCATGAAAGTTCAAACAAAAGATGAAAACACATTGAAATATATATAACAACTTGATTTTGATTATTAATTATGGGGATGGTTCATTCGAGAACCGTTGTTAGTACGAGAACCAATCTCAGCCGTTCCTTGGATATGAGAAGTTCATGGACGAGAGAGCGTAGAGGGATAGAGTGTGGTAGGGTGTATGTGAGGAATTCATGAGTGAGCAATGACATTGAAAGATCGGGAATTGGACGGCTCAGATTGGTTCTCACTGTTCTCGCACTAAGAACGGTTCATGAACTTTTTCCATTAATTATATATATATATATATATATATATATATATATAGAGAGAGAGAGAGAGAGAGAGAGGAGAGATCTAGAGAGAACACCCCTTAAGTGAAGAACGGTGAGAACACTTCTCCACCAATCACTAAAAAGGGCACAATAGGAATTTTAGATGTTCCCTCTTTCTCTCACATACCTCCTAAAACCTTTCCTTAGATAACATTTCTTTATACCATTGATTTTAAAATATACATATCTTTCGCGTATGTAATTATTAAATCAAAATTTTTTTACCATTAGATTCGTATTCAAATTCTCTTTAATTTGATATCACTTTTGATATATTTCGGTATATGTTAACCAGATGCAATTATTAGATATAAACACAACATTTTAGATGCAATTAGCTAAAAAAGTATGTGTTGCAACGAGCATCATAATTTTTTTTGATAAAAGTAGAATACTTTGATGCAAGATGTATATAACTTGAATCTATAAGTAAATGAAAAACAAATGCAGATGCAAGATGCAAATGAAAGCAGTATAAGTAATAAAACTCTTAAATGTAACACACAAGCGCATCAATCTTTAAACATGTGATGCATATGAAAATCAGATGTAAAATTGATGTGATACTTAAATGAAGATGCAATGTTTAGAGATGTATTTAGATACAACTATTTTACAACATTTATCGCTATTAAATATGATAAATATTCAACTCAAAACATGAAATTAAAAATTGGTTGTACTCATGATACTAGTAAATTATTATAAAATTGAAAGGAATGATAGCAATTTTGATTTCTTTTATTAATACAAGTTTAAAAAATGCAAAACCACAAAATATATGTTTCTTTAATTCATACACACTTTAAAATTTTGAATTTGTAATTTAGACTCAACAAGGTATCATTCATGACAAATTTTTATTTTTTTAATTCATAAAAAAACAATATTTTACAAACATATACCCAAAAGAAAATACAGAAAAATAATTGATTCGTTTTTTATTATGCGCATTATACGAAGATGAAAATATAATATATTGATAGGAATTGAAAATGGAAAGTATAAATAATGGAAAGATAAGTAGCATAGAGAAATGTTTGTATACCCATAATACCCTTTTTATCTTATTTTAATTTTAAAATTATAAATAAGTGTAGACCATTGATGAAGGCAATCTAATGGTTTGGAGGTGTTCTTACGGTTCTCACGTTTAGAGGTGTTCTCATTTGATCCTGCCTCTCTCTCTCTCTCTCTATATATATATATATATATATATATATATATATATATATATATATATATATATATATATAGATGATATTAGAATTTTCCTTAATTAATATATAAAAACGTACATGTATTCTGCATGTGAGTACGTTGACAATCCCTCCTAGGCCATAGGAAATATAATAAATTTAATTAATTAATCTTTAATTTCTCTACATATAAAAATGCAACATGTAACATTATTTAATGGAATGATGTTCCACTTGTACATAATATTATTATGATTGATGAAAATGAATGTATCCTTTATGGATGAGAATTAATTTGTTTAGATAATTTATAAGCGACTTATAAAGAAAGGCAGTGTCTTCATCCATGACCCCAATGGTCGTGAGCAAGCATGTGGGTAAGATCAATAAAACTCTTTGACCACGACACATAATTGGTAGGTTGGTGGCTGCTAGTTGAAATTAATACACGTTTTAATTATAAATTAGTAAAAAAAAATTGGGGTTCAATCACTTAATTGGCTGCCTTATTGTATATATTCTTATCCTTTTTTGCAAACTAAAATAGTGTTTAAACTTTATGTTATAGGATTTTTAAACTTCTTATAGGATTGATAGAGAAGTAATGAGAGCTAAAAAGAGGTTTGATAGAGATTAGATTTAGAGTTTGTGACTTGGCAGGTGCGGTTAGTGTTGGCGGTGCAGGCGTTAGAGATCACAGTGATTGGTGTTGGCGTCTGCGATTTGTGGTATACCTTTCAACTCATGCGTCTTTGCTAAAACCAATATAACGAGAACAAAGAAGAATATGGAGAGATTGTTGTGTGTCAACGGGGCGGTTAGCGTCGATTATTGATGTGCACAAAAAATACTAGAAAATGATGTTACTTTGTGACAATCTAAAACTGTTACCCCAAAAATTATTACAAAATGAACTAAGAGTATAGAGAAGTTGAGTCAGCACTTGCCTATAAGTTTAGGAAATCACCTTATTTGAGTTGCCAATCGCCCATGTGTTATCTCAATGACTCGATAAGTGTTTTCGAGAACAGGGGATAAAAAATCAATGTGCAATGGACAAAGAAAGCACGCTAGCTATGGGATAGATATTTTCTCTTAAGATTAGTAATTTTTATTTATATATAATAAGTAATTATATTTTTCTAATAAACTATATATATATACAATTTGGGACGGGTAGCCACGTGTAGTAAACTTAAAAAACCGAACACGACATGTGACTCAGTTGATACCCTCATTTTTTAGTTTTTTTGGGACACAAGTTGCTCGGTTATTGGGTTTTTTCGGTTTTGAATCATACAGGCTAGTTCGGTTTTTGGGTTTTTCAACACCCCTATTTGTGTGATTGTGTAAGAGTGTATGTGTGTGATGCAATTTTAATCTATATGTAATGTTTACAAAAACAATTTTAATTAATATACAATATTTACAAATTAATAATGGAACTATTTAACATTAAAATAAAATCAAAAAAGTAAATAGGTAAAGGGTAGTTTGGTTATTACAAATGGATGAGCGATCAATACATAGTGTAAAAGACCGAGTTATTTTATTTCACCGTCTAAGTTACATCAAAACAAAATTATTGATCAAGACACATGTTGGCGGCCTTTGAGAAATAAATAATAGGGAAATGTGTTGTAAACGGGAGAGTGGCTAACTATTAAAAGCTAATTAGTATGGCTGCTTATTGCTTGATTAATTGTTAATGATAATATATGCATGTAGCAACGTGATTGTTGCGTTACCTCGTCACCATGCTGTCGACATATGCCTTAAAAAAGTATCCATAATTCAGGGTATTGATCATGAGTAATGACAACCCCATTATATATTTCTATGTTATATGTAAAAAAGTTGATCTATCGTATGTTTGCAAGAGAGAAAAAAGATACATACAAGAACAGTTTTAAATCGTAGATGTATGTTTACTTTTATTAAGTTTTTTTTCCAAACATGAACTTAGTTGATTAATTAATGCCCAAGGCGTTTATCCTGGTGATATAGAGACAATTTAGATTAAGTATTGCTCATGACCTAAGAATATGGGTTAAAGTCTTATCGTAAGATTTATGAGCCATTAAAAAAACCCTAAGAAACTCGTTACAACTTCATCAAAACTTGTGAAATTTTATAGTTTTGGAACACTTGGTATACAAGAAATCCATGTTTTTATATCTTCTAAAGCTAGTTATATCTTTTGTGGTTGTGGTTTGTCAATTTTAACGATTTTGATTCTTGCATCTGTAAAGTTACGGATCCAATCAAGATTGATTAAATAATATAAATTAATTAAGAATTAAAGAAAATGAATAAAATAATAGGATAAGGGCAAATGAGTTAATTCAAGTTTGGGATATTCAGATCGGAAGGGACTAGATCCGTAAGCTTTCAAATTCAAAACCAAAAGCATTAAAATTTGACAAATCACAAAGACAAAAAATATAACTAGCTCTAGATTTTAAATTCTACACTTTACAACTATTAGGAAAAAGAAGTCATATAAATTAATAAAATTCCATTTTAAGCCAAATTCTCAAAAAATATGCTCTAAAGAACTCATAAAAACAAAAATAGTTTTAAAACCAAGATAACTAATTTGGAAGCAAAAAACTAGATTATATGGGCTCTCACGAATAGAACCTAGTTAAGTACGAAATGTGGCATTTTCATTAAAAAAAATCATGTTTTTACTTAATTATTCGTGAACTCCAATTTATTTGAGATAATATATAATTTTACTATTTTTTTCTACTTATAAGATCAAAGCAAATGTTAAATCTAATATAGGAGGCGATGAAAAAGAAATAGTGGATTTCATATATTATCTTATCATAAGTAAAAGTATAAAGTAAGGAAAAAAAAGTAATATCATTCTTCCCAGTTTTTTTCTTTTAAAATCGTGTTCTCTAACCCTCATTAAATGCTCTCGACTAACATAATTTGGTTATTTAACATAAAGACGGGTTTAAACAACATAACAATCTCATCTTGCTGCTTGTGTGATGTTTCACCATTAATATAATACTCTCTTGAATTTCTTCAATTTAGTAACAAACAAGGTTGGATCAAGTGGTTTCGATCCTCACTCCTTGCAAGGCCGGAGGTCCTTTTCTACATTTAGTATAACTGGAAGCATCCTCTCTACCATAGGTAGATGTATGGGTGTCTACATCTCAACCTCCCCCATACACCGTGCAAAAGGTATTGGGACCCATAACCCGTGGAAGACGGTATTGGGTGTCTACATCTCAACCTCCCCCATACACCGTGCAAAAGGTATTGGGACCCATAACCCGTGGAAGACGGTATTGGGTGTCTACATCTCAACCTCCCCCATACACCGTGCAAACGGTATTGGGACCCATAACCCGTGGAAGACGGTATTGGGTGTTACTTTACTTTACTTTACTTTTGAATTTCTTCAATTTCCATCACTAATTGTAGGTTACCTAATATATATGTGTAGGATATGTTTATTATAAGAGTGAAATAATGATAAGTGTAAGAGGGATTTTGTGTCATTGAATCATCATAAATTGTCTACAGACTTAGTCAAAATATAACTATAAATAACCTATTAATATTATTAGTAGATGCTTAAACAGCAAATTAGAAAAAAATAATCCATGAACAGCCAGCTAGCTCTTGATTAACCACTCTCTACCTGATATACAATCTAATATTTAATGTAGATTCAACACTGTTGATAAACAAACACAAAAATAAATTCAACAGTTAAATTAGAATTTAATGGATACAAATATTGATTTATAATTCATCATTCATCCATGTTTTTCTATTGACCTCAATCCTAAGCTCAAGCCTTATTCCTCACACAAAAAATTGATTCACTAAGAACATTTGATATAAATCCCTTAAATTTGATAAAGAGTAAATTGATGAACCTGGAATAAAATTGAATAAACAAAAAACAAACTGAAAAATGGTATTAAATTCAAAGATGTTGGGACTTGATGAACAAAAGATCAATACAAAATAATTTGATGAACAACCCTATGCAAAATTGAACAAACTATAAAGTAACAGATCTTGAAATTTGACGAAGAAAATAAATTGATACAACAAATTTGATGAATGGAAAAAAAACAAGAACTTGGTGAAGAAACAAACACACTAACATTTTTTGCGACAATACACTTTTTGCGGCGACAAATGTCGCCGCTAATACTACGCTAAACGACAAAAAATGGGCCAACAATCATCTGAAAAGCAGTTGTCGCCGCTAAAAGAACTCATGTCGCCGCAAAAACCCATCCATGTGGCACTTGATGGGTCCGTTGTGTGACGTCGCAAAAAGTCAAAAATGTCGTCGCAAAAAACTTTTTTTTGTAGTGACAATTACGTAAGACGTGGACATACAATTAAGTAACAGATCTAATGATACGTATTTTTATTTCAAAAACCAGAAAAATAGGAGTTACCAAGTTTTAGGAATTATAATGAAATCTTTTAAAAATCAAGAATTTTTATTATAGTTCCTATACTTAAATAAATTATAATGAAACCCTGTTTTCGTTTAGGGGGCGTTGTCTCATTTATCTTACTGAGACCAACCTAGACTAATACAAGCATGTACTCCACACTCTCCAACCTTGTTTTAGTACAAATTTAATCATATTGAAACACACGTATAAATTTCATTACATCAAATGAACCGGTGATACTAAAATCACCAACAAGTAGGAATGGTGCTTCATATAATGGTACGTGGACCAAACTTGTCGACTTAGAACTATAGTGAAATTATAGCATTATCTCAAACTATATAATTAACGTCAATATCTTCGATTCGAATATATAGATAGATATATTTCAATACGTGTGTCCATATTGGTAGCTGCCATGCTCATCAGGGAAATGCAAAAGCATTTAAACCAATTAATCAAGGTTCTAATTAATGTACATATATACATGGACAATTTATCACTCATCCCCTAGCTACATACATGCACCACATCATTCATATTTAACTATCAGTCTCATCATATACATACATCCAAATATTAATTGAAATAATCATCTATAATAAACAGGTGTTCAAATCTTATATCAATGAAAAAGAAGTAGATAAAATGATAAGGAAGTTAAAACTAATTAATTAAAGTAACACATCATGTCACGTATGTATTACAATGTCTTAAAAAACAACTAATTATCAAAAACATTTAATGAAATTTCAGTCATTAGCTGGTTACAAAATGTAATTCTGTATTTAGATTAGAATCATTTACGGTTGAAATTATGACCGAATGCGCATTTTACAAATATTCGTATATGCAGTTCTCGGCCGAATATAAAATTGATATAAATCGAATATGCAGTCACAATCTTAACCATTGGTCATCTAAATTTAAAGATTATGATTGTCTTTGTAGATTTTGTATATAATGTTTAGGGGTGTTCAAAAAAACCGAGTAACCGAGAAACCGACCTGCCCCGCGTGAACCGAAACCGAAAAAACCGATACCCGTAAAACCCGTGACCAGAAAAAACCCGAAAACTAGGGTACCCGCTAAATGCGGGGCGGGTACGGTTTTTAAATTTTGATATCCGCGGGTACCCGCCCCGCCCCGTATGCTTTAAGATATATATATATATATATATATATATATATATATATATATATATATATATATATATATATATATATATATATATATATATATTGTTTAATATGAAATAACAAAACCATTATAAAAAACTTAAATTGCTCAAAACTACCTAACTTACCTCTAGTAGCCCATACCGTCTCCCCCACTTCATATTTTTAGTTTTGATATCGAGAATTTGCAAGCCTACAACGATCGAGAGTTCAAAATGGAGATACTTAAATCGATCATGTAACACCGCAAAAATACAAGCCATGTTTTTTTTTTAAATCACAGCGGAAGTAATACGTTATAAAACTAAAAAGGAAATAACATTAAAAGTTAAAACCAACACTGTACAAACATACAGTACTTCCTTTAGTGTTACAAAACATTACATAAAGTATGGCTCATCATTCTAAAACCCAAAATATCAGAGCTACGGTCAAACTTTCCCTGTACACAAAAGCTACAACCTACCGTGCCCTCAAAACCTGAAACAGAGAGTTAGGGTGGGGAATTAGCACAAAGCTAAGTGAATGAAAATCAAGCCACAAGCAATTAAAGCAGAACCACAACGATCACAAGAACAGTTTATCTCAAATATCAAAGGACCGGCGGCTCTGCCGAGCCTACGACCAATGCTGGCCATAGCAATGATCTACCGATAGCCATCTGCTAACTGGCACAGTTAAACCCCCTCTGCTACAACAAATGCAACAAAGGATCTAAAACTGCCTAACCAGAAGCAACTGACCCAGCCCAAAACCACGCTTAGCTGACCTCTGCCACAAACATCATGAGCACAATTTCATGCCTTGATACTCATATCTTGGACACAATTTCAATAATCATCACATAACCAATCAAACAATCATATCAGACTAAACAGTCTATCGCATGATTAATCGTATAAAATCCAAGTAACCATAACAGTTACAACTAAAACCACTGGTGCATTAAAGTCCACTCACCTGTGTTCTCCAACACCACACTCAGTATTCTAATTTCACTGAGCCTTCTCGTTTCCTGAAACACATCATAACTTAGTCAGAAATTGGGATTACATTCCAATTTACAAAAGCGACAACTCTCATTGGCTACAAGCAATAAAATTACAGAATTAACGTCTGAATCACTACGCACGTAATGGAGTCACTACGCACGTAGTGGACTCCACTTCGCACGTATTGAACTTTCAAACTCACGAAGTGGCTAACCCACTTCGTACGCAATGGGCACTGGTACGCACGTAGTGGACTACACTCCGTGCGACCAAAACTCATCGACTTCATCTTCTTCCATGAGCACTACGCACGTAATGGAGTCACTACGCACGTAGTGAACTCCACTTCGCACGGCCAACATCCAACATTCAAGAACTTCCTAATCAAAACTCGACATAAACAACAAAACACAACTCTTGCTCGAAAACCAAACGTTAACCCTCGCTTTAGAACTCGAAAACAGAACTACAGACTCAAGTTGTGAATGTGTGATAAAGGTTCTTTCTCTCTTCTCTTATGCAGCCAAAACCAAATGAGAACAAACATACCAAATGCTATATATATAAGTCAAGACTGAAAATATTACACTACACAGTGCAAATACTGATATCTGAGATACAGAAACCTAAATAAAGCGGTCCTACTCAAGTCATAAACAAGCAACGAGGTATTATTCGGGACCCTCGTATAAAAACGAATCATATGGTACCAATACCATATAAAAATATTAAACTAATATTTTTACCTCTTACCTCGCGGTCCAATTTAAATACCAAGTAAACATCAAATAAATATATAAATAAATAGCAAATAATTATAAACAATCAAATATACTAATATAAACAATTAAATAACTTACCACCGCCACGAAACAACTAGGCCCTAAACGCGGGTGTTACAGATCAGAAGTGCCAACTTTGATCATATCGGTTTTTTTTTGTTTTTACAAGGTTCTCATAGAAGATCTGTTTGATTTCTACTAGTGATTTATTCATTATTGTTGACTTGTTTCTTCCGTTGTTTATTGTTTTATTATGAATCTAAACTTGTTGAAAACAGCAAATATATAAAAATTCAGTTTTAGGGTACCCGTGACCCAAACCGTGGATACCCGCCTCCCTTCGGGTACCCGCACAACGGGTACCCGCTGCTTGCGGTTCGGTTTCGGTTTTTTATATTAGATACCCGCCCCGCAGTTGCGGGTTACAAAAAAGCCACTACCCGCCCCGCCCCGCCCCGTGAACACCCCTAATAATGTTGGTTCTGTATTAATCTTTGTTTTGTGTGTGTGTGTGTATGGGAGGGTTTAAAGGCTAACTATTTCTCATACGAAAAATAGAACCAATCTTAGGCTTGATTATGATTAATCAATGGCTAAGAATTTTTGACGACTCATTAATACTTCATTAATAAGATATAAATGAGGAGTATTATGAGAAAATCAAGTCTCACAAATTAATGATAGCTCACTCAGACGCAATTCACAATTGCGTAATATATATAAATGATTAAAATACCCTTATTAATGAATCATTAATGGTGTTACAAACAGCTCTTGCGGATTGAACCGTCATTAATGCTTATTATAGTGAAAAAATCATTTGAAAAACATTTTTACTACGAGTACCGGGAGTACTATCTGTAACCGACATTAATACTCGTTAATAAAGGTATTTTTGGTCTTTTATATAATTTTCTAACCGTGAAATGGGTCCAAGTGAGTCGTCATTAAAGATTGAGCCTTGATTTTTCTGAAATACCCACCATTAATGAATCATTAATTAATAAGCTATTAATGCGTCATTAATGAGTCATCATTTTTATTGGTCATTAATTTATTTAAATCAATGGGCAAGAGTGGTTCTCACGGTCTTTGCAATAAAAACGGTTTTCAAATTATCCATCCTATATACATACATACATACATACACACACACACACACATAATATATATATATATATATATATATATATATATATATATATATATATATATATATATATATATATATATATATATATATATTTGTGAGGTTCCACATATTCTCACACTTAAAATAGATCTCAAAGGCAAATTTCAGACACTTATTTAAAAAAGTAAAATTGGAATTGCAACTTAAAAAATTTAACCCACGCACCTCCTTTAAGACTTTCCCATAATTTTCTTTTTATATCTTTTTATTTACCTCTTTAATGTTTAAATGACCATAAATATTTCAATTTTGAAAATTTGAGAAAAAGATTCTGACAATCTACTCATTTTTTAATACTCTTTCAAAGAATATCACTCTTCCCATATTTCTAAAATTTTTATTTTGAAAATGCAAACCATATGAAAGTGATACCAAAATGTTATCATTTTGAATCATGTGAATGTTTATCATTTTCAGCTGTACTCATGTGTTTATATCATTTTCGGCTTAAAACGAGTGTATTTATATTATGCTGGGCAAAAACATGTGTATATATATAATTTTCGGCTAAAAACATGTGTATTTATATTATTTTGGGCTAAAAACATGTGTATTTATATCATTTTTAGTTAAAAAAAATGTGAATTTGTATCATTTTCAGGTGCAACCATGTGCATTTATATCATTTCGGTCGAAAATGAGTCTATTTTTTATTGTATTCATGTGGATAATGTTATCATTTTGAATTTGTATATTGTTATCATTTTCATCTAGAAATGTTATTATTTTCAACTCGAATTGTTATCATTAACTGAAAAGTTATCATTTTCGCTTTTTCGGAGGCTCGAAGGGAAAAAGAAAGGAATGGGCAAAATTTATGGGGTGGAGAATTCCCAAATACCCTTCATTCTCTAACTAAATCTTATAATTATTTACTTAATTACAATAATGTCATTATTAGATCTTAACCATTGATTTAAAAAATCTTATAGTCCATATTTGACTTTTGAGATCTATGTTTAATAGAATCTATATTAATCCTATATTATATATATAAGATATAAGATAAGATTAAGATTAAGATATACGTGAAACTATTTGATTAAAAAATTTAATGCACTACAAAATAAATCAGTGATTGAAATTGATGTTGGGCCAAGCATACGAGAGAGAAGACCACAGCAACTCGAAACTTGAGAAAATATCATGAATTCTGTCATTTTCACGTATTTAAGTCAGAATAGACTCGTTGGATTAATTGCATCCATAATACAATTACAATATGACTTCTATTGTTATTTATATGACTTCTATTGTTATTTATTATTTCTTTGAATATATGAAACACATTTCTATTTTCTGTTTCCTTTTCAAGGAATTAAATTGAAAAAAGAGATCTCCAATAACCAATCACTCGATCCAAAGCTATCTAACATTTTCATAGTTAATGTTGACGGCCCAGGCCCATTTCTGCCTAATAAATAATAATATGACTATATTGTAGGGGTGTTTACGGGGTGGGACTAATAGTGGATTTTTCATAAACCGTCGTTATGGGATGGGTAGTTAGTTTTGAGAACCGAAACCGACCCGAAAAAATGGGATACCCATTATGCGGGTACCTAAGGAGATGGGTGTCAATGGTTCAGGTCACGGTTATCCTAAAATTAAGCTGTTTTAAATTATTTTTCCTTTCAACAAAATTTTATAACGAAACAATAAACTAGGTAAAAACAAGTCAAATAATGAATAAATCACAGACATAAATCAAACAAATTTTTTATGAGAGTCTCGTAAAAACAAAAGACCGATAGGATTAAAGTTGGCATTGTTGACCGATTTTCAGTGCCTCCAAGTTGTACTCTCGATTGTTGCTAGCTTGCAAGCTTTCGATGTCGAAGCTCAAAAAAGAAGAAATGGGAGAGACGGTGGGGGTTACTATATTTTTTTAAGACCAATCTTGCTATATTTTTTTGGAAAAAAAGTCGCGTTTGCTGAGGTTTTTTCAGTACAGCACGACATGTGCACTAATGCAAATTTTGCACATGCGCATATTTACATCCTCGATGAAAAAACCATGTAAATATGTGCATATGTACATGTGCAAAATTTGCACTTAGTGCATGTCGAGCTCTATAGAAAAAAACCCAACAAACACATAAAAAGAATTTGAAAATATAAATCAAGACCGGTCTAAAATTAAAGAGCATAGTTATCTCGTTAATTTGGTATAATTTTCGTAATTTAACACATTTCCATTTAATGTATATATTAGTTTAAAAAATGTAGGGGTAATGTAAAAATGTCCAAACTACCATTAATTAATTAAGGATAAATTTGATTAGTTTAAGGTTATCCATTAACAACTTTTTAATCTCAACCCTCCATCTGTTTGATTAATGGCTGTAATTGGTTCTCGTAGCTCTCGTACGAAAAATGGTTCTCATTTAAAGTTTGCATTTTGGGCTTGAATGAACCCAGCTCAAAATGCAAACTACGGATTTTGCATTTTGAGTTTGAATGAACCCAGCTCAAAATGCAAACTTTGCATTTCAAAAAAAAAAGTTTCAGAAATATATCAAGTCCGGTCTTGTTTGAAAGAGGACGAAAAACTGAATCTAATGGTATAATTTTTATGTTAAAATTGTTAAAAACGAACGAGTTATGATCATTTAAAGTAATTGGGGGTATTTTTTTTTTTTTAATATGCTGGGCCGCTGGAAGCTTGAGGCGAGATATATAATTTTTCAATTTTCCTTTTTTGTCCCTAGACTATGTGCCACGTGTCATTAACAGAGAATATTCTTTAAGTTCTATGTTTAAGGAAGGTTCTTTATATAACCTTACCCTATATATATATATATATATATATATATATATATATATATATATATATATATATATATATATATGGGAAGTTTCATATATGGGAAGTTTCATGGATGGAGAGCATGGAGAGATAGAATGTGGCAAGGTGCATGTGAGGAATTCATGGTTGGGCAATGACATTGAAGAAGGGGGAATTGAGCGGCTCAGATTGGTTCTCGCAGTTCTCGTACAAAAAACAGTTCTCGTTTAAACTTTTGCCTATATATATATATATATATATATATATATATATAGGGGAGGGTTCAAACGAGAACTGTTTTTCGTACGAGAACTGCGAGAACCAATCTCAGCCGTTCCTTGAATGTGGGAAGTTCATGGATGGAGAGCGTGGAGGGGATCAAGTGTGGCAGGGTGCATGTGAGGAATTCATGGGTGGGCAATGACATTAAAGGAGGGGGAATTAGACGACTCAGATTGCTTCTCGCAGTTCTCGTACGAAAAACAGTTCTCGTTTGAACTTTTACCTATATATATATATATCCACACGAGTACAATTGTCTCTTCCTCATACGTAGTGCTTTTTTTGGCATGTATGAACTTCTACTATATATTGGATATAATTATAGCCGTTATATTACTAGCCTTAATAATCTAATTACATACAGAAAATAAGTGACTAAAGCACCTCGGCTCGCTGTAGCATTCGCAATTTCGCGAGCTCAAAAACCACAACTGTATAATGAGGCTCCTGCAACGGTTATAGCGAGCAGCATGGCTCGTTATGGTGCTAAACGTGGTCGACAACGAGCTTGTTATCTGATCTTAGCGGATGTTGTGAGTAAATTTTGTTGATGCTTAATTTCCTTGAAGTTAAGGGGCCATTTGAGAAATATCAAATATTGAGGGGCTTAAAACGTAAATTATTGTGAAAGACAAGAAAACGTGCAGCAGGGCGGAAGTACGATTTACCCCCGTGTCGGGCACTTGGTCCCCTGCTCCGTCATCAGTATTTTACATTTTTAGTTATCTACCTGCACCCTGCTCCCTCAATTATCTGGAAACGTCAGATATACCCTCCATAACACTAGTGTATTTTTAAATTATAGCATATCATACCATGTACATTTCTTCCTAGGTAAAAAGGTTGCAACATTATTCTTAGTTTTTGATACAAGACTTGGTTCTTTTGGTAGTAAAAGTTCAAAATCAAAATTGATGATTCCATTGCAGCTAATGTTTGATGAGTTGATGATTAACACGGACAATCGGACCCAATCAAAAAAATTGAACCGATGAAGCAAACAGTTGAAATCACCGGTTTGTAGAATTTTAAAATAATGTTTGATGGCGACAGTAATTGTCGGCAACGCAGAGGATGGGATGACGACGATGATGGTTGGCGATGTTCATGATGACGACTATAGCAAGGTTTGGGATATCAAATAATTTGTATATTCCAGTTCTTTCCGTTATGTGAACCAAACCAAACTTGAAAGGAGTATTGTCGTCAGCTGAGAACTAACATGGCAGACAAGGAACAACAAGTGTGGCGAGAGAGGGGTGCTGTACCAGTAAGAAATGGCAGGCAAGGTACGACGGTGAAGCAGCAGGAAAAGGTAACTAAAAGACGGAGCTATAGTCGATGGAACTATGGTCCGCATAAGTTGGAAGTGGGCAGGGATAGGAAGGAGAGTGGCTATGATTCGAGCTACTCCATTTACGTTTCTAACTTCCCAAACAGATAGGAGGCGAAGGATATGTGGAATACGATGAAGCATGAAGGTGACCTATGTGATGTGTACCTGTCAAGAATCCCTAACCTTCAAGGAAAAAGATACGGCTTTGTTCGTTTTAGGAAAGACGGAAGAGAAGTAGAAAGATGGAAAAGACTATCAAATATGTTCTTTGGTGATTTAAAAGCAGTTATTGGAAGAGCTAACGATAGGAAACGTATACCTGGGCAGAGGGATAACCGAGTCATTCATCTCAGTAGTATGAAGGATAACAAGACTATTAGATTTCCAGCAATTAGGAGGAATGGTGTGACCTTTAAGGATGTACTAATAGGAGGTGAAGATACTGTAGGTAAAGAAAGGAAAATGAATGCAACAGTAGCACCAGGGCAGAGTGCGCTGGGAGGTCGTCAGGTCGGCAAAAGAAAACCGAAATCAATTAGTTTGAGTCTCATGTTTGATTCTAATGCAGAAGAAAACCAGTGGTTGCAAAGCTCAACAGTTGTGGAGATTAGGGAGGCCATATTATTGGGTGTTTCAGGGGTAGCGGAAGCTATGGAGAAAGTTTTGAGCTTAGCAAGTAGTTTCAATTTTGAGCCTAGAACTATGGGCGGCAGATTGTTTCTTTTAACTTTCAACAACACAAAAGAAATGGAGAACTTCATTGAAATTGTAGTGAACAAATCGGAAGAAGTGGGGAAAACCTTTGAATGGATTAAGCCATGGTCGGCTGAGGATGTAGATGGCAGCATTTTGAAATGGGTTCGAGCAGAATGCGTCCCGTTGCATACCTACAATATCCGTTTTTTCACAAGTCTAGCAAATTTATGGGGGTCATTTATCATGCTTGATAAGAACACTCGCGAGAAATGAAGGTTGGATGTGGCAAGGGTTGAACTTCCGCTGTATGTTGATGTGGTAATTGATAACAAAACCTTTAGAATTTTTACCTTTGATGATGGGGCAGTCGGGTTTCTACCGACGGTATATTCTTCGGATTCTGAGGACAGCGAGGATGAATCTGGGGATGTGAAAATGACCCAGCCGGGCTCAGTAAGGTTGAACGATGCAAAATCCGTTAGGGTTGAGGATAGGCATTAGCTGGAAAAACCAAATCGGGACGCTGATGAGGGAGGTACGATTGACAGAAAGCATGCACCGACGGTGGATTTGCTAGCCACCGGAACCCAGAGATTTCCGGGCGGCAAGGAAGATGATGGGACAAGGAAGAATGATGATTTACCTAGGAAAAGAAAAGTGGACCCAACTGTTGTTAACACGGCTGCCGCTGTTTTTGTAGAAGTCGAGGAGTTCATCGCAGAGAAGAAGTGTTCAAATAGGCTGGGGGTTGCAGATCTAAGGGAATTAGAGAACGGCAGATTGGAGGATATCGAGACTAGCAATCGCAGAGATAAGAGTATGGGCCTTTTTCTTATATTATTAAAGAAACAAATGGGCTAAAGTGTTATGATAGAGAGGATAATGGATCGCATGCTTCTCCCAGCGAAAAATCAAGTGGACTGAAGTGTTCTTTTTAAAAAACAAAAGATGGATCCAATAGCAAGCCAAACTTAGGTACGGTTAGTGAACAGCAGGTTCCAGTAAATATTTTTTGTGCGAAGGAGAGGTCTAATTTTAACATCGAGGGGCTGGTTGGGATTAACTCGGTAAGCAGGGATGGTTCTGGCAGGAATGGAGTTATTTTGGAGGATCTAAAAATTAGTGACAATTTAGTTAATGTTCAGAGTCACGAACTGTTTGAGGATAATGAGCGGGTTTATGGTAATATTAGTACAGAGTTGGTGTCGTTGGACGAAGACTTTGAAGTTCGACGGAAAGAATTATTGCAGGATAGGAGTTTGTCGACGGAAAATTGGATAGACTTGGCTTTTGACAGTAAGAAGAGTAGGAAAGGTAAGCGAGCACAGAGGCTTAAACCGGGTAAAAAGGGTAGATTTTCGTCTGGTGGTAAATTGAAGAAAAAGGGTTGTCTGAGTCCAGTCGGTGTGTCAGGATATCAAGGCAGACAGATAGGTTCTGATGTTGAAGCAGATAGGATATTAGGCTTGATTGCAGATATGGGTTTTCAACTGACGGTCTTGCGAGAGGAGGTAAAGAAGTGCCTGAAAGAAGATTGCTGCGTCATCCAAGGTCTGTAAGCGATTGCGTTATTCCTTTGTGTTTTATATTATCATTTTTACAATGTTTATGTCTTTTAATTTTAATGGCTTGGGAAAGGGTCCCAAGAAAAGAGCTATAGCTAGGGTAATTCGTAATATTAACCCTAGGATTGTGTTTTTGCAAGAAACTAAGATTAACAACCATAGTGTTAGGATAGGTAGGGTTTTGTGGAAAGGAATGGATATAGGATCGGAATGGATTAATGCAACAGGTACGGCAGGGGGAATAGTGACTTTGTGGGATCGGAGTTCTTTTGTGTTAACAGATGTAGTTAAAGGCCATAGTTGGTTGTGTGTAAGGGGCGTATGGAAACCTTGTAATATTGAGATAGTGTTATGCAATATATATGCACCTAATGATAGAGTGAGGAGAACGATATTATTTGAGGAGCTGAAGCAATGTAGGGATCAACATAGAGTGTGTTGGGTATTAGGTGGGGACTGGAACGAAATAGTGGAAGTGGAGGAAAGATCGTCATGTTCCAGTAGAGATGGTGGTATGAGAGAATTTGGTGAGTTTATAGAATCTGAATGTTTGGTGAATATTCCTATGTCTAATGGGAAGTTTACATGGAGTAACAACCAAAAACAGTTGGTGTCAAGTAGGCTGGATAGGTTTTTGTTTGATCCAGAACTGTTGGAACTAGTCCCCTCGGTTATGCAGTGGGTATCTGAGGATAGAGTTTCGGATCACTACCCGGTGGTCCTAGGAAAGAAGGAGGTAGATTGGGGTCCGTCACCGTTTAGGTTCTTTAACTGGTGGAGTAAAGAAGAAGGCTTTAGAGAGTGTGTTCAGGAGGTATGGGGTAACAATAGAGGGGGTAATCTGGCTGTGAGGTTAAAAAATGTTAAAGTAGCCATCAAGAAGAGGTTTAGGTTCAATAAAGATTCCTTATCTAATAAAATTCACAGGAGTGAAAGGGATCTAGTGGAGTTAGAAGCCCAACAGAAGTCTAATCCAGATGATATGGAGCTATGGTATAAATGGAGATAAGTGAAAGATAGGATGTGGCATTTGAGACAAAAAGAGTTTGAGCAAGCCAAACAGAAATCAAGATTGTTATGGCTGCAAAAAGGGGATTGTAACTCTAAGTTCTTTCATATTATGGCTAGATCTAGGGTTAGGAGGAATTTGGTTAGTTCGATAAATATTGAGGGTAGGACTCTCAGGGATCCTCAATTGGTGAAAGAAGGGATCGCAGAGTTCTTCGAGAAACACTTTGATAAGAGAGGTTGTTATGTTAATTCGTGGGGTCTGGGTGTCAAAAGGCTTTCAGAGGAAAGCGCGAAGTGGTTACAAAGAGGTTTCGAGAAGGAAGAGGTAAAGCTTGCGGTATGCTTTGAAGAGATCGGCGTGGCTTGCTGCGGATGTTCGAGTGTCTTTTGATATGGAGGAGGCTTGATGCCGTCTTTTAATCTGAAGTTGCTGTCATAGTCTTTGTTCACAGGGTTGTGTGCAGTATATGATGTTGTTCAACATGTTCGATGCGGTGCTGCTGTTTTGGCTTATCAAACATCATGTTCGATGAGGTGCTGCTGTTTTGGTCTTTCATACGGTGTATAGGATCACCGGGGAAGAGCTAGGTTTTTGCTTAAAGAGTAATAAAGATGTGTAAGTGTGTGATACTTTTTTAGAGTGTTTATGGAGTTAGTTTGTGTGATATTGCGTGAGTCAGTGTGCTATTGTCACTGGTGTGTACAAAATGAGTTTTTGGTTGAATGAAAGTTTTTGCTTGGCTGTTCGAAAAAAAAAAACAAACTTGAAAGGAATACTAAATTACAATCCCCTTTGATTTCGTCTAATCAGATACCCCCTTAAAGTTAGAGCCATTGACAATCAAATTTTATTTTCTTATCAGTAATTACTTGTGCACAACACCTTTTTTGTCATTTACAAAATTAGGATCATTTTTGTCCGTACCAACCCACTAACTATTAGTTTCATTCACAAATTAAATGGTATAATGGTCCAAATAACAACTACTTGTTGTGTATGATAAAAAATTGTATATAAATCATCACCCTTTTCTAACTAAAGTTTGTTTGTTTGTAACATGGCATTGATAATTTGATATACGCTAGTGTTGCCGAGCTTTAATGATTAATTATGTTTATTTTGAATAAAGTTCACTTAGTTTGACTAGGGTTGATGGTGGTTACTTTATGTTATCCTGGGAGTTCTATGAAGATCTTAGGTGATTTGCAATATGGACCGCAAGAGCATACAGAGTAAGGTAAGTTTATTGGGTTCTAATTCAAAATCAATTGGCTATGAGTGGAGTATCCCATGACTCTTATAAAACTCTTTACAATGTCACTCTTCGTCGAAGTGGAACATTACTCAACACGCCCTCTCTTATGTGGCATTCTTATTTTTATTACGCCTAACACGTGGATACTTATGAGTTACGTGGAGTTCGTGTGACTTTTGACCAACTATGGGTGAACCTTGCTCTGATGCATGTAAGTTTGTGGGGTTCAAACTCAAAACCAATTAGTTATAGAGAAGTAGAGTTGTATTCAATATACTCCATATAAAAAACATAGTCCTAAATTTTAATATTTAATCACATGTGATTCAATATAAAATTACATGTGATTCGGTATACAATCACATGTGATGGTAAAATCATTACATGTTAATTACGAAAATGTCACTCCGCCCAAATTTTTAAAATTCAATCTGAACCATTGTTGGGGCTGATCTAAGGGCTAAGATTAGTCCATTGGGACTATGCAATAAGTATGGACTATGTTGAACATTTTTCTAGAGAAGTAACCCAGGACCTTTATAAAACTCATTACATAGTCACTCTTCGTTCGATATGAGACATTACTCAACAAGTAGTCCTATCACGGCACCGTGAATCCGTGACCATGGCATGATGACACTGATGTATCCTTTACTAGTCCGCCTCCCCCATCATAAGAAGCATGGTCATTGCCATGACACCGTAATGGTCTTTTAGTTTCAAAGTTTAAAGGTAATAATTTTTATGACACATCCATTTTTGAAAGAAATAGTAACACATACTAGCTATTTTTACAAAGCTATATTAATTTTTTTTTTATTTTTTTTATATAGAGGTGTAAGTAAGCTCGCCAATCTTTAGTTTTCAAAGTTGGGCTAGAGCTTGATGATATAGTAGGGCATGAATTTCCTTTAAAAAAATTTAGAAGCTAAAAGATAAATAAGTCACCGGTTTGTGTACGTTTTTGTCGTTATGCGATCTGATTTTGGCTTTATGAATTTTGAACTAAATGATATATACATGTCACTTACCTAATTAGAGAAAATAACATGTGTGAAATTCTTCTCAATTTTCTAATAAATTCTTTTATACCTTTTACAACCAAACATTTGAAATATTCATCACTTAAGTCATAATTTGATCCAAATCATATTGACATTATAGATTAAGGAAAATAGATATCTGCTTAATAATCTTGCAATTAACGACAATTATCATACAGATTATTGTTTTTCTTTATTGGGACGGTCGATTATTTAGTCCTAAAATCAGTACATGTGACAAAACTACTCTATGTTGTCACATCAATTAAGTGAAGAATCTCTATGGTTTTTCAATCCTAGATTCGACATCAAAATTGGAAGCATCGGCTCATTTTTTTTCTTATTGTTATCATTACAAATACTCATAGGTAATATGAACATTAAAATCAAGGATTAGTACATTATTTTAAAATCGGTATTTGTTTTCAGTTTAAGGAAACAAAGAATTTGACCTAATCATTTATATTGAGAGTAACATAAGTGGTTTAAAATAGTTTTTGACAACAAGACAGGGTTACAAAAGTTTAAAATAGTGGCCAAAATTAGAACATTAATACTTTTGGGCCATTTATGTAAAATGTTTACTGTTGATTTATATATACGCCCCTCGTCCCCAAGCATGCATTTTCACTGTAGCAGGCTCTCCTCTCTTTCTGTCGCTCTGTCTGTCTCCCTCTGTCTGTCTCCCTCTGTCTATGGAGCGAGGTTTCCAGTCGCTGCTTCTCACCGGAAAATACTCAGTCGGCGATGATGATTTTTCGCCGGTGGCAAATCCCGACGAGGCGTATACGAATCGTGAACTCAGTTTTCAGTCACTAAGTTACGATAAATCTCTGATTTCGTCGCTGCACTATCCATACGGTTCACCGTATGAACAAATCATCGCCGGAAGTATTCAGAGTAAGAAGATCGATGAGATTTCGAAGGAATACGGCAAATGGAGGTCCGTCAAAAAGCTGAAAAACGAACCTGCAACGGAGCACTTGAACTTTTCTCAGGCGATTACGTTCGGTCAGTTACCGGAGCTCCGATCAATGGAAAAAGTGAATCAAGAGGAAAATCGTCTCAAACAGAAGTTTTCTCCAAAAGCACCTACCACCAGTAATCACGTTCTCGAACCGATGGTAACAAACTTTCAATTGACGGCGAACTACTTCGCTCCGGCGCCGGTACTGCAACCACTTCTACCTCCTTTACCTCCTCCGGCGAAAATGTCGTCTAGAGATTACGCACGTAAAAAGCGGAACACGCTCAGCGATAAAACGCGGTCGTTACAGAAGGTGCTGCCATGGGATAAGAAGATGGACATGGCGACGATCTACGAAGAAACTTTCAAATATATCCATTTCCTGAAAGCACAAATCTCTGTTTTGGAATCCATGCCTATTGCATCTCCTTCGTCTTCCAATTTCGGATCTGGAAACCCTAGGTTCTGTAACCTATATGGCGGATTGGGGAAATTGAACAGGCAACAATTGCTGGAGGTTCTGGTTAACTCTCCGGCTGCTCAGTCGATTCTGTACTCTAAAGGTTGCTGCATTTACTCAATCGAACAGTTGATCTTGTTCAAGGATGTTGCAGAGAAGAGGTTCTTCATCTCCGGTTCTTCAATTTTCTAAGGTAATTTTTAAACATTCAATTGATTCTCTGTTTAGTTTCTTCATCATTTGATATATATATATATATATATATATATATTTTTTATAAAATTGATCTTTAATCATCTTCTTTTCTCATAATTACACAGCAGAGTCATGCATCCGGTGGTGTTTAGCAAAAGTCCGGCGGCGGCAGCTATAGGTTGGTGAGTAGGTTAGTAGCAATAGATGCAGATTTACGTCTCTCTAATCATTAGGTTAGGCTTATGTGTAAATCATATCAAAATTTACCATGCACCATTTCATCAATCATACTTTTGAGTGTTGAATCATGCATATTGTGCTTTCCAAACATTCTTAATTCTTGCTTACAAGTTACAACGATTGAATTGATTAATAATCGTATGTGGCTATGGCGTCGTATTGGTGTTTTTTCAATAACGTATCTTATGAGAAAAAGAAGAAAACATCATAAAACGACAAGGTTTTGGAGGCCTGGCTACCTTCACCTAGAACGATTTTATATTATTCTATTTTATTTTTTATAATTAATAATTTAATCTAGCAAGTATCTTATAAAAAGACAAGTGTGACTTAAGAGAATAAAGCTATCTTTAGTTAGAAGGAAATAAATATATTGGACAAGACAATATAATGGAGGATGTAATAGAATATGAGTCTTTACCGTTTTGACAGTTACCGTTTTGTCAAAATGAAATGATCATTGATGTTTTATAGAGAGAAATAGAAATAGGAATGAAATAAAATAGATTTTAGGAGAAAAAAAATTAAAATATAGCACTTCATTTCATTCTCCAAGGAAAAACATTCATTACCCGAGTATTGAAAATTCTTTAAACGGAGTGAATCACATCATGCACGTAATAACTTGTTTCATTTCTACGTTACTAACAAATATTTTCTAAAAAAAATGAAATGATGATTCTTTTCTTTACTATTTCAACATAACAAATTACATATTACAAATAGAACTTAGTGTAGAATTGGCAGTTCTTATTTAAAGGAGAGGTGATAATGAACTCCATATATTATTATCCTGTGATAAGTAGTCAAATGAAGTAAAAAGAAAAAATAAAAGAATATATAAGAAATTATATATCATAAAAATATAAGAGTTAATTACTGATTTGGTCCCTGTGGTTAGCACTTTTCTACTGGTTTGGTCCCTAACTTTGAAAAACTACGTGGATAGTCCTTACTGTAGCAAAGTTGTTGCATGTTTGGTCCCACTGTAGCAAAGTTGTTGCATGGTTGGTCCTTCTTCCACTTGAAAAGACCAATATGCCCTTACTCTTTTAATTTTTCATTTTCTTTAATTATTAATCAATATTTAAATATTATTTAATATTTATTTTCTTTTTTAAAAATAATCAAATAGCAGAATTGGTCTTTATCTCTCTCTCTCACTCTCTCTCTCTCTCTCTCTCTTTCTCTCTCACTCTCTCTCTCTCTCTCGCGTATCTGCTAACAGCCTCCCCCCCACCTCCCCAAGAGCATCCACCGCCACCATAACCTGCTAATGACCGCAACACCATAACCTGCTAATGACCGCACCACCATACCATCGTAATCTCCTTCATCATCTTCCTGTATCCGCATATTTGGGTTTTTATGTAAACGATCTGTTAGAGGATCTGCACTTCATCGATATTAGGGTTTTTCCCAGATCTGCACTTGTGTAAACGATTTTGTGTAAACCCTTTGACGACTGATATTTGTTCTTGAGTAAACGATTGAAGATCTATTCATCGATATTTGGGATGAAGGTGTTCAATCAACGGTGAAGAAGGCGGTGGTTAGGGTTTTCTTTCGAGATGGCGGTGGAGTGGCAGAGATGGCGGTGGTTAGGGTTTTCTTTCGAGATGGCGGTGGTTAGGAAGGTGGTTTTCATAGATCTGGTTAGGTGGTTGTGGTTGGGACGGTGGTTTTCATAGATCTGGTGGTGGTGGTTGTCTGTTATGTAACCCGAGAGAGAGAGAGAGTGAGAGAGACGGTGGCTATGTGGTGGTGGAATGAAAAGGTTGTGGTGGTGGTGGTGGTCTGTTATGTAACCCGAGAGAGAGAGAGAGACGGTGGCTATGTGGTGGTGATAGAAAAGGTTGTGGTGGTGGTGGTGGTGGTGGTCTGTTATGTAACCCGAGAGAGAGAGAGAGAGAGAGAGAGATAGAGAGAGAGAGAGAGAGAGTAAGAGAAGAGAGAGAGAGAGAGAATAAGAGAAGAGAGAGAGAGAGAGAGGGGGTTAGGGTTTTATTATTCTAATATATTTATTATTTTTAAAAAAGAAAATAAACATTAAATAATATTTAAATATTGATTAATAATTAAAGAAAATAAAAAATTAAAAGGGTAAGGGCATATTGGTCTTTTCAAGTGGAAGAGGGACCAACCATGCAACAACTTTGCTACAGTAGGACCAAACGTGCAACAACTTTGCTACAGTAGGGACTATCCACGTAGTTTTTCAAAGTTAGGGACCAAACCAGTAGAAAAGTGCTAACCACAGGGACCAAATCAGTAATTAACTCAAAATATAATTCTGGTCTTGTCTCACGAAAGAAACGAGCATGGGCGGCAAACTCATGCAAAATAACGGTATTTTGAAAGCTTGTAGTTTCTTTTTTTCAAGTTCTAGAAAGTTCCGTCGTCAGAAAGTGTGACAATATATTGTTTAGTTTTTGGATTTATATAGTTCTTAACTTCTTAGACTGCCCGCATCCATCGCGTGGGGGCCGAGTGAGGGCCGCTCACGAGCCCAGCACACCATCGCTGGCATGCGTGAGGAGCTGCTCACGCTCACATCCGTGAGCCGGGTCGCGCCAGTGAGAGAGGAGGAGGGGAGAGTTGACCGTTGGGGGGTAGCCGTTGGGGTGGGTTTTCAAATTTTTTTTTTATTTAATCCATTTATCTCCTATAAATACACATATATTTAACCCTTTTTTTCACACAAAATTTTACTCATCTCATATATTCTTAAATTCATCTTTTCTCTCATCAAAAATATATTTCACAAATGGACAAGGGCAAACAATCGTTCAAAACCCCACTACGGGTTTCAAAGACGGGAAAAGGCACGAGCTCGCAACCGACCGCACCGGATAACATGTTCGGGATGTCATCTCCACCACCGAACTACATCCAAAATATACAACAATTTCCAATGTATTCACCTACTCCAATTCCCGGTGGTTTTCATAGTGGAGTTTACCGGCCACAACCCCAGTTGTTCAATCAATTCCAAATGGGTTTTTCGGATTTTCAAAACATGACTCAAGGTGGTTTTACAACCCTCCTTCAAAACCAAACGTATCTGGGTGATGATGAGCCTGAGATGGAGGAAGATGAGGACGAGGAGGCTATTCCCGACACCCCACGCGAGGAGGTGGTACCCGAAACACAACCCGATCCCGGGCAAAAAGGAAAAAGAAGGGCGGTGTCGTGGAGTGCCGGGGAAGAGGTTTTGTTGGCTACGACATGAGTTACAATATCCGAGAATTGTGTAACCGGCAACAACCAAAAAGCAAGTAAGTATATATATATATATATATATATATATATATATATATATATATATATATATATATATATATAATTTAAATATATATGTTATTATTTAAATATATATATTATTATTTAATATATTTATGTATTATTATTTGTAGTAAATTTTTGGGGGAAGGTGCGTGATTTTTACAACGAAAAGAGAATGGACTACATTGAACGCACCAAAGACCAACTCACGAGCAAGTGGAACGATATGCGGAAAAAAATAACTTTGTTCAATGGCTTGTACAATAATTTCGCCAACAACCCCCAATCCGGATGGAGTGAGGTGAACATCCTCAAGAAAGCCAACAAACAATATCGGCTAGAAAATAAAAATCAAGCGTTTGCTCACGAGGAGGCATGGAGGAAATTGAAAGACCATCCTAAATGGTCAAATGTGCCCCAAATGATGGTTGAAACCCCGAGACCATCTAAAAGGAGCAAGTCTTCGGACCCGTTAACCCCGCACACTGCGTCTTCCAATGCCGGGGTGAACATCGATCTTAACTTAGAAGACATCGACGAGGATGACGATGATGTTCAAGTTCACGAGCCGATACGCCCACCGGGGCGGGACAAATCTAAGCGTGCTAGCAAAGAAAAAAACACGGGAAGAGGCTCGGGCTCGGGTATCATGGACGTGATGGCGGAATTCAAGGATTACGTTGACAAGTTCGCATCCGGGAACGAAGAAGTGATTAAAACCGAGCAACAAAAAATAAAGGCAATGAATAACGTAGCCGAGTCGATAAGAGAGAAAAACCGTCTAATGAAAGAAAGACAAGAAAGCAAAGATTTCGATTTTGTCTATGGCCGGCACAATCATCTTACGGGGGAAGCGTTGGATGCGGTGAACAAACGAAAGGATATTATCAAGAAAAATACGGGTGGTAGATTTTCCTTTTTTTTAAAATTATGTACTTTTTATTTTTATTTTTTTAAGTTATGTACTTTTTAATTTTTAATATTTGAATTTATATTATTATTTAGTGTTTTTTATAATTATTATGTTTTAATTATATTGTTTTAAAAATTAAATAATGTTAAAAAAAAGATAAAAAAAGAATAAGAAAAAGGATGTGAAGGGTGTGATGGATGCAGGTAGGGGTGAGCATGGGACCCGGTAGACCGAAAAAAACCGACAAACCGGACCGCACCGGACCGAGACTGGTCAGGACCGGGCCTGGTCGGTCCGGTCTTCGGTCCTTGTTTTTTATAGATTTCAGGTTTCGGTCCGGTCCGGGCCGGTTTTGTTTGATATCATGTATAAAACAACTAAAAGACCGAAAAAACCGAAGAACCGAACCGAACCGGACCGGACCGGGACTAGTCGGTCCGGTCTTCGGTCCTAGTTTTCTCTACATTTCGGGTTTCGGTCCGGTCCGGTTTTTGAACCGATCTCATCCCTAGATGCAGGGGTTTGTGTGATGTGATGAGAAAATGGTGGGATGCTGATGTGACGCTGATGTGGCTATGTGAAGGGTGTGATGGATGCTGGTAGCCTTATACACCAATATATATAATAATATTGACAATATGAAAATACGTATATAATTATAATATCATGTTTTCAGATTCTGTTGTTAACCAATTAAATTACATTGTATTTTCGCCCAATTTGTCGATAACAAACAATGACAAATATGTACCTAATAAGAAAATATTTACACAATAAACATTTCTATATATAAATATTTACTAGCATCGTACCCGCGCAATGCTGCGGCAACGAATAGTTTTTGTTTTACAACATTTCATTTTCTTGAATGAGTAATGATATGTTATTCGCAAATGTCACAAAAAAAATTCTTCGGCAACATGTCCATTTTTTCAAATTTTCTTTTCTTTGCATCAACTATTTTATTAATTTTAAAAATAAATTCTAATACACATTAAAATAAGTAAAACTATTTATATTAATGAAATAAAGAGAGATAAGTTAGTAATATTTTGAAATTGTTTTGATATAGGTAGATAATTGTGTTTTTGTAAGAGTATATATTAAATGAATAAAACATTAAAGTAAATTAAGAAAGTGTAGAATGGTTAAATTTTTGAGTGGATGAGATTAGTTTAAATAGAATGGAAGGTCAAGATGTTTTGATTGAAATTTAAGAAGTCTTAAAATTAAAGAGGAGAAAGAGTGTTAAATGATTTATATAGTAGTAAAGATATATTTAATTACATAATAGAGTAAATACATTAGATATATTGATAAATAGCATTACAGTATTATTGCTAGTGAATAATACCAACCTGATAAATAGAAAAACACATGAAAAGTATGCTGCATAAAAAAGTTCCACGCCAATTTTAAAAAATTATAGACAAAATTATCAGTAACTATTACTATCATTGAGTTATTTTCAATAATATCCATATAAAAAACATAATTTTGAAATTTTAATATTTACAATCACATGTGATTGTACAAGCATCACATGTTAATTACGAAAATATCACTCCGCCCAAAATTTTAAAATTAAATCTAGACCATTTATGTGACTGATCTAAATGTTAAGAAGTCCCTTAGAACTATGAATCAAGTACGAACCATATTAAAATTTTCTCTATCACTACCTCAAAATGCAAATTTTATTTAAATGTCTTATAAACTCTAGTTAATAAATCATCTACTTTTATTTTTGGGCTTGGTGTAAAGTTTTGAAGTAGTTTTTTTTAACGACAGAACACACTCACACACTAATATAATCATTATTCTACACATACCCACAACGGAACTTGAACCGACCACCATCGGTCATAAGGACACATTTCAACAACTTGATACCATTAGACTACAAGCTATTTGGTAGCTTTTTAAGTAGCTACTATCTATCTTTCTCAATTCCTAAAAATGAAGTGAAGTCTCTTGTTGCTTGTACTGCCTTGCGCTTATGTTTGCCAGCTCTTTTAATCTATTAGTGAAAAGAATAAGAGTTGTTTCTTTTTCTCTTTCGACGAATACTTGAGTCCACTTAAAAAAAACACGAGTTATCTAGTATCCGGTTCATGATCAATATCGAATTCTTATAATACATCGTCATTTCCTTATGGACTTCTATTATGTTCTTGTTCTTTATCCATCTAATATACAGTTTATGTAGCTTTTTGAGCATATCTTCCATGACACGATCACCAAATGCAAGACAAAGGTCCCAATGAGGGAATTTTCTACCTCTACATTTGTCTACATACTTGTGTACCTAAGAAACCAGGCAATAAGAAATAAATTTACTTATTTAAAGGTATAAATAAATCATTAAGTATACTTTAAGTCGATATATTTAACTGGGTATATGCTTGTCGAACTAATTGCGGTGCTTCAAGCGTGTTATTTACATTTCGGTCTTTATCCAAAACCACTTATGTTGTTCCATCCTAACATGATATGCACATCAAACCAATCACTTTTCACTCTTCATCCATGATTGTGTATGTGGTTTCGCTTTTAACCCATGCTTAAAAACATTACCTTATTTGAATTGAGATTCCGAGTTAAGCATATCAAGCATAGCTTAAACAAGTGCTTCTGTGAAGGCTTACTAATGAAACCCATATAAACATCAAAGAACTTCCCATGCCTGACTACTGTTGAAGTTAAAAGTTGTTTCTTTAACAAAACCTACAACTGGGTTCATTAGATACAGAGTGAAAGGGCTTGAATGATTGGCCTGAAGTGATGAGCCCACGGGTCAACCCAACCGCAGCAACTTTATGAACGTTAAGTTAAAGGGTGGCTAGCCGGTTAATGAAAGTCACCACTGAACCCAGCACAATTCTGGTTCTATATGAGAACATTGTTTATAGAAACACATAACCAAAATTGATTAGCTACCAACCAAAGGCATCACTTATAAAAAAAATGGCGCATCAGGCTGGCCACTGATGAGACGTTGCTAACAGAAATTACTGTTGTCTGGGTGGAAACAAAACACAGGGCAAAAAAAAAAAAAAACAAATCAAGATAAAACATTCTCCCAATTCATCACCCAAGTTCACTAGAAAAAATCAAAAACGCATGAAAACCATCATTAAAAGGTTAATGATCCGCATATTAAGGGGTTCGCAACAAATTCCATAGCTTAATTGAAATCTGAAAACATCACTTCGGCATTTTTGCAAACACTTTGTGGGTATTGCAACTCAACCTAGTTATTGGAGCTCGATATAAAGAAAGAATAAACGATGACAAATCAAGAAATGTTGAATTGAACTCACTTGAGATTGCCAACTGGAAAGCAGAAATACCAAGCTCTAATTGCTATGAGATTGCCACGGAGGAGGAAAAAGCAGGAATAAAAACATGATGTCAGGATACATTGAGATGCTATTGAGACTTTGAGAGTAATTATCATGTATTGTTAGTTAAAGGGTATATTTGCCACTCTTCATCTAATCTACACACATGAAATGGGAGAAAAACAAAACGTACTGTGTTAAATGAAAAGATGGGAACTTGAAGATTGAAATTCTTCTAAGTAACATGTTTTTCCTTTCCCTAGACTTATACAAGCAACCTTTTACAAATAATCAAATATCGGAATGGTGTTTTTCTATCCATTCCCCTTTCATCCAAACAAATAAGACCTTAGAGTTTTTTACTGATTAAAAAACCTTGAGCAACTTTGAGTTCGTGCTTGCTGCCTAGACCTAGTTGCTCTAAGTTGGACCCAAACCGATTTTCCTAATTTCATCTACGATTATGTCAAGGTTCAGGTATTTTGTAGATAATACTAGATAATAGATTCTAGTTTGAATCCAGCCTGTGCTTTAGTCTCCCTGGTTGTCGACGCTACTCCTTGGGAGGTACCAAATATATGACTACTTGAATCGAGATATTGAGCCTAGAGAGTCCAGTGGCCTATAAAAAGCGGTCTCAGTGGAATCTATATTCTCAAAATGCCGATTCAAGTAGTCATTTATTTGGTTTTACAACACTTAACTAATGTAGTAATATTTTAACTGTTTCCAACTTCCAATACAATTAAAATTAACTATTTCTAAAAATTAAACTTTTGTTTTCCTTGATACAAGCAGTAAGTCGGTCTCTTTACTAATATAACTCAATGACAATGGGTACTGTTGTTATTGTTGTTGGTAGACCCAGAATCCCAGATAACCAGATTATAAAACCTGAATACTCAATACCATACTAGAAAGGAGAAAAGAAATATGTGTCAAGTGTCAACTTAATACAGTTTCTTTCATTTCCCAGAATTGCCATAAACATTCATATATTTGTACATCCCTCCAAAAAGGGAGTCCAGATTAACCATAGGGAGCACCAAGCCCGATCTTAACCACGTAGTTCTAGGCAGAAACCACTGTACCATACTGATTTATCAAAGCAGTTTACAAAGGTACTATAGGCATGCATGTAAGCAATTGCAGTTAAAGATGATGCCATGGATGATTAACAAACAATGAGAATATTGTACTTGTATTGTGTTTGGACTTTGAAGAGGATAATTAAGTATCTTTTTATATGCTAAAAGTAGCCGTTGAAACTTGACAGAGTAAATTATTTTAACTTAATATGACCCATAAATTAAAGAAAACCAATAAACAGAGCGTGATGTGATCACATCAGGCCAACCTCCCACACTGCCCCCTCTAACATCATTCGCTCATTGTTGTGGTAAGAGAAGAAATTACTAACAAAGGAATGTTCACAATAACTATTAACTAGATCATAACTTCATTCATAAACTACAAAAAAAAAATCGAATTAAAAACATGAACTGCTGAAAACAAAATACTTGGCAATAAATTCACTTTGATACCTAAACCAGTTAAAAGTATTAACTCTTGCACAAACAAATAGTTAAGAGAACTAGTTAATTTATATATGGATCCAAATGCCAACAAAGTTTCCCATCTAATACTGGAAACTGTTTGGTAGCTAGATATGTTGCATTCTACACCTTTTAGGCTTTTACCCATATATCTTTCAAGAATATAGCAAGTGTTTGATGATTATATTCATCATTCTAGCCTCCAAAGCAATTATATGCAAATGCCAAGGCCCAAGTGTAATTAAAGTGCGGGCGATTGACAATGGGGGCTTCAACCCACCTTTCTTTTTCTACTTATTATACAGAGCCAAAAAAATAAAAGTTCAACATCTTAATATTATCTGCTTCTTCAGCCCAGGAACACTAAATAACATAACATTAAACCACATCTCTAAGCATCCTATGAGCAAAGAGGCAACAATGTAGTTCCTAAAGTAATTCTAGACACAGAAATGACCAAGAGATAGCATGACTTTCATAGTTGCAAGTAAAAAGATAACTCACTTACCTTGCTGTCTCCACATCACCTATGTTACTCAGCAATGCGATCCTCTTCTTATGCAACACAGCCTCGTCTGTAAAAAGTGCTTTCCATTTCTCATCCATTTCTTTTGCTTTATCTTCCCCAATCAAACTCAAATTTTCCTTGACCAATGTGACAACACCAGCAGGAAATTTCAAAGATGTTGAAACTTCTGCATTCAATCCAGCATTCCAGTATACATACAATGCCTCAAAATCCTCCGTTTTTGGCATCTTTTCTGCATCTTCATCCTCATTTTTCACTTCGATTTTGGGCTTGACTTTAGAATGCCTGATTTTGGATTTTGCACTTGATCCACCAGCAGCAGCCACAGTCTCACATCCACCAATTCCCCATATCTTCTTTGAAAGCTCGAACAGCTTATGCTCATGAGGCTTAGGAAACACAGGATCTTCACCATTATCACTCACTTTCTCTGAGTTAACTCGAAATTTCTTCTTCAATCTCCTTATTTTTTCATACAATTGACTCTTTGAAGCATTCCCTGGAATAGATTTCATGGTAAACTGATAAAATCCGTCCATATCAGATAAAGGGGAACGCCCGTTTCTGGATTGATAATCGATAAATCCTTGCAACAACGTAAGCTCATCCTTATCGCTCCAAATCCTTTTCATTACAGATTTCTTTTCATCGTCAACGTCGCCATTCAAGACCTTGATTTTCTTTTTGTCCTTGAGATCTAATACAGAAGAACGGCGCTTCGATGTGGCCGTCTTCTCAGGGGTTTCAAAAGAACTAATTTTTTTCGAAGGTCTGATAGCGAAATCTGAAGCAGTAGGCGATATCACATCAGATTCGAATTCGAAGATCGATGACGATTTGGGGGTTAGGGTTTTTGGCTTTTCAATCGGATTTTTCACAGGAGGGGGTGTTCCTTCTTCCGATTCTGATTCTAGTTCTTCTTCTGTTGATGATTCCGCTGCTTTTGAGTTAGGGTTTTGTAATTTGGGTTTTTGAAGGGGATTTTTCACAGGTTCAGGGGTTTCTTCTTCAGATTCCTCTTCTTCATCATCTTCTTCTTCTTCTTCGGATGATGACGTCGATTCTCGTATTGTTTTATGTTTGATAATTTCTTGTTCTTGTTCGTCCTCTGTTTCATCATCATCGGACGAAGCAGATGGAGGATCGTCTAGAGGAGTAGAATGCTTGGAAGCCATTTGTTGATTGCAGATCTGGTTAGATATTAAACGAAGATTACCAGGGTTAGAAGGAGGGCGTAACAGTTCGAGGCATAGTTTTGATTTAGAAGACGAGCATGAAAAAATTAGGGTTTTATTGTGGGCTACGAGGCTCGGGGAATCGGTGAAATGCTTCCCTTTCAAAAAAGATTGGTTAAAGTTGCGCAATATCACGAAACTTGTCTTAATGTTATAATATGGTATTTAAAGTATTTTTTTACTCATATGATCATTAAACTTATAAGAAACGTGCTAATATGCCCATTTTTTAACCCGTAACCGGCTTTGCAGGTAATTCTTGATTTTAAACTTATTTTCAAGAGTCAGGATAAGGTAGGAATTTTGTCATATTGTTTCAATATGGTACTTAGAGTTTTTTTTCGTTTGTACACATCTAACATCTTTTAAAAACTTTATTTTTTTCTCCATTTTTTACTTTAATAACTCTATCTTTTCTTTGTAGATGGCAAATTCAGTTTTCTTGTCATCCAAAAGTTGTTTGTAGTCTTGTAATCTTGATTGTAATTCCCATTGACTAATTAGGAGTATTTTCACAAATTTCGATGGAGCTATTACACAGACTACAAAAGATTTTTGGATGACAAGAAAACTGGACTTGTCATGTACAAAGAAAAGATAAAGTTATTAAAGTCAAAAATGGAGGAAAAATGAAGTTTTTGAAAGATGTTTAGATGTGTATAAACGAAAAAAAAATAACTTTAAGTACCATATTGGAAAAATATGACAAGATTCCTACCTTATCCTGACTCCTGAAAATAAGTTTAAAATCATGGATTACCGGCTAAGCCGATCACGGGTTAAAAAATAGGCATATTAGCACGTTTCTTACAAGTTTAATAGTCATATGAGTAAAAAAAATATTTTAAGTACCATATTGGAACATTGAGACAAGTTTCATGCTATTATACAACTTTAACCCAAAAAGATAAAAGCACAACAAGAGTTAGGTGGTGTTCGATAGGTCGGATGTATTTTCTTTTATTGGCTCTTGATGTACGTATACTAGTTTATTGACTCGTACACGTACGGGTATTTTGAAAGTGTATTTGAGATATTAAATATTTTAAATAAAAATAATACAATAAATGAAATTTCACCAAAAACTACATATGTTAGAATTTTTAACAATAAAATGACTATATTTTTTGAAACACTTCTTTATAGACTAAATTTGTTATTTTGTTAGTAACATTACATTACCACTGTTATCACAAATCAAAATTTTAACTCTCTAAAAGATATATAGAAGTTAAAAATCAAAATATAATTTACTAAACCCAAAACAACAATAATCTAATTAGAAAGAACATGTATTAACTAATGTCATTTTCAGTAAATTCATATGTTGAAGTCAATCAGATAATATTCTGAACTGAAAACCGTCTCATATAATTTTTCACCATCATAAGAGATGATGCTACCAGATCTCTTTGTTAAACACTTTGATGGTTTATAGACTCTTGCATTCATGCGTATTAGTCTATTAGAGAAGTAAACTTAAAATGCATTATAAAAAAATAAAAAAAACTTAATTACCGTACATATACAAAAATTTCCAAATACATACATAAGAAACCAAATTATTTTTTTTGAAGTACTTTATACACAACTAACTCGAAAAATAACATAATTGAATATAAAACACGTTTAAAGTATGTAGATAACAACCAAACTATTAAAGACTAATACATAAAAAAAAATGAAAGGTAGACATACAAATTGTTTAAAATATATATAAAACAACAAAACACATAAGAAGCTTAAGCATGCTCAAATCATAACATCGCACGGATCAGTCAATAGACAATCTAGAAATAAGAAAAAGAAGCGAATATACTCAAGACACAAATTCTTAAATCAAGCAAAAGCAACAATATTTTAATAAACAATCATTTTACTTGATCAACCTCATTATTGAGAAAGAATAAAATGATAGTCATTAAAAATTAATAAAATGATAGTCAGTATAGACTATCAAATATAAAGAACAACTAAAAGTTTTTCATATATAGAGAAAATGGAAATCCAGATTCACATAACTATTAAATAAATGATGATTTAAGTGCACATGTCTAAGAGAAATAAACTACACATACAAATTTGTACACATGAGCATTACATGAGTAAACCTGAAATACAACATAATCTAATATAGAATTGTTTGATAATTTAATGAATCAAGTTAGTTGATAAAAAAGTTCATCTACATGCTTAAATCCGCTACCTAGTGACCACATGTCTTACCTCTAAAACGGGCTCCATTGTATTTTCACTTCTAAAGCTGAATTTTTGTACACCTTGCAAATGAAAGAAAAAAAATAACTCACGTGTTAATTATTAGAAAATAAAGAATTGTTTCTTGTTTTATGTATAAAAAATTAATATTTCTATTTTAATATTAAATTTGGTTAACTACCTACACTGTTAATATAATTTCAGGATCATCAAGAACAACTATCTTTATATCTCTAAATTTAGATTTTTAAACATATATAATATATCATCTTCTAATGATACATTTGATTTTTAAACCATATATAATATAAGGTTTCATACATCTTTCTAATAAAATTGAAAATGCTTTAAAATTAATAACTAAACACTTTGAATAACATATCCAAGTGACTGTTCAACACATCAACATAATCTCAAAAAAACTCACTTAGGTAAACAAAAAATTACCTACCCACTACTATTAATGGATAACAAAAAGTTAAGAATATACTAATTTTAAAAAAGTGTCATTTTACAATAAAATTTACACTGAAACGTATATAAAAATGAGACGGTGGTAAATATATAATTTATTTTTCTTTAAATAAAATATATCACAAGTTACTAAACATAATTTATAAACAACCCATAATTAATTATATTAATATACAACTTTTATAAAACCCCCTCATAGTTTCTTAAAATTCCCTCCCATGTTTTATAAATCCCCCTCACAATTTTCGTTAAGCCCCCTCACAATTGATTTAAAATTGAATTGATCGATTGAATCTTGCCAAAATTGTTTTTGAGAATTGATTGATTTTGAAATTGAGAGTTCCTATTGGTTAATTGAACTTGATTTAATGACTATTTTTAGAAAATTGGTAAGCCTTTATATATATATATATATATATATATATATATATATATATATATATATATATATATATATATATATATAGATAGATAGAAACTTTGGCAATGGTGTTTAATTTTAACTTGGTGTTACTAACTTACTAACAACTAACTTTGCCGTTAAAAAAAATATATATATATAATTTTTGTTTTACAAGTTAAAATAGATATTAAAAGATTTATTTTTATCTGTTTTAAAAAGACATAGACTCGCATCTTTTTTAAAATAGACATTCATCTAATAGCTCTTAACCCACGCCTCCATCTACTGCTTCTCTATCTCCCCTTTCGACAAAAAACCATTGACATCATCACCTCTTCATCAACCACTTCATTACCGACCGACGACCACCTACTTCTTCAACGTCGGCCATCGCCTTCTTCATCGCCGGCGTCAACATCTGTAGGGCTCGGTTGATAACTGCTTCATCTACCACTTCATTGTCGATGATTTCTAGTCCAGTCGATATCTACTTCACATTCTCATCTTCAAATCGATTACTAAGGTTAGGGTTTCTACTTTTCATCAATTGATTTTTTGTTCGAATATTCCCAACCGGTGATGGCTATGTTCCAAATCGACATTTAGGTTATGCTGCTTCACCGTCGCCATTTTCACCCTCGATTTCTTCTTCCTTCTTCTGTCGATGATTCAATTACGGGGTTTTCGATTGTGTTTTTTTTAGCATTGGTGAAAAAAGAGGTACAAAACAAATGGTCTATTCCATTATCAAAAAAAAAAAATAGTCCATCTATTGTTTGCAGATATGGAAATTGACATTAGATGTTTTACCTTTTAAAAATCAAACACCGTGTTTGTTTTTTTTTTTCTTATCATGTCTAGTGACTGCACACATGTTTAGAAAATGATAGTTGTTTTGCAAGTCAATATAGACATTAAAAGATCTAGTTTTGTATGTTCTAAGAAGACATTAACTCACCTCTTTTTAAATGTAGAATTGATTTAACAACCCTAAAACTACGTCTCCATCTACCGCTTCTCGATAACTCCTCTCAATCTCCATGTACTGCTTGTGATACGAACCCATCCCATACTAGGCCCGTATCATGCCATAAACCCAAGTGTAGAACTCACCCCCAAAAGCTAGCTTGAAGGGGGAGGGGACACCTAGACTTATAAGCCACCAACTTAATTTATATTTGGCCGATGTGGGATCATAACAATACCCCACGCTTGAAGGACCAACGTCCTCGTTGGTCACGGCTATGTTGGTCACGGTTGGCACCCCTCTTTTCGGGTCCAAGCCACCACTCCATAGGTCACCACTCCGAGTCCTCGTTGGTCACGGCTACGTTGGTCACGGTTGACACCCTTCTTTTACGGGTTCAAGTCACCACTCCGTAGGCCACCACTCCGAGTGTTGGAACCTTGCAAGATGGGGATGACTCTGATACCAATTGATACGAACCCATCCCATACTAGGCCCGTATCATGCCATAAACCCAAGTGTAGAACTCACCCCCAAAAGCTAGCTTGAAGGGGGAGGGGACACCTAGACTTATAAGCCACCAACTTAATTTATATTTGGCCGATGTGGGATCATAACAGCTTGATCAATAACTGCTTCATCGTTGGTCATTTCTAGTCTAATCGATTTCTACTTCACCTTCTCATCATTGAATCGATTACTAAGGTTAGGGTTTCTTTTTTTCATCCATTATTTTTTGTTCGAATATTCCTAATCTGTGATGCCTATGTTCCAAATCGATATTTTGTGGTTATGTTGTGGTGTGAGGACTCCCTCACTCTCTATTCTTAACTACAAAAGATAAATATTATTAAAAACTTGCAAGATGTTAGCAAAGAACAAACAAAGTTTCGAATATTACATCAAAAGGGCCTAGTATATCATTCTACTCAATTTAGGTTTATTAGTACTATCAGAATTATCAATATTCATATACGATGTTATCAACTTAGGACAAACACTACCTAAAATCAATATGTACAATTCATTTTTTAATATAAATATTAGTAGATATGGTTATATATGTGTCTTTAGGCATTTATTACACACACACACATATATATATATATATATATATATATATATATATATATATATATATATATCTTATTATTTACTACTTATAAACTTACTTTCACTTTATTTTCGTCACGCCTTTATTCATAATGTTTCTCCTAACATAATTAGTTGATAAATAAATAAGACATTTCTATGTTTTCTATATTTCTAATTTAATTCCGTCTTTATTCATTTTTCTCCCAACATAATTAGTTGATAAAATAATAAGACATTTCTATGTTTTCTAAATTTATAATTTAACTTTGTCGATGTTAAGATATGAATATTAAATTATGAAAGTTTTTATTTTATTGATATGTTTATAAATTAAAATTGTTATTTGGTTAACCTAAAAATAAATTCGAAGAGACTCGTTAACCTTTTTTTAAGTTCAGATTTAGGTCAACAAAACTACAAACCGATATTTCAGTTAACTAGGATATTTCAGTTAAGTGGTTATCCAGTAATCAAATGACTAGTGAGCTATCCAAGAACATATTAACACCCCAAATTTATAAAATTATTAAGTGATATGTTGAGTAAAAGTTGAGGAAAATGAACAAAAGTTGTAAATTATTAAATGGTTTAAAATTAAAATAATTGTTCTAAATATATCCTTGTTGGGATTTATAGATATCGTATAAATAAGTTGTAAGTCAAATAAGGGAGTAGGATACCCACGTTTGGGATATATACCCCAAATACCAGCAACACCTCCTTTCTTCTTCTTCTTCCCATATACGATCACACACACACACACACGTCTCTCTAAATCTCTAGAAGAAACATGAAGATATACCAAATATTAAGCTCCTTTTGGGAATTTGGAAAGTTGATTGAAGATTTAGCAAAGAAAGATTAACATCAATCACTTGATGTATCATTTTCAAGAAAAGAAACAGTTACCTCATGTAATTTGGATATCTATTGTACTATCATTCTCATATCGTAAAGGGTTATACATGAAACAACTGTCATGGTGCACAATTAATAAGTAAGACTCTACCATCCTACAATCTATAGACAACTAAAGGTTATCACATAATAAACATCACAGAAACCCTAATTTCCCAACCATAAATCTAACTCTAACCTATGTATCTAAATCAATTATGAATAAACAATGATAAATAATATCTGAATTTCTTATAAGTACAACACTTCATGCCCACTTCTGACGCGTCAGTTCCATTTACGCTAATCAACAAAATATGTGTACAAAATCAGCCTCAATTACGAAGGATTATAAGGGAACTAATCTCGAATAGCATTAACCTTTTAAATCAGAGCAAGAGCAATGATCATTTTTGGAGAGGAGCGAAGTTTGTGTAAAATTGAACGAGACGAAAAGAAAACGATCACATACATTATACTATTTTATGTCCGTGTATGGCTTTGGGTCGGATAACCCAATTCTAATTGCCACTTCATTATGCACGCTTGGATTTTCCATAGCAAAACGTAACAAATTAGATTTACTTTTATGAATTATACCATATATATTATTTAAATTAGTAACATAAATGATAAATCTAACTAAATCAATAAAGTAATAAACACCACTTTAAAGTTTATAGAAGTTGATTGAACTTTGTGTAGGATTTAGTGAATTATAGAAAACATGTATAAATGAGATGAGTCGAGCTCAACATCACGAGCTCGAAGTAATAACGAACTCTGCTCGGTAAGTACCAGGCTCAGACCCAGCTCGCTTACATCTCTATGTCCCGTTGATATTCATAATTGATCAAATAAATAACATTATTTAATTTTATATTACATTGATCAAAATTTATGGTATTGGATACATGCTCCTCTCATGATTTAAGTTTAACCCATCCAACTCCTCGTCTTTCATGGCCATCGGTGGTGGCTGTACTTTCCCTAGTATTTCCTGTTGGCTTGTTTCTTCAAAAGCAAGTGGCTCCCGCATATTTTGTGTCTCCTTATGATCATGTTTCCTTGTTACAACATCATCTAAAATACAACCATCGGCCTCTGTATCATTCGTCCGCTCATTGTTCTTGAGCGGCGAAAGTGGTTCATCGTTAATGGTGGTCAATACTCTTCGACTTAATTCTTCAGAAGTAGGTGGTTCCCAAATATACTGTGCATCTGAATCATTCATCTGCTCATCTTTGTTTAGTAGCAGTGGTTCATCGTTAGAAGATGACAACATTTGTTGTCTTATTTCTTCAGAAGCAGTTGATTCCCAATTATGTTGTGCATCTAAATCAGTCATCCGCTCATCTCTTTGACTTATTTCTTCAGAATTAGGTGATTGCAAAATATGTTGTGCATTTGAATCGTTCATCTTCTCATCATTTCTGAGCGGGATCAGTGGCTTATCACTACCTGCTGACATCCGTTCGCTTATTTCTTCGGAAGCGGGTGATTCTGGCATATGTTGTGTGTTTGAATCATCCATCTGCTCATCGTTGTTGAGCGTGAGTGGTGCTTCATCATTAGTGGCTGACACCCGTTGACTTATCTTTTCAGAAGGTAATTCCTGCATATGATTTGCATCTGAATCATCCATCCGTTCATCATTACTGAGCGGGAGCAGTGGTTCATCGTTAGCGGCTACCACCCGTTGGCTTATTTCTTCCGAAACAGGTGTTTCCTGAATATTTTGTGCTTCTGAATCATTCATCCGTTCATCTTTCACAGCTAGGAGTATTCGTTCATTATTAGTATCAACTGAGAATCGCCAGTTTGCTTCTTGAGGTTCCATTTTCCCATCATCGGAGCTCCAATCATCTGAATCAGAATCATCAGATTGCTGATTATTCATTGCCAGGAGCACTAATCTATCATGAACACTTGGCATAAATGGTTGACATGCTTCTTCAGAAACCGATGTTTCTTGAGAATCACTTGTTGTTGGCATTATATCATGTGTCTCAGTTTCACTTTGCTCTGCTTCATCATCATAAATGGATTCAAGTATCATTCTAACTGCATCCTTCATTATTAGTATCTTATCCCGAGTGCTTTGCCAATACCGCTTGTTTGACTTCCCAGAAGCTTGAGGTGATTGTGCAGAGGGTGCCTTTGCCAAAGTTTTTCTCACTTCGTTACATGTGGTGTCCAAAAGCTTCAAGAAATCCCGAACAATGGCAAACAATCTTAATCCCTCATCTTTACCAGATTTCCCGTGAAAATAATCCCCTGTGCTCTTGATCAACACTGTTATACGTTTCTCTTCTTCAATCATCCACTTGATATCAGCTTCTGCATACTCCAAAAATCTCGTGAGTGCACCATTGAACTCAGTAGCTCCTTCTGCTGTTTTCATATCTTCGTTCATGAACTCTTTTGTTTTCTTTAGCATGTTTCCCAACTTAGAAACAGTGGATGTTAGCATCTCCCCATCAATAATGGATGCTTTTTTCACGTCATTGAGTTCCTCACTTAACTTGGAAACAACCTCCATACCTAATTTCTTGAGATATTCTGGTGATTCGTTGCTTGGTTCAAGACCTCGGTTTCTAGCCACTTTGATTCCTTCATATCGAATGATTTCTTGAACTACAAAAGATAAAAGAGTCGTTTTTCCATCCGTGCCTTTGACATCAGAAAGTTTCAAAAGGGTGTCGAGCTTAAATGCCTGGGCCCCACCACGGTACGTTCCATCGTTCATTCGATTACCTGTCTTGAGAACTGCTTCTAGAAGCCTTAGGAAGAGTCTGCTACTTGTAAGCTTGTTGCAAGCAACCTGTAATTCAATGCATGTGTGAAAATCGCACTCGGATGGAGATAAATAATATAAAAGCTAAATGAATGAGACGTGATACCTCCAAAGTTGCAAATGATTCTTTAGCCATATGATAATCCTCGTGAAGGGAACTCATAAACAGCAAGGCTTCAAGACGTTTTAATGCAAACGGGATCTCAACCAAGTTTTTAAGGAAACGTTCTGAAGTACCGAGTTGCTTAATATCACCATTATATAACCGAAGTTTTAGCTCTTCTTCTTGAGTTGGTGCCATTTTCAACAAAGTTGAAATGAGCTCAACAGGAAGCTGATTACCTGATCACATTCAAATCACAATCATTCAATAACCAAGGAGTTTAGTTCACAATACAAAAACCGATAATCAAGTGTTATTGTGATAGAGCAAAACACCTTTTTTAACCGCATCACAAACTTGTTCAGTTGTTACATTCAAAGCTCTTAAAAGAATGGCTAAATTCTGAGATTTTTTTGAATCAATGATCTGAATCAACTTGGTTTGAGACTGTAAGTTTGAATCAATCTTCCCACGCTCTTTCTTATTTTGAGCAGCCACGTAACCAAATAGACCCACCATCATGTCCTCATCAAACCTGTTTGTTTTTACAAGCTTTAAATATAAACAAACATATACAACAAAGGCATAAAATGTAGATTGATTTAATAATTAAAAAGAAAGTTTTGTATAGAATTAAAGCCTTACTGGAACGATCCATCTCTAAGATGGTGCCAAACCATTGAACGGTTATGAACAGCGTTCACCTTGTCCCAGAAAAGCGGCTTTAACTTGGTTCTCGTGCTATCCAAATCACCTTCTTGTTGGTTTTCCTCCTTAACTGTGTTGCTTTTTGGACTACCGGGCGCTTTTTTCATGTTAGTAGCGTTTGGTGGAGGTGGGCGACCATCTTTTGGCGGCGGCGGCGGTACTTTCAAACCAGAAGGATTAGGTGGTGGTGGTGGAGCTGCTGGAACCGCTGTAGGTGGCGTTGCTAGTCGACCAGTTGGTGGTGGTGGAGGTGGTGGTGGAGGCGGCGGTGGTGGTGGTGGTGGCGATGCTGGTGGTGGTGATCGAAAAGCAGTTTTTCCTGGTGGGAGTGGTAAAGGTATGTTTCCCGATGCATCAATGTTATCCGGCAAATTGTTGGTGCTGGGAGCACGAATTGACACTCGCATTGATCTTTGTAAAGAACCTAAAATGAAAAAGGCGACAACTTTGATACTAGAAAACATTACATTTACTTAAAAATCACAAAATGCACTTAATTTGAAATTACCTAGTTTGCCTTTATAGCCTTTTGACCGTATGTTGACAACAAGTTTATCTTCTTCTTCTTCTTCTTCTTCTACTTCTTCTTCTTGTTTTTCTTGTTGTCCGTTTGTTGGTCTAAGTGCATCACGACCAAGACAACAAAACAAGATCAATGCGAAAAGGGCCAAAGTTACCACCATAGTTGTCACTATAACACCTATCAATAATGTTCCTCCACCACCATTAACAATTGATCCAATGTCAGCAAGTTTACGAGAGGGCCTAGCATAAGAATACTCCAAGTCATCATGTGATGTAAGTAGGGCCCGAATAGGAGGACGCTTGACCACAGACGGTGAGATCACGGGCTCGTGTGCATGGGCTGATGATGTTGAACGCGGGCATGCCCTCCTTTGTAGATGATCATGAAGTTTTCTGAAAAATGTTGTTTGGTGATCATCATAGTGATATGAATTGGAATGATTTTCTTGCCACCCTTCTGTTTCACAACCATTGGATGTAGGTCTTTTGGGGTGTAAGCACAATACGTTAAATCCATCGTTAAATATTGTATTTTGCTTGAACTCGTTCAGATAGTATGGTGTTGGCTGCACAAGCAACATTTCATTACATCCAGAAAGTACACACGAGAAGTTTTAAGAGCACGTCTCAAAACATACTGATATAAACACAAGATATAGATACAGCAACAACAAAAACAACAACGACAACAACAACAGTACCAAATCCCTCTACTGCGGGGTAAACACAAGATATAGATGAAACCAGCAAACTAGTGGCAAAAATGGCCAAAAGAATGGAATGCAAAACTACATCTCTATTTAACTTGTTCATCAATGTCCAGCACATGAAGCTTTTAACATCAACTTATAACAGTTTATCGGAATCCAAAACAATGTATTAGGTTTCATTCATGCGAATCATCTTCCTTCAGTTAAGGAACTAAAAATAAGTAAAAAGTGTTATTGTCACATCTCCGTCTCTTTTAAGTTTTAACATCAAGACAAACACATCATAAATCAAGAAAGATGTTACTGATCAATTCAAATTGATTGAATTCTCCATTTTTGTGAGTCGTGTCTTCACTTTATTGATCAATTCAAATTAATCCACTTGATTAGGTAGAATGTCTTCAAATGACAAGATAATGAATAACCAAATACTATACAATAAAAACTGTATATAACATGTAAATAATATGGTCAAGAATATGAACAAGGATCACAATAATACACATTACATGCAAAAATGAATCCAAATAATCATAGGATTAATGGGAAATCATACCGTATTCTCTTCGATAAATGAAGTTATCAATTCGGCTCTATTGCCATATGAATTTCCTTTATGGAACGAGCGATTTCCTTCTAAAAGATCCACCAAAACCACACACAAAAGAGCTACAAAAACACCCACAAAACCAAGCCTTTTGGCAAAATAGACTATTCCATTCCATAACACCACCCTTCTCATTGGATCAATGTTTTGTTTATAAAATTACACCAAATTTAACATCGACTCAAACCTTAATTTTATCCCCAAACAAGCTCAAAATCCCTTTTGCTTATGCAAAATATGAAAAATCCAAAACCTTACTAAATTCCCAACAATAATGTGATATTTTCTTTGTGTTTTTTAAACCACAAATCAGTCTCCAATCAAACCCAAAATCCCTTCTGTGTTTGGTTGGAGAGAATATACAAAATTTCACGGATTTCCAATCTTTTTTTGTGATTATTGTCTCGGAATGCAATCTCTGAAAAAAACCCACAATTTCGTATCCGGATAAGTTCCACAAGATTTGTCTGCGAATTGAGAATTAGAAACAAAATCCAAAAGAAACTCACAAATCTTTTTGCCTTCAATATGGTTTGAAAAGATTCAAACCTAATTTGAGACAAAAAGAAATGAAATCCCTAGCCCATTTCTAACCCTCAATGCAGAACAAGATGAATCGTTACGGGAGTTGATTGAAGAAACTTAGAAGATGGTTGATCCGTAAAAAGTAAGAATGTTGGGAAAAAAGTGAAGATTATGACAGTATAAGGTTGGAAGAAATTGGCTGTTAAGGGAAAATTCTCGAGGCGTTTGTAGAATTTGATTGTATTTTAGAAATACAACTTCTTAAATCAAACCAGAAAAGAGGAGCCAACCACACCTTATAAATTTTCTTGAGAAAACTTGATTTATTAATTAATGTTTCTATTTGAAATATGTATTATAAAATTTTAATTTGTTTGTATTCCATTTTTATTTGAATTGAAATAATATAAGTCATGGAGTCTCTTAGTCATGAAATGATGATACTAATATTATTTAACTTAAATAACAAATGTTTTAACTATTTTTTTAAACCTAACAAATATTTAAATTATGTCGGTATTTTTAATAACTTAAGTAACACAAAAATATAAGCAAGGATTTATAAATCGGTATTTCAGAACGAGCAAAATGAAGCTATATTCGTTTGTTCTTTGATTTCTTGCTGCAAATTTTTAATTTGATTGATATTCAATAAAAAGTTAAGAAAATCTTGTGGGTGGATTGGTTGCCATTTCCCAATCTCGACTAGTGTGTACTTGGTCCTTAACATCTCTTAGTAAGGTCATGTTCGTATACAAAAATTAGTCTAACCATTGGTTGTTTGGGGTTTTTACCATGGATCATCGTATCTATGATATATATGTAGATAATTGATCTATTAATATGACATGTATATATAAGAGGAAAAGAAACATGCCTAACAATCACTTGTTAATCGGTTTAAGGTGGTGTTTGGGGTAGGGGTGTTCAAAAACATCCGTATCCGATCCGATATCCGAAAAAATCCGATTAGAAAGTATCCGAAAATTCGGATATCCGAAATTTCGGATACCCGAAATTCGGATATCCGAATTTTCGGATTCGGATATCGGATAGTACTTTTCCAAAATTTCGGATATTCGGATATCCAAAATATCAGATTTTATTTTTAAAATAAATAAGTATTTATATTATATAATATTTTCCTAATAAGTCAAATAAAGAGTCAAAACTCATTTAGTCCGCCTCCCTTTCTCCAGATCGACATCGAGACCTCCAGGCGACCAGGCTCCATCTTTTTCGTTCAGAGTTCCATCCTCCATTCGACACTCGTGAGTCGACAATCGACAATCACAACCCACATGCCACAACCCTCACACGACAGTCCGTCGTACACGGAACACCCGCCACAGCGACCGGCGAGTGAGAGCCGACTACAGCGTGACAGCCCGTCGGCGACCTGCGGCCGCCGCCTTCCGAAAGGGGAAATCTCCGATTAAACATTTAGACTAAAACCTTTTCATTCTTTTCAATTCCTTTAACAGTTGGAACTCTTTATAGCAATGTAAGTACTAAAGTAGTAAGTAATTGTGAATTCTATATTTCTGTCAGTAGTTTGGAGAGTATAGCAATGTAAGTTAAAGATTGTAACTCTTTATAAATATTGTTCTCTATTTGTTGAACTATAGCAATGTAAGTACTAACTAGTAACTACTAAGTTGTTGTTGACTTCTTGTTTTGTTGAAAGCTTCCATTTCCATTTCTCTAATTTGTGAATCTGTTGTTTGTGTTTGGTTAAAGGGGAAAGCTTGCATTTCCGGTTCTAATTTGTTTACCTTATGGATAACTACATATGTGTGGATGAGATTGCATAATGATGGATTTTTTTTAGCTAATTCGGATATTTCGGATTATCCGATATTCGTATCCGAAATTTCGGATATCCGAATTTCGGATACGGATATCGGATAGCGAAATGCACTATCCAAAATTTTCGGATCCGGATATCCGAAAATGAACACCCCTAGTTTGGGGTGGTTTCCAAAACAAATATTTAAAGCCAAACCTCACATAGTGTTCTGTTCTGATGGTCACGGCGTCACGGGAGGCTAACCGATGTGGATACTTCCACCCAGAAAGAATACCTAAATTGGCTTCACGTGCCAATACTGCCAGCGCATCCTGGTTTTCACTTTCTATATCCAAGCATACATTCTCCAACTGCTTGTACCTTACGCATAAACTACTGTACTCTTTTCTAAGCTTATTGATTTCAGCTCTGGAAGAAATATCCATCCACCCTCTGCCACGAGTGTGATAACAAAACGACATCCGCCATTTTCATAACTTCCGACCTCTGCAAATTTCTTAGAAAGAGAGAAAGAGGGTGAAGCATTATGTTTTGTTACATCGGTAAAGCAACGAAGATCTTCATCTTCATCATCGCCGTCATTGTCGTCACCGGCCTCGTCATCGGATTCGGCCTCCTCGGCCGCAACATCCATCCTAAATCTCATAAATGCTCCGGCGAAGGCTGTTCACTCTCCGATTACTCTCCTCCGCCTCCACCGCCGTTACAGCTTCCTTTCCCCTCCTTACCTAATCCTAGTGCATCCAATCCTTCCGATCCAACCGTCAATTCCAACGCACCTCCGCCACCACCGTTGTCGGAAACCGCTCTGCCATCTCCGCCACCACCCCCGTCGGAAACCACTCTGCCATCTCCGCCACCACCCCCGTCGGAAACCGCTCTGCCATCTCCGCCACCACCCCCGTCGGAAACCGCTCTGCCACCTCCGCCATCTGCGTCGCTTACAAATCCATCGCCACCGTCTCCTTTTCCTCCGCCTCCTCCAGACTCTGTAGTTACTCCTCCGGCTGCAGTTACGGCAGCTCCTCCGCAGGCGGTTCCGGTTTCTCCAGGTCCGACGAATTCTTCTTAATTGTATCCATTTTCACATGAATTATATTCATTTATTTTAATTTTCAGAAATTTTTCATTGATTTTGACATTGATGATGGAAGTCTGTTTCAATTAACTATTTGACGATGAATTGAAGTGTGGTTGATACTTGAAATTTGAAATTAGCGTTTGACTCAACGATCGGATTATCAGATTCTTTGTTTCAAAATTGTGGATATGGAAACGATGAATTACTGGAAATTATCACCGCTTTTACTGATGAGTATTTGCTTGAATTTAATGCAAAAAGGCAGAAGAAACGTTTGACCATTATTGACTGATTTAATAAAAATTTAATGAACATTATACAACTAACATGACCATTATTCACCATTATTCTATTAGGTTACACGTTATACATTACCTGCAGGTAAGGTTTACTTGTAGTCACATCAGCGCCACATCGTTCTCCCTCCTTTATCTTTCTTCTTTACCCAATATCAAGTTTTATCTTACCTTAAAACTATCCCTATTTTTTTATTAATATATTAAAATAAAAAAATATGTGTTGAAGTGTGATTGGTTGTGAAGGGGGTGGGGGGTGGGGTAGGCGAGTTTCTCCATCGAGTTCTAGGACCCGAAGCTGCTACTCGATTTGGCTACCCAAACTCAAGTTTTGGTGTTCCCAATTGAACCCAAAGCTACCCGATGGTTTCGAGTTATATACAACGAGCAGCCTTACCTTTTGTTTTTACATGTCTTTTTATTGACTTGATTAAAAAAAATGTCAAAAGAATAATATAAAGAAAAAAAATTAGTGTCTTATAATTAAGGGTTAATTGGTCAAATAGTTTTTTAACTTAAGGTTTATATCGTTTTAGTTTTTTAACTTTAAAAGTGGTAAACCTCTTATTTAAAGGACCATTTGATCAATTAACTTTATAATTAAACATGTTAAACATTAAGATGGTAGAAATGTAAATAAGAAAAAATAAAAAAGGGAATACATTATTACTCAAATGAAGTTACCTCATCATAATTTTTTTTCCCATGTGAGATCGAAAATAAAAATGCTAATAGCAATTTCAATTATTTTAGAAAATGAAGCACCGCTGCCATTTCATTAGAGTTATTCATCGTTTAAAAATATACTAACTCTTTTTTTAAATGACAAACTTATTCACCAATTTAATATATAAATATATCCATAATGAAAATTGAACTCTCAATTTTATAAAAGAATAGGCAATATTTCTAGATGCAGCTAAACCAAAAGTCATTTGATATCATTTATATTTACATATACTAATATAATATCTGTGTAATACAAGGAAAAACAAAATCTTAGTGTACGCAATGGATCAAAAAATTGTGGTATTTAAATTTTCTTCTTTTCTTGGTCATGACAATGAGTGGGTGATGGTGGGGATGCTCTAGTGAAGAAAGTGCATGGGGTTAGATGCAATCATAAAAGTTTTAAAATGTAATTTTATAAAATTATAAAGTCTTATAAAGAATTACATAAGACCAAAACGTTATATTAGATCGTAAGATAACTTGATCAATGACAATAACTATGTAGTGGCATATTTGTAAGTACTACTAAAAACAAGAAAATTAAGAGAACAAAAAAGAACTTGTCATTGTATGATTGGCATTTTACGTAGGTATTAATGCCATTTTATTACACTACAACAAAGAACTTGTAATTACCCTCTTTCATGGCTGCTCATAATACTCTACTCTTCTCTCTTTTCTCTAATCATTTGAGGAATCATCACTCCTCTACCCTAACCTAAACCATCATAGCCTTCCTCTCTCGTCTTTCATAACACTACAACCTTGTCTTACTCTCTACTCTACACCCTACCGCTCTCCTTCGTGGTTGGACTACGAAGAACAAATACCATCAACCACTTGTACCTAACCACCTATGTTCACATTGTTAGAATAGGGTGGGTATATGGATTTTATAAATAGACTAAGCTTTGTTCTTAAACAAGTTTGGAGAGTGTGGAGTAAATGCTTGTATTAGTTTAGGTTGGTTCCGGTAAGATAAAGTGGGCAACGCCCCTTGAACAAAAAACGAGGGTCCCGCTTCTAATTTCAAAATTGAAAAACGAATGAACTAATGAAACACACCAATTTTCGAAATACACTGGTTGTTCTCTTTGGTTTGATATTTTTCGGTGCCAAGATCAAGGTTGTATACTTCTACCATTATCTTAATTCGGATTTCGTGCAACCCAGGCACATAAGAGTCGAAATATCGAACTTGGAAAGTGATTAACACGATTGTAGAAGAAATTCTGATACCTACCCTGTTCTAACACACATGTCGATGATACAGTTATTACGATCACGAAAAATGAAATTACCTCGTCATAATCTTTTTCTCATGTGAGATTGAAAGTATAAATGCTAATAGCAATTTCAATTATCTGTGCGAATTTAGAGCCAAGTATATTTGGTCAATGGGGTATTGTACCTTTTTTCGCCATTTTAAATGTAATGTAAACTATTAGTTACTAGCATCTTTTAGTTTTTCAGTTAATGTTTAGTTACTTGTGGGTAGGTGATAGTATTCTCACTTGCAACCATTTTGATTATATGATTATTGGGATATGAATCAACATAATAAATTTCAAACACCATTATTCGGTACCATTTTCTATCACTGCTAATTATCTGATTCTGATTATTAAAAGTGTATAATCTATTTTCAAATCGTAATCCCAAACACCAACTTAGACCGATAACTGAGAAGATTTTTTACTCAATACTGTTTTTTAAATAACAATCATAACTTTTATGTTATTATAAACCACAAACTATTTTTTCTCAACCACATATTCAATAATATTATAGTATAAATGTATATGATATATAAATGTTGTGCACAAATCTCCTTCCTTAATTTTAATATAGTGAGTACTTTTGGCCTAACTATTTTGAAATTCGAACTTGTTATGTAATTATTGATAATCTATACTATTATATAAATCATTTAACATTTTTCCTCCTCCTTAACTTTAGGAGTTTTTAAAATTCAATCTCATCCACTCAATCTTTAACCATTTTTCTCTCTCTTCTAATTTAACTTAACTTCCATTCATTTAAAATATATACTCCCACTAAAACACTCTCCCACACAAACACAATTATATACCATATCAACACTCTCTCTCATTATTTCATAAATATATATATATATTTTCATATTTTTATGTCTTCTAGAATTTATTTTTAAAATCACTACAATTGCTGTTGAAAAAAACAGACATGTTGAAGAAAACTTTTTCATAACAATCCTACGCATAACATATCATTAAAATTTGTAAATGACATATTACAAAACAGAAATTAATCGTTATCACAACATTACGCAGATACATAACTTGCATAAATAATAATAATGTCTTCATGTTTATAATCTAAAGTAGCAATTTCATAATACTTTTCTTTAAAATATACGTAACTTGCATAAATTTATTTATGAATCAACAGGTTCTCATAATTATAGCGGTAGCTAATTAACTTTGACAAAAAGTAGACGACATCCAATCGTGGCTTAATGCGGGAATCAGTTTGTTGCGGTGGGGCCACCACTCACCAACGAATTTACCCTCGACTCAAATCAAGTTCTAAAAGAATAGTTAATTCTTTTGGTAAAAATTAAAATAATTAAAATAATTATCTTTTTAGGATGTTAATTAAGCCAATGAGGCAGTGATTACAGACCAGAAATCACTAGTATAAATGGGTCGGTTCAAATACATTTTGATCACCCGAATTAGGGTTTATGTTGGTTTTGATTTGATACGTTTATATAATTAATAGGATGTTTTTTTCCGTTTAACCTAGGCATCGCCAATGAATCACAAGGCGACCACCGACTTTGTGAATAGCCGGGACTCGGCAATGTGAACCTCATGACTAAAAGCTGATATTTTTTTTTTGAAAAATTATATAAACTTCTATTTCTTCTTTCTACTTCATCCTCCTACTCATTAAACAATGACATGTGGAATCCACTTACTATCTTTCCTTGATTTTGACACATGTATTAATCTAATGAGTAGGAGGATAAGTAGGAGGATTTTGTAGGAGGGTATAAAACTTCTCTTTTTTTTATTGCTCCTAAGATTTGAGTTTGTGACCTCAAGAAATTTTCACCCATAAAGCCCGCTTAAGTCTTACCATTAGCCATTAGGCAACTCCTTTGTGGCATGACCTGATGAATGTCGTAGTGCAAGATCATGTTTCAGAATCATGGATATCATCTTTTGAATGTCGCGTGGCAATATAGGTTGAAAGTTGTGATTTCGTAGTCTCACGGAATTTGGTTCGCATACCTAGTGAGTAGTGACTACGGAGTATTAAACAACTCGGTGGTAGGAGTAGGAGTAGCTAGTTCCTCTAAAAAAATAGTCTAACTATAAGGGGCGTCCCGTGAATTTCAAAGGCCCTGTACGAATAGAAAAAGTGGGCCCTCTTTATACACACGTATATCATCAAAAAATTTAGTAAAATATTACAACATGTGTTATATTATTAACTAAAAAAAGAAATGTAGTATAAATATTTTATACTATATAAATATATGGACCACACAGTTATCTTAACATTATTATATTCATAGCTATCATTTTCATTCTATTAAGTCTTTCTTATGATATTTTAAACAGTAAGTAAGACTTCAACAACTAAGTCTTGAAAAACTTGTTTATGCACATATCAACATTAATAAAAACTAAGTCTGGAAAAACTTATGCACTAAGTCTTGAAAAACTTGTTTATGCACATATTAACATCATTAGAATAATCAACGAACTTTATATGCAATAATTGCTTTATGAAAGCAATCGATTTGTTTAAAATATTTTTACACATCATTTATAAGTTTGATAGTTTTACCGGGTAAAAACATGTCAAACAACTCCAACTCCATATAAAGTTTATTTGCCTTAAGATCCTCCAACATACTTAAGTGCAGTTTCAACACGACTACAATATGACTTTAGATGTTTGTATCAAATCCCTAATATCTATATTTCTAATGCTTATAGAATAATTATTTTAAAATAAGTTCGTAGTATTTCTATTTTATTAAGTAGGATTTGAAAATTTATAACATATGTATATAAAAATTTGGGACCCATCTGAAATGTGGATCCTGTGCGATCGCACCTTCTGTAGTCACTCAAAGACACCCCTGCTATCTACTTGTTTCAGAACTTTTTTTTTTGGAAACAGTCTACCACTTTCAAACTAAATATGTGTTTGGAAAAGTACATGGGAAAAGATGAACAAGTTAGATCAAAGACCCTAAGAAGTAATCATAAACTCAAGATTTTAGTTTAAAATTTTTAAAAAAGTCGAACTTATCATCTAACTTAAATAATATTGCTGTGTGCATTAACTTTTTTAAGAAATTACAAATTCTTTTGGTCAATTCAATTTTGGGAGAAACTAAATTTTTTATGTCCTCCTGACTAATCCCATAATTTTTGGGACTTAGGAACCCATTCTATAAAAATCAACAAACCATATATATATATCAAAAATGTAATGTACTGTAATTAAAAAAATTAAATTGTATAATTAATTTTAAAAATAAATCTAAAAAGTTTAATTAAATATAATATCTTTAAAATGTTTAGAGAGTAATCATAATATTTATTGGGACTTATCTTAGATAACCTTTTTTTATTCCGTATCCAATCCTATGAAATGTTACACAAATTAGACATGTTTTTAGAAAAAAAAGTTAATATCAAATAAATATTATATTATAATTTAAATATTACAGCATATATATTAAAAATACGTTAAAACTAATATATAGATAGTGCAGCATAATTTGTTTATTATCGAGGTCTGGAATTCTAGTGCAATATATTAATTCTAAGTATAAAAAATACATTATTATACTATCTATCAATTTACAAGGTGAAGATGCTTTTTCTAATGAGATTTTTAGAAGCATTTTACTAAATTTATCAAAAAAGTTGTGAGAATATGAAAAGTATGAGAATTTAATTTCTCACGAGTTAGCTCTATTGTTAATGCTTTCTCCACTTAATTCACGGGTACCCTGAATATCTTTCGGGTTAAAGCCATAAAATAACGGTCTACTTTCCCCATTTTCCCATTGTGGCACGTCATGCTTTTTTTTACACTTTTGGCCAATAAACTTATTAAAACCGGTTGATATTGTAACATCCTTCTATCGGGCCTGGGAGTTTAAGCAGACATGGTAAACTATTTGTTTATAATTTATATTTATTTATATTTAATTGTTTATGTTAACTGATTATTTGTTAGTTATTTATTTGATATTATATGATGATTTAATTGGACCGCGAGATAAAAATGTGAAATATTAGTTTTAATATTTTATCTATTAGTTGATGCCATATGATTCGTTTTTACACGAGGGTCCCAAATAATACCTCGTTGCATGTTAATAAATTGAATAGGACCGCTTTAATTGAGTTCCTGTATGCCAGATAACTGTATTTTGTACTGCTTGTGTGTTTTAAAAATTCCCAGCCGACTCTAGACATTATAATTGACTTTCTGAAGTCAAATTCATATGAAACTTCACTGTGAAGTTTGTGTGTATGTGTTTATGCAATTCTTCCTTCAATAAAACCAACTACAGCCCTTTGCTTCTCTGATTTTGTGTGGTTTTGCTGATTCAAAGGTTAGTATCGTCTATAAATCCGATTTTGAATAGCTCTTGAATTGTTTTTGAAGTATTCTTGTCAAAAAACCCATTCTTGAAGTTTAGGGTTCTTAATTGGTTTGAGTTTATGAGAAATTGATACTTTATATGTGTTTAGTATGCTTAATTGCTGAATCATGAGCTGATGGAACTTGAATAAGATGACTTACTTATGTGATTTGTGATTAAAGTTCATGAAATCCATTAATGGAGATCAAAGTATATATTTGAGAATTAGAATTGATGATTTGATGATCTTTATGTGTATTGATATGAGTTTAGATGTTAGTGATCATATATATGAAGTTCCTTGAGGTTAGGAAGTGTTTTTGTTTGAATTTAACTGCTGCAAATCGAGTTTGATTGTTGTGAATGAGGGCTGGAACGAACAGGGACATAACAAACCTGACTGTCTGCTGACCTGCAGACTTTGCGGCGCGACACAGGGCTCCGCGGCGCGGAACCCCTGTTCCAGCACATTAACTTTGCTGTTTGATCTTGTTTTGCTTCGTGTTGCCTTGTATACTTAGTTTATTATTAGTACTTGGTATATGCATGATTATAGGATATATATGAATGGTTTTTGATGATGAAACATGTATAGAAAGGCTTGATTTAATTATGCTAAATTGATGTTAAATGCCGACTTTAATTACTAGAAACGGGTGTAGATGATTCGTGTGCGTATTCTGCTGTTTCGTACATAATTTCTATATTATGTATAATGATATTAAAGTGTTGAACATGTATGTCAAGTTGGTTTGATGTATTAAAACTAATCGGTTGGTTTTGACCCGTCTATAACATAAATTCATGATTATATGTCGTGAACATATAATTGGAATTTGATAGCTTGTGTTCATGTTTAATTAATTGCTATATGTTCCATATGATATATGAAGTATTCCTACATGGTATTTGATATGTTTCAAGTTGATTTGGGATATTAAGCCTAACGGGTCGGGTTTTGACCTGTTTGCGGATTAATTGGAGATAAATGAATCTTATGAATGCCTCGTTGATTGCTAAGTGTTTAATATCTTATATAAAGATATTCTAAATGATTTTGAATGTATTTTCTTGTTGGTTATACATGATTAAGTATAACGGATAAGCTTTGACGTATTCGTGAATTGATTTGACTTTTGAAGTTAATTATGATTTGAATGACTGATTTGGTTGTGTTGTGTTGTCAGGGGATCTGAAGACTCAGTAATATAAGACCACTGAGCTTTGATTGTCGAGGACGCAGGTGAGTGGACTTTAACTCACTGGTGGTATTAGTTATGATTATGATGATTGTCTGGATTCATATTATTTAATCATGCAATATATTGTTTAATCTGATATGATTATTTGGAAATTGGTATGATGATGGTAAGCAGATTGAGATTGTGATTGGATGATGATTGGCACTATGATGGTGCGGTAATTGGAAATTGTGATTGTTTGAATTATCGTTTGTTGATTGCAATCGAGTCCAAGATATGTGCGCGGTGAATATTACTGTGCGCATGCTGTCTTTGAGGGAGGTTAGCCGGTTTGTGTGGGCTAGGCTCGTTTGCTTCTAGTTGTGCGGTTGTTCAACCCCTGTTACATTTGTTGCAGCAGAGGGGGTTTAACTGTGCCAGTTAGCAGGCAGTCTCGGTAAACCTATGCTTGGCCGGCATATGGGTTGCAGGCTCTGCAGAGCCATCGTGCCTCTGATGATACGTGGTGCCCCGCTCTTGAGTAGTCCTTGTGTGTCTTGTTTCCGTGGTGATTGTTGTGATTATGCTATTGTTGTTTGTGGCTTAAATTTCATTCACTTAGCTTTGTGCTAATTCCCCACCCTAACTCTCTGTTGCAGGTTTTGGTAAGCTTCGGTAGGTGGTTGTTTGTACAGGGGAAGTTTGACCGTCGCTCTGATATTATGTTTTAGATAAGATGAGCCATCTTTGTGAACTCTTTTGTAACACTAAACGATATACTGTGTTGTTGAACAATATTGGTTTTAAGTTTGTGGGTGTTGTTATCTTTACTGTTTTTCTATTGCAATACTTCCGCTGTGATTTAAAAAAAATGGCTTGAGTTTTGCGGTGTTACAGATATGGCCATTTAGGTTATTTTGACCTGCTATAGCAGGTCACCTTTCCCCCTTTTCTTCTTCACCTTAAAATCGAAACTTTAAACCCGAAATTCTTCATTTATACTTGATGAAATTCTTGAGTCTATGGAAAGGTAATCGAGTTTTCTATCAAGTAGTACAAAAAAAACGAATAAAAACGAGTTTAAAATGTGTCAATTTATCGAAATACCGTAAGGGTGTCGAATAGGGTCATTATCGACTTTAATTAGCAATAACTTGGCCTACACTTGATGGTTTTTTATGAATTTAGTGTCAATTGAAAGGTAAAAAGATTATCTACGACAATCTATAAAAAGAATTATGTAAAATGATCAAGAATCAAGCTAAAAACACATCTTTTTTTCTGCCCTGTTTTCGAACCCATTAACACAAAAAAACGAAACTTTAAGCTCGAAATTCTCCCTCAATACTTGACGAAAATTCATGAATTTGGTGTCATTTGAAAGGTATAATGATAAATTACAAGATTCTACAAAAAAAAAAATACACAAAACGATCAAAAATCGACCCAAAAATCGCAAAAAACGGGCTGAAAAGGTTGCAGGTCACGAAATGGCCATATCAACCGGTTTTGATAAGTTTACTGGCTAAATGTGTAAAAAAAAACATGACGTGCCACAATAGAAAAATGAAAAAAGTAAACCGTTATTTTATGGCTTTAACCCTCTTCTTATCAAGTCTCAACAACCATTTCCCTTTCTTCTTTAACCTTCTCTCTCTAACTTTTGCTTAGCAACTATTTCTTCTTTTATCTTTTTAACCTTCTCTTTTTAACTCTTTCTTCTACTTTTACTTTCTTTTCTAGGACTAGCTGATCAATTCTTCTACCATTAGTTAATGATGATGACTCGATGAGCGATGGTCTTGTTAACATCAAATAAATACTTCAACCTCTTGAACTTGCTCTTGCCCATGTAATTCATGGCCTATAATAACAACAAAACATCCTAATACAAAATTTTGACCAAAATAACTGCATCAACATTCATTTAATTAAAGTATATATGAGCATGGAAGTGAGTAATTTCTTGATTTCAAGTGTTAAGATAAAAGGAGACGCAAGCAACCTAGGCTAAATCTACTAAATTCGGGACAAATATACACATACATATATACAAGTGCATAAAAGAACTTGGACCACTTTACCCCATAGGCTTAGGTAGTTGCCCAGGTTACCCATCCCATGGGCCGGCCTGAGTTAAATTCTTAGAGTAAATGGTGTGGGAAGAGGGTGGGGGTGGTTCCATACCATGATTATGTGGTGTATTGGTAGAAGGAATGCAAGGGAGTGTATACCAAATTTGTGGTGTATTGGTAGAAGGAATGCAAGGGAGTGTATACCAAATTTTGGGGTGAATATAAAGGGTCCTACACATAATTTTGTGTCTTCTTTTTTTCTTTTTGTTTTTATATATTAGTTTTTTTATTGGTTAGTAGGTATTATAGGTGGGTCCCATAATTTCATGTGGTAAGCAGTGATCACTACGGGGCTGAGTGGTAAGTTGAGTGGTGAAAGAATATAGCTGATGTGGCAGCGTGATAGATGTGAGGGTTACCAACACTCTTATTGATTAAGATGTAGTTACTTTTCAACTGTGGTTTAGGCTTTACTTTATACATATATATGCAAGGGTGGACCTATGTTTAGTTCGACGGTGACAAGTCAATTTTGCAGAGAAAGTGAAAATTTTCAATCTTTTTAAGCGGGTGATACAGGTCAAGTTTTAAGTCCCATCAGTGATTTTTTTTATTCTACCAAGATCTAATAAAAAAGGTAGTTTAATATTATATTTATATCATTAAAAAGTTTTATTTTACCCTAAAATAACAATTTAATTAACAAAGTTTCACATAAATTGTGTTTTGTTTCAGATTTTGATCCTAATTAAAATACCGGAACAATATCTGAAATCTTGTTAACCCGATCCGAATAATTGGAAACCTGAAATAAAACCAAACGACACCCTCAATCTTAATTAATTTATTATTTGTTTTTATATGGTACTATAAGTCACCAAAAATCCCGAGTCCTATGATTTTGAATATGAAATCTACAGATTATATATGAAATCTACAGATTATTCGGTTAAGATATTTGGCTGCATGCCTGTTTCATAATATATCGTGCCTATATATGCATGCCATGCTACACACGTAGTCTAGCTAAGCTAGCTGATTTTCCTAACAAAAAGAAACGCACGTAGGTTAGCTAAGGAATCAATACGATAGTCAAAGATAACATGGTATGCTTGTCTAGGACTAATTTATAAGGTTTATATTATGCCCCACAAATACACATTCAATTAGTATAACATTGTATTTGCAAACAATAAATTAAATAAAGCGTACTTGTGGTTTGTAATTCATGTATACTTTGATTCAAAACTATTATTTATTATACATTTAATTTGATTGAAGCATACTTTAGCTTAGAGCTGAGTAGACCGATTTAATTAGAACCGCCTTTTTTCACTCCATTGGAAAAGGGTAATAATTTGTAGCTTTGTAGATAACTTTTTATCATACATAATAATTAAGATTTTTTGTCTCTACCAACCCATTAAATATTAATCTCATTCATAAATTACATAGGTATAACAGTTGAAACAACTTTTTGTCAAACAAAAAATTGTTGTACATTACCCTTTAAAAGATAAAGTATAAATTAAAATACGTGCTAAATATAAAGTAATGTTTTGCCGTTTCGGTTCCTTGGTTTTATAACTTTATATCGTGCAAGGTTCTATATATACTATTATAAATATCGATCTATACTAATGATAATACAAAGCTAACCCCAACACAAAAAATGAAATGAGACGAATGAAGTTTAATCATCATACTTAATTTGACAAGAGAATAATGAAATGTATACAAAAAGTAAATAAGAATTAAAAAAAATTATGATTATTAATTATTAGACAACTCCTAGAAACAAATTTTGCAACCCACAAACGAAAAGACAACAATAAGAAGCATACAAATTGTACAAGGGATTAATACTAATAAATGAAAACATTAACGACTTATATCATCATAAGAAACCCAATCCCCACCATAGAAACCACCGTCATCTTCACCGTTGCAGCTGAGGATGGGGATGGTGATGGCTTCACAGTTTCATCACCCTGCACAGGTTCTCCTCCTGGCGTGCTGCTATCTGCAGGTGGTGCTGGTTTAAGATATGATGGAGGCGCTGGTGACTCAGACGACGTCGGAGGACTAGTGGTGGTTGATGGTGGTGGTCCGGAGGCAGCTGCAGCTACCGTCTTAATCTCAACTTTCATTCCTTGATCACAATGGCCAGCTGTTCCACAAATAAAATACCTACTTCCGGCTTCCTTCAGTGAGATGGTCGTAGGGGATATGGAGTTACGACTTTTCGCATTATTCGCTGAGCAAGATTCATAATCGTCCTTCGACACTTCTTCCACATTGTGGGTTCCTGAAAACGTGAAAACTGCAACGCCACAAAATATAAAATTTAACTCTCATCAGTGGACCCACAAAAGATTAAAATAAAATACCATTACATTTAGAGATTTATGTTCCAATCCAACCTAGTATAATTTGATTATATACGAAGAATATCAAGGATCGAACATAGGTTACCTAAATTATCGCCTACTGTAAATGTTTTGGATGAAGCCCATGATTTGAGGTCGGTTGACGTGTCCCACCCGCCTGGCGCTCCGACATCGTGATCCACGGCTAACACCGATTGAAGGAGCATCGTTGTAGCAACGATGCTCACAAGAAGTTTCATGATCATTGATCCACGGGCCATCAAATGTGTTCTGTTGGTCGTATGGTAGAGTTTGAGGTTAACGAAACCACATATTTATAAAAATGGAGATGAAATTAGTTTAATTTTGTGTGTTCAATTATGAGATGAACATGCATTGATTCCAAAGTCGTGATCACCATTCCAAATTGTGGAATTGATTTGGTAGAAGAAAGGTGGATTAAGTTGACTTCCGAACATACAAATCTCAGCTGCTCTCTCTCACACACTATACACACATACATGGAAAGGTTTTTATTTGAGAACCAATCTTATAACGAATACCGCGAGAACAATCTTATTATGAGTATTGCAAGAATCAATTTTAGCCGTTCATTTGGTAAGTGTAATTAATGGATGGAGAGCATGAGACAATAGAGAATGACAAAGTGTATGAGATGAAATCATAGGTGGGTGATAGAATGGATGGAGGGGAATTAGATGACTAAGATTGTTTCTCGCGGTACTTGCAATAAAATTAAATTGGGAATTGTTTTTCGTATAAAATTTGCGAGAATCAATCTTAACCACTGATTAAAATTAATCAATCGCAAAGAAACATCCAGTGTCAGAGACATTATTTACATACATGAATTGAGACAAAATTAAACCATTGCTTAAATTTCATCCATGTGGATTTTAATAACTAAGCTAGATTTAATAGATGTAAATAAGAATGAACTTTTAATATAATATATATACTTACTTAATAATTCGTATATTTAAAAAGGCACGTATATATGATCGTGGGTGAATATTGGCTATTTAATTAATTAGGGCTATAACATACGACATGGTGATCTGTTTTGCGTGCCTCCAATTATGCTTGTCATGGTTGACCTAGTTGCTTTGTTGGCTGCAAATTTGGTTTTATTATAATCATATAACACATTAATTTAAAGGTTAACCTAGTAGATACTATAACACTAACGTTCAATAAAGTTTATATAAAAAACATAGTTTTAACAATTTTAATATTTAATCATATGTGATTCAATATACGATCATACGTGATTGTAAAAGCATCACATGCGAATTACAAAAATGTCGCTTCACTCAAGATAATATAATTCAATCGGGACCATTGATGGAGCTGATTCAAAGGCTAAAATTAGTCCCTTAGGATTATGAATTAAGTATGGACTATATTAAACATTTCTCTTATAACACTACCGAGTTATTATAGTTTAGTACTAGTTTAGATGCTTGATTGATATACCGGATGACTAAAAGAAAACTAATAAACCATCAATATTTATCTATAAATTGGAAAATTGTAACGCAATTGAAATGATAAATAAAGAGGTGTACATTACTATACAAGGTCTAGGTTATGCTTAAAGGATTCTATTTAAAAATAGTTGAGAAATAAAAAAGAAGGGCATGTACATATTATACAATGGTTTGAATAACATGTAAAAATGTGTAAGCAAATTTAAAAATGAGTTAATTAAGTTGAGCAGGAATTGAAGAATCAGGGCATTAAAAAGAAGTTTTTTAAAAGGTACTGATTATCGGCGCATATGCATTATTAGACTATTAGTTGCATTCATACCTTTGGTTGATGCAAAGTAATCCTCTCTCAAGTGAGAATTAATATCCTTTCAAGGTCTCTTATATAATCTACGATTTCACTGTTAAATTTGGAAGGAAGAAAATTTTCTGAAATCATATATAAACTTAAAATGCATGAAAGATCATGTAGATACTATCTGAAACTGATATTTTGACTCTACGTGTGGGTTACACAAAATTTAGATTGTGGGAATAATCCTTCAAGGAACAACTCCTAACAAAGCACTTATATGACACCACGAACTAGGTATTTATAGAATTCAAAATTATCTAATCACCAAACATAAGATCAACCGGTTCAAATACTGATTGTATCCCACAATTAAGGGATGAAGGTTTATGGTAATTATCCATAACTGTTTCGAAAATAATTTTGATAATTATCCATTAAATATTCCAGAAAACAATTTCCATAACGTTTTCTTTTATTAAATAATTTGACCCCATAAAGGCACAACCTCCTTGACCTCGTCATAAGGTCGAACAGAGATCAAACTCTATTTATACGAACGTGCACTCCGCACCTTCTAACTTGTCCAAAATCAAGATATAAACTCTATTGGTAACATGTAAACTCCATTAAACTAGCATGATGTAGTGACACTAAAATCATCGACAAAAACAACAATATTTATTTAGTTAAGGTAGAGTGAAGAACAACCACAAACCTGGCCCTATAGTTTTTGTGATAATTATACAAATAATAGGAAATGAATTACTAAACGGAATCATTAAGTTTTTCTTGTTGCTAAAGTAAGGAGATCAATGATACTTGTAATACCGAATTATTGTATCAGTAAAGACATGTTTTGTTAGCCAATAAGAATTCAAAGCGAGCGTAGACATTCTTATACCGATAGAATTAAGTTTCAGTGATATCCTATTCAGATCTTTCTCTAAGTAAACTCTTTAGATACCAACAGATATCCCTATATATAACCCATTAAAAAGAAAAAGTCACATCACATATCGTAGCTGACATACGGTGTGTTGGAACCCTCTAAATAATGATATAATCAAAGTACAAAGTTAGTTGTAATTAAGAATGACATTATTAGTATTATTATTATTAAACTTATGATAACGATATTATGTAATTATATGTGACATATTAGTGTGTATATACACACAGTCACACATAGGAATCGGTTTTTGAAGGGAACCAAAACCGATTGTAACCACCTCATGAAGAGGTGTGTGTTATTCCTTAGTATCTTGTACATACACAGTCACAAACACACACACACACACACACTTGTACATCATACTCTTTTGAAATCAAATCAATGGCAGAATCGAGTAAGGCTCAAGAGAGTCGATACCATGTTCGAAATTCTGCACAAAATGGTGCAGCAAGCTTGCTGATAACAGCTGATCGCTCGTGGGGTTTACCATGTTGTAGTAGTACACGCTAGTAAAAAAGTTGGCATAATCATTTACAGAGGGAGGGGGAGGCAAAGCCTTCTAGGAGGTCCAGGGTTCAAACCTTGGCAATGAATTTTAATTCTAATTTGGTGTTACTAACTTACTAACAACTAACTTTGCCGTTCAAAAAAAAAAAATTATAGAACTTTAGACATTTGAAAGCCAAACACTTAGTTTTATAATATTTGCACAGTGAGAAGTAGGATATGGTTTGTACCTGAAAAACATACAATTACCATATTGGTCTTGTGCTAGAGTATTTAGATCATCACCGTGCTCCCAAACCCTCTGTAGATATCAGATATCATTAGCATTTTACAAGTGAGTTTACAGTGTAAGCAGAAGACTAAATTAAATTAATATTTTCTAACCTGTATGATCCTACAACCACAAGGATGTAATGAAAGAGAAACAGCTTGCCCAAAGAATGATGAAACTATAAATAGAATCCAATCTTGAGGTACATATTAAATATAATTCTGGATAATATAATTACCGTTCTGATCACAAACACATTTCATCACTGAACTGGACCATAAACTTCACTAACCATTTCGTTCTGCTAAGCAGCATCAACCACCTGCAATGTCTGATTAGAGATACTATTGGTATGGGTTACTTAAAAGTCTCAGAAAGAACTTAACCCAAGGATCTCTATTAGAAATTAATCATGGGTAAATGACCAAACCCAAAAACATGTTAAAAAGATAGTTTTTTTACAAAAAATTTGGTGTGTTTTGTTGAAACTTAACACCGTGTGATGACCCTGCAACAATACATATTTAGACTAAGAAGCAAAACATGCTCGATAAGTTAATCAGCTAATTGAAGAATTTGTAACATTTGTAACCCTCAGCCATTGGAATCAGATAGATAAAGATACGAAAGAAATCTTGCTGCCTTTTTTTAATAAGAGTTACATCAGACTCAGAAGAAAAAACACAAATTGGCACATGATCCTCTATCAAACAATTTGGCAGAAGAAAAAAATTCTCTAATTTTAACCACTTTAAATAAACATAATTTATCCATTGCAGACCACATTAGTGTCTTGAGTTTCCGTTATGTGCAAGCAACATCTTGGTCCCTATGACCATGGCTCCTTTACGATCTGATGTTGTTTGGACCGTTGTGTTTGTCTCTACCAACTAATGGTTCTATTTCACTCATCAAACGACCAACCCTTTGTTGTCCAAATTCAAAGGAAACTTATGGGAATGACAAGTAGCGGATGCACATGCTTTGGAGGTTTCCCCTGTATTCTTCCTGATACCCGAAACTCATTGCAATGTCGTCCCAATCTCCTTTTTTAGTTATGGTGTCATATCCACCCAAGTTTGAGACTAATTTGTAAAAGTCAAATAATGCAATTTGGCTTTCGTTTTTCATTTCGAAAAACCATTCTATTGCCTCGTCAAACTTCTTAACAAACAATCTTTTATTTGAATAGCACACACTATCTTTGTTGGCCAATGTCATGAAGGAAGTAAAGTTATCAAAGTTCTTGATGGCAATTGGTACAAATTTGCCATCAGATTCAAGAATACTTTCGTCAACATCTTCTTGTTAATCTTTACGTTGGTGATGCATTGGAATTTGACGGTGCTTTCCCATGTATACAATAGTGCATGTGTTCTCTTCCACCTTGATTTTGAAGCCTTGTAGTATAAGTTGTTTCATGCTTAAGACGTTGATGTTGATTCCCGATGCGTAACCAAGTTACGGAACAGTAAAGAACACATCTTTATCTTCAATCTCGACTTCTCCTAAACCAATATTTGAGACCGGGCCATATTTCTCTTAATTTACCTAGTTGCACTTCTTCATTGAAATGAAAAGATCCTTCCCCAGTGATAAGTGTTGTGAGATATTCGTAATGTAGTAAAATTGGTAAAAATTCGAGTTTTTAAATTGTGCGACTCCGTTCGTAAAATGAATGTTTCCATAACTTGTTTGATTTGTAAACCAATCCCAAAACAACGAACGGAATTTTAAATCGAAGATTACTAACTATTACATATTTCATAATCAGGACTAGACTAGTATAACCAACCGACCATTAACACAGTAAATGTACCAACAAAATTAGTGTTCCTCCAAAAACTAAGTACATGCCACCAGTGGGTAACCCATCCTCACCAGGCCACCTAATCCTTTTCTGCGCATGGGGAAAAACAACCCGATATTAGCTATAAACAGCTAGTGAGCACATGTTAAGCATAAGTATTAATAGAGTATACCAAAACATAGGAATAAGCAAACAATGTTATCCCATCACATAGTGGAGTGCTGACAAGATCAATAGGTGTCATATCTCGCGAGATAATTAATCCAACTCAACGACCCTAACCGGTGTATCAGACACAACCAACCGTGCTGGTGGGTGAACTAAAAAGGGACCACTGAGCACGTTACAGAGCCATTGGCTCTCTTGGGTTCAGCTAGTAGCCGAGTACCCCTTATGTTAAATTGTTAAAGAACGATGGTCCTGTAGAACCTACGACTCGGAATGGCCCTTCGAGTCACCATTGATCATGAACTTTGACCCGAAGGTCCCCTCGGATCCCGTCCGCGATTGACCTTAACTATACAACTGTAAATGTCCGGACAAGCACATATAACACGTATGACCTATTCCGGGTCCAATAGCATGCATGCATCTCATGATATAACAATATGTAACAATACACATCATACCTCGTGCACACGTGTGTGAATACATGGATTCAAGTCAAGATGGTACTATTTTTATTCATATCCCTATAGTATGTCTATGTCTAAATGTTTAGAATCTATATCTTATGGCTTGAATGGCATTTCGTTAATTAAAGTGAGCCTCAACCACCAATCCCACAAGAAGATGCTATTCAACCCTTATAGTTCCTTGAATATCATTATTACACAATAACATTAAGCAAGGACATTTCAAACATAATTGAAATACAATCTCACCTACGGCCTTCAAAGGCCATTCTTTTCTATGTGGTAAGTTGAGTGGTAGGTGTGGTGGGAGGTAACCACTCCCACGACTCTTACAAGCGCGCATAGTTGTCAATTGCGAATAGCGGTAAATAGCGACGGGTTACCTATATGTTATATAGCGAATAACGATAGATAGTAGCAGCTATTCATATCTAGCGCTAGGCTTGTAAAGAGGAATTATATATTTATACATTAGTATATCACCATAAAAGTCTTAAACTCTTGTATATGTTAGTATATTACCTTAGAAGTCTTAAACTATATACCAATTATAAGAGAAAGCCCATGACTATTACCAAACTCAAAAAAAAAAGGCCGTTATTTACCGCTATTGACAACAGGGCAAGCACGAGATACAACTAGGGCCACTTCGGGGTGTTACACCAATCCCCTTAACTTGTAATCGTCATTGATCATAATTCGATCATTGCTTGAAATGCCTCCTCGGTTTGTAGTGCTTCTTCTACATCGATTTCGACAGGCACTCCCATGCGAAGTGACTAACCAAATGACATTGGTAGCATTTCTCCTTTCGAATACGGGTTTCTCCAATCTCTCCATTGATATGCCAATCCTTGAGAAGATTCGCAAGTTCTTTTCTTTTCTTGTTCTCCTTGGATTACTTAAAAACGGCAGCCTTCTTCTTCCAGTGGTTTTCGAATTTTGATAGTGTTTTGGTTGCAATAGGGGGCTGTGTTTTTTCCATGGTGAGAGAGGCAGGGGCCCGAGGGCTGTGAGGGTTGGGATCGATCCTTAGGCTTAAATATCATGTTGGTTGTCGGCAGTTACACCTTAGGCTTAAATATCATCAGTTAGGGGTTTGGTGTGTGTGATGCAATATATATATATATATATATATATATATATATATATATATATATATATAGAGAGAGAGAGAGAGAGAGAGAGGGGGGGGGGGGGGGGGGGGGGGGAAAGACGGCAATTCATTGTTGGTTGTCGGCAGTTACACCTGCGATAGTTACCGGCGGCAGTTGGTGGTGGCGCCGTCCTTGTTACCCGCCAAAATATACACATACATAAATAATACACCTTAATAAACTATAGTCTTTACATAGTTAATTGTCACAACAATAAAAAATAATCGATTTAAGCCACAATGAAGTGAATACTAATTAAAATTGTATGTTATGAAAATAAACTGTTGCTCATTACTGATTTATGGTGTTTATCGGAGAATGTTTAATTTTTCAAAGATAAGGAGATAACACATGGAATGAGACTACTTACCTCACCATCTTTTTTTTTTTGTGTTTCCAGCCTTCTTAAAGCTCAGAAAAACGTCATTTGATCTCGACCTTCGCCACTGAAGTCCACATCCGGATTTCAACTTCAACCACCGTTTTAACTGGAACAAGAAACTACACAAATTCAAACCCGAGGGAAAAATGCAAATGACACCCCTTCAGACTACACACACCGCAACTTCAATTTGAAAAAAAAGAAAGTTTTTACCGTTGTGGAAGAGCAAGTAAGAGGTGGCCTTGTGTCAATTAAAGTCTCCGTTGGGAGAGAGAGATGCGAAGAGAAGAGAGTGGGGGGTTTGATGAGAGAATAGAGAATTGGCATGTCGTATGTTTGATTAAATAAGAGTTTGTCGTGGAAACCATGGTTACATAGGGTTTATTTCAGATAGATATCCCACATCCCAAAAATATATACGTACACATAGAGAAGTACATCTCTAACTTTTCCGGCAAAGAGAGATGTTAGAGAGAGGAAATCAAGATCGTGGTGTGGTGGTGATAGTTTTAATTTCCGGCGAATATGGTGGTGCTGTACGGCGGTGGGGCTGTGAGACGGTGGTAGCGGTGTAGGAGAACAGTTTTCCGGCGACAAGGGAGTAAGAAAATAGGGTGGTTAGAGAGAGTGAAAATGAAGATGGAAGAGTTAGGTGACCTGGTGGAGAGTGCTGGGAGTTGGGATATAACATCACTTATGATTTGATGTAAAGCGGTGTGCTAATCGAGGCTTAGACCATCAGCATCTAATCCAACTTACCAAATCAAAAACTTCGTCACATCAGCATTCACATCATCCTCCATCTCCAACACTTTCTAACTTTACAACCCCCACATCCAACCCAACTCAACTCTTTCTATTTTTTTATTTAAAAACAAAAGAAAAAAAAAGGAAGCAAGTGAAGAAGCCGATCGGGTTAGTAAACCCATTGGGTTGGGAAGCCATCTCAAACCTAGGGCTGTCAAAAACAGACACGGCACGACAAAAATAAACGACACGAAACAAAATTGGGACGAAATCGAAATTCGAATTCGTGTTCGTATTGTGTTCGTGTTGATTATAAAAAACACGACGTCGTGTCGTGTTCGTGTTGAAATTTTACCACGAAATTAACACGACAATAACCCGATATGGACACGAATATAACACAACAATAAAACGATATCTACACGATATATATATATACAAATATAATTATACAATTATATATAATATCTCATTGTCCATATATCTCATTTGTTGTGGTTCTTGATATCCTTCTTTTCTTAAACAATTTAATTAAGCAAATGGATATTTTATGTTGGTTTTTGTTATGTTGTCGTGTTAGTCGTTTTTTCAGCATGAATTATTGAAACGGGTGAAAATTTAATGTTACTTTTGTCGTGTTGTCGTGTAAGTCGTGTTCGTCGTTTTTTAATTGGGTCGTGTTCGTGTTAGGAAAAAAACACGACATCGTGTCGTGTCGTGTTCGTGTCATGAAAAATCAATTCGTATCGTGTCGTGTCAGACAAAAACACGACACGATGACACGATTTGACACCCCTACTCAAACCCAAGGGGTGTGATAGTGTTCTCTATGGGTTCAAAGCTCCACATCAGCCCAAGCCGATGGGTTCCCTCTCCGATGCGGATAGTCTTATGAGCTGTCATAGTCAACTTTTCCTTCCTTTTGTCATTGTCTATTTCCTTGACTATATGTACATTTAAGATGTACAGCTGCACTTCAAATTGGAAAATTATAATTGAAATATTACTTAAAATGTTCTTCTTGTACTATCACCAAGACTGATACAAGTGATATTGCTAGAAATGAAGTATATTCGAGGTAAATATATTCTAGCAGTCCATGGTTAAATTTTGTTTATGCCAACATCAAGTTGAGGACTAATAACACTACATTTGTTCAATCTTCCATTCTAAACCCTAAACAAGATTATTAATCATCAACATACTGAAACTCACCATTGTAAACGCAACATGTGCAAACAAGTAACAATTTACAAAAATATTTTCAATTTTATCTCAATAAAGACATTTCCAAGAATCTTTAAGACAAATTGTTGAAGAGGCAAACCTTGCCTTTGCATAACCATGCCTTGTAAGTCTTAAATCAATTGGTTTTCAAAGTAACTGATGGGGAGCAATATTAACACAACAAACTATCTAATCTGAGGTGTGAACTCACCAAATATGGTTCATTTGCAAATCTTATCTCTATGCTTGAGGAAGTTGTGAGACTACTGAACAAGGTAATGCTTTTAACCTCTGTACAATAATTTTTTTATATAAATGAAAAACAAAGATAACTACAAGCAGTGTAATTGAACAACCTGAAAGTATTAAAAGAAATGAATAGTAAAGAGACTAATCAAAGCTTAGTTTACATAAGCTTATAATAGTATTTCTTTTAATATCTTATTTTCTTTATATGGACACTATCTCTAAATTGTTATTGTAAAACAGCATCAAGGAAACTATATATGACCTCGTCTTTTCAAGATGTATAAAACCCTTTAAGGCTGATTTTAAAATGTACCCCTTATACAACCTATCCGGCCCAATCATTTTGCAACCTGCAATTAATGTCTTTTTTTGGTAATTAACTACAAGTCAATAGCATTAGAGTAAACTATATTATCAATCTTTGGTACTGAAAACAATAATTTTCACTATAAGTCCATTTTGATTTGTTACCCAACCTGCCATGTACGCCTCACCTTTCGTGCTTATTCCAAATCCAGAACCAGAATGGATATCACTCCATATTCTTTAAAACAAAAATCCCAAAAAAACTCATGTCATACCTGTAAGAATAGTAATTTGTGATCTTTTATTTCAGTCACACATTGTAATGAGCTGCAATATTTGTTTCTATTTGTTGCTAATTTGTCAAATGCAACAATAAAGCAACTTTTTTATATATTTCTTTCACTTCTAAAGGAGTTTGCAAATGTATACCTCAATATTATTAGTAATGAGCACCTTCTATAAAGAAAGATTAGAAGCAATATGGATGGAGCTAACAATGGTTTTCATCAATTATTATAAGTAAAATCCAACAACCACCATATTCCCATGTATCTGTTCTAATTCATTTATAAATTAACTAATTAAAAGGGAACCAGAACAACCAGAATTTCCTTACATGGTTCAGCAAGCAGATTGCCTGATTCCATATTCCCATATCATTAAGATCTTTATTATATCTTGTGAATAGTAATTGTATATAAAAATAAGGTTAACATCACTTCTAAAATAGACCATTTTTGTAACATATATTTCCAAAAATCCAAACATAGTCTAACCCTTTTTATATATCATGTTGTAAAAAAATTCCAAAATTTCTGACCTTCACATAATAGAGTCGGACGCTTTCTATTAAGTCCCGACCAACGACCCATAATTCCAAACAAACACACACCTTGATTTTTCTATTCAGCTTTGCCATATATGATACACCTGTGAAGAACAAAAGTAGGTATAGTTTGATATAAGAAAGAAAAATAAGACTTCTTGTCTCCATCTATGGAGAGTAATTGAATAAATTAAAATGAAAAGGGCACATAGCTGCTTATATAATCAATCTTATCTCATATGTACTCTAACATTGCAAGAGATCATAATGTAGCATAGTTACATGTCGTTAACTTTGATGAACCTAAAAAAAATAACTATTACTTCCTTGGTCGATTATCTCTAATATCTTTAACGATTTTCGTTCATACATGACTACAAAGTTCATATGAATATGCTATTATTTTCATGATTCATACATTATGCGAATTTTAGCAAACAAAACTTATTTTTCATCGGTTTACTACATAAATTGTCATTCTTAACTTCCAACTATACATCTAATGTCTACTTTATGTTCAGATAACTAACCTTGAATTCTTAGTGGTAGTTTATGATTAATTTTGTGTCTACCTTTTATGAACAATTTTTTAAATCTGACAATCTCTTTTATTCTCTTCACATAAAATCAAGGGCAATTTGCCGAGAAAGGTAACCTAAATATCGAAATTTGCCAATAAAGGTAACGTATAATTTTTATGGCCAAGAAAGAATCATAAATTTTGATTTCTAATAAAAAAAGGGAATCTTGACCAATTTTTAGCATGTCATTATACTCTTTTTAATAACAAATTGAAATATATAATCTCTTTTTATGCAAAATTGAAATTTACAATCCTTCTTTTATAACAAATAAATTTTCAATCCTTTCTCGGCACAAAAAATTACACGTTACCTTTATTTGCAAATTTTGATATATATGTTACCTTTCTCGACCATTTGCCCTAAGATCAACTAATTTAGCCCCATATATCATTAGAAATAGTGACTTTGTTTATCAGTTTTCACGAAACATATATGACGAATCAATTGGTTAATTGAAAGTCGGAAGGAAAATCGATACTGTATGGAGCAACAAGTTACAAAAACATAACAAGGAAATCGACAGTGACCTTAATCGTTGCTGAATCCCAACCCTGGTAGTGAGGAATTGTCCCTCATGTTCCCTGCATAATCTGAACGACTTGATTTGCACTTTAGATAAATTGTTTTTGGTGGTGTTGGAGAAATCACAATTGGCTTTTACTTTTTATGTTTGGTGTTCTTCAAACCTAAACAAAAACTTTAAAAACCTACTATCATATTACTGATTCAAAGTCACAGGAATTAGTTTCATATAGTTCTAATTATATAAACCATAGTCCATAGGTACCTTTAACAAGTAACTAATTATATGTTATAAGGCTAAAATTACACCAACTTGTCCTAATTACTTAATATACTTTTGACCAAGACCGGTTAGCAAACTCGCATTTCCTGATTGTTCTATCCTAAACTCTACCTGCATTGGTTATTGCTAAATTATTACCCAACACACTGAGATGTGCGACCTACCATTAAATAATGTACCATGTTTTATCTTCTTTGAATATTACATCTCCGACTGATGTAAATTCTTTTCTTTGTTGGATCAAATAGACGATGCTTTTGATCCTGCCTCACTGCCCAAGTATACTAAACGTATACTTCTATCGTCTAATTTAGTCAGGTGTTGCGAAGGTACCTTTGCATATGCGATACAACCAAACACTCTTAGATGATGTAGGTTCGGTTTTCTTCCTATAGATATACCTATATATAAAACACAATAAGCTAAAGTTATCTGAAGATTAAAACAACTTCAAAAGAATAAATATGGAGGAAAAGCTATGAGATATCAAGAAGGTATTTCCCCGTAACACATCTTCGAAATGCTACCTTGTGAACTGCACACACCAAAACTGGGAAGAGAAACTGAAAAATAGATGACAAAATTAAACTACAAAGAAATGGAAGAATATTGCTTTCAACACTGAAATACCTAACCAAGAACTAATTTTAGCAGACATTTAAAGAATTTTTGAATTTTTGTACAACAAAAGGTTTATGACTTTAGTCCTAATAAACTGATTGTGAGCATTAATCATTGGTACTAATAAACAATAACAGACATAGAAACCTCAGGAAATAAAGGGCAAGAAGTGAGAAGTGTCGAAATCCGAAGCAAATCAAGTTAGTCTACAAAATTGCACATAGGTTTATCCAGAATCATAAAAACAGCTAAAGAATCAAGGAGTAAAAATATCAAATTAGAAACATGTAAGTAAATGGGGTTAAAGAGCACCTCCAGTAGACTGTAGATTTAACTCCTTAATTTCTCTGAACAGTAAGAAAAGATAGATCCTACCAGACTGTAGTTGAGAATGGCACAAATGTGTGATCCAACCACGAGCTTAGATTATAATGACTGTAGCCAGTGCTTATAAACACATGGCCAAATTCAGCACTTGTAAAATAATTGAAGATAACAGATACTAAGAGGTTTCAAACCACATAGTAATAGTAACCACAATACCACATGATTAACTTCTCCTAATTTCAGCTTACAAATATTGATCTTGTATGGCCCAAATTTTCTGCATCTGCCGCTTTAATCATATAGGGTTGAGACTTCCACTTATATATTAAGACTGAGCAAATGTATTAAGTTAACTAATTTCACATCTAAATTGAATGAAACAAACAGCATCCCCAAAAAAACTAATTGGGAAAACAGGAACGAAACAACCTTATTTCAACCATAAAACAGTGTACTAAACAGAAAGGGGAACTAACCTCCTCATCGGCCAGCACCATCTTGATGGAGTTGCTTTCACTAACACAAAAGTGAACTCTGGTGCCGCCATAGCCGCGTAACACGAACCTTACCTTTATCCCACCATGCTTATCATCAACCAAATTTAACATAGTTATCTGCGTCTCCATGGCAAGGAGATGTAACAACAGGCAACACTGCAGGACTGCCATTACAAGACATAATACCCCAAGAAACGGAACACAAGAACCCACAGACTTCTCAAACAAAGGTAACAAAAAGGCACAGAAGACATATCCTCACTTTAGTTAAGAAATACCAGCTCACACGCATACACCGCAGGCAGAAACCTTCAGGGACTAAAGGGAACACATTAACATAAGAATGAATCGAAAGAAAGGTGAGAATGAACAACCTAAAAATTTGGACTACAAATTCCCTAAATTTCTTAGTTCACCCTGTTTCCTTCTTTTACATTTTCATGCTTGGTTGTATACTGCTAACTGCTGAGGTAGTATAATACCACGATCAAATAAACACAGATATTAATAGCTTTAGGCAGGAAAAAAACAAGATCAAAGAATAAACAAGATCCAATCAACAGAATAAGCCAGCCAGAAATTGCAAGTTAGCTTGGTTGTTTCGTTTTAAAAATAATTTATACCATTCCATTCAAATTTCATATAATCTTTATTTGAGATCGGTCTCTTGACTTACTTCTACAGAACTATTAAGTAAATGTTGATGCAATTTGGTTAGGGATGAACACGAGCCTTTTGTTATATGGTTGATTAAAGTTTAATACAACTACAAGAGTTTTGTTATAAACCTCTACAGAACTATTAGATAAAACTTGATGCAAATTGGCTAGTGTACGTAAAAACAAAAACTGCCATGGATCATTACCTAGAAGACTTGGTAACACAAAGTGTAGTTAAGAACAAAATCTAGACTTACCTTCACAAAGTGGACTAACCTATGAAAGAAGACTGTGCATGTATTTGTTTCTTAAGCAAGTCAGCTTTAAAGTCCACTCTCTGTTATTCAATCCACAATCAATCTGCAAACAATTTTTTGAAACCTTTTACATAACCAAGAGGGGCAAATTAGGGTCAGATGGTTCACAAACATATGGAAATGGGTCGATTTGGGTTACACATTTACCCTAAACTCTACATTTAAACCACAAGAAAGGTGCTCTATAGTCCAAGATCATCTCCTTTAATCTTTTTACATTCTTATAGTCTTCAAACTTGTCCTATAGCATCATTATCTATTTATTTTTTCCTACATCCAATAAAAGCAACCATGAACCATCATATGACTATTTAGTCCACAATTTATTATAGGTATAGTCTCGAACTCATCATTCTTATACAAAGACGAAAGTGTGGATACAAATACAAAGATAAATGTTATGGCCATGCATATAAACAAATTACAGATATTGACACCCCTCTGGAAGTTACAAATAAAAAACACAGTTAATTAAGCATGCCAGGAAACAAAGTAAAATATTATGAGAGAGAACGCTTTATTAAGAAAAAGATTCAACTGTGATCATAACACCTCCATGCTTCAGACGTAGCATAAGGTAACTGACTTGACTTTTAAGAACAATAAATTAAGAGCAGACGTATTGCTGGATACAGGGTAAAATACACAAACAAGGAAATAGTAAATAATGGACTGGCTTCTTCAGGGGTAAGACCATTTGTCTCTATTTTGAGCATTTTGCAACTTTTGTGTAGAAAATTAAAAAGGTGACCCAATCTGGATGTATAAACAATTAAAAACCTTCAACCTCTGTCTGCCACATTTTCTTGAAAAAATAAAAAAATTTGTAAGACACTACGTACGCCTGTTTTTAAAGACTTTGGTGATCCCTGTTAGTGAAATAAAAGAACTAGATAACTGCCACAAAAAAAGATTGATTTGAAAACGTGATTGCGTTGGTTTTTCCTACAAATACGTTTATAATATAAACGAAAACGAGAAACATCCACAAAAAAAGCCTAAAAGAAAAATAACCTTGAGTAGAGGTTGTCTCGATATGTGTTCAATTACCAGCTGTGATATCAAATATTCGTATTCAATTAACCAGCTGTGATAAAAGTGTTGCAGAAGCTCACCATTTGATGTGATATCAAATATTCGTATTCAATTAACCAGCTGTGATAAAAGTGTTGTAGAAGCTCACCGTTTGATGTGATATCAAATATTCTTATTCAATTAACCATCACCTTGGTGATCCACAGTCCTTTTGCCCCCATATGGGAGGTCAAGAGATCAAATCTTGGAGGCTTAAATAACGAGTTGGCCAGCCAGCCACGCCACGCCAGTTAGAATGCATACATCAGAACCAAAGGCTCACACCCCCGGGGGAACATGAAGAGGGAAAATCACCTTTTGAATGGATAAAAGAAACTAATAGGTGAAATGACTTCAGTTAGCATAACTTTGTGTTGTTAAAGTATTCAAAAAATGCGAAAAGTAAAAATTCGACAATTTTTGTTTTATCAACCATAAAATGTTCATAAATTATTTGTTAAGAAATCATTTCATTATGCTCACACATAATGAAGGCTGCATGAATGGTTAGTTAGTAGACGAAATAAAAATAACTAACCTGATGACGCGACTTCAGCTGATAGAGAGTGAGGCCTTTTATCCAAGAAAGTACCGTCCAACTACGGTTGTAAATTTATGGATCAACCAGGGATTGTTATACAGCTTTCTTTAATCATCAATTGAGAGTCAAATATCATATTAGCTTCATTTTTGTTTTCTGGAATGACATTTACAACATGTATGTATACCAGGAAAAAGAAAAACAAAACTAAGCTTTCTATTCATGTCTGAACCATAATATACTGATTACATTAATGAGAATATACATAATTTAATAATTAAACTACATGTGACGAGCGATCATGTTGAAGATGGTGGTAGTTACTAGAAAGTACCAATAGTTTGACATTGAAAAAAATCAAACTGTGGTGCTAACTTAAAAACGGAGTTTAGGTATAATACATAATGCTTTATTTTGATGGGATAGTCAAATAACATACAACTATACAAGGTTAGTTTAAAAGCTATATGCACACGTATAGGTTTTCATTACACCCAAACCAAAAAATGTTAAGTTGTGATCCTGGAACTTAATTATGTGTTCTACAAAGACATTATGAATAACTCCTGGAGCTTACCTTGAAAATGTTGAAACGAGAAACATACTTGATAAGTGTCATCACTGTCGCGGATGCTAGTCAAGAAACATTTTCAAATAAAATCATAGTAGCGACATGAATAAAAGAAGGTGGTAAGGGGAAGAAGGAGAAGTGATCATATTCAAGCTCTTTTAGAGAAAAGGTTAAGTGATCATATTCAAGCTCTTTTGAAGAAAAGATGAACTGTTGCTTATTGTTGTCAAATTTACACTTCTGCACAAAAGTTTAGAGTGAGAACAAATAACTTATAATGAATACAGTTCTGTTATAAACTACCATTTGAATGATCAACTTCTTTGACTGCAAAAGCCTACCTTTTGAATATTTTGCGCAGTGAAGCTGAAATAATTCTGTTATAAACTATGATTAAGCCCTTTTGAAAGTCTTCATCTACAACGACCAAATCAAAAGGATTACATAAAGACACGGCACCAGAAAGAAGACAGCAACCAGATTCCTGCAAACACTTCTAGAATTGTAAATTACACCAAATTATTTAAGTTAACAGAAGTGAATCATCAAGAAAAGCAACAGCTTAATTGGACAACCCCATGATTCATGTTAGGTAAGAATAAAAAATGAATATGGCTTAAGTAACAACACCAATTGAGAAATCTTACCTCATGTGAATTACCCGAGCTAAATAATGAACAAGAATGTTTGCTTTAAGAGACCAACCAGCAGCATATAAGTTTGCATCAGGGTAACAATAGGAAACATGAGCTACTACTTCCCTAATACCTCCCAAAAATAAAGTATTTAATGTCATTCCAAAATAAAGTATCATGGGTTAAAATCAATGTGCATGCCTTTCTGCCCAATCTATACGTAAACATATAAATTTAAGTGGCATAAATACTACAGAGTCATTTCTTTGCTAAACAAATAATCTGAATTTGTTGTAGATTTACATAGAAACAATCAAACTCATAAACTACCATAAATTCAAACTAATGCAATTGCATAAACTCAAACTAACCCAATTGCATGATAATGATGCATGCATGAGCTTCTCTGTACCTTCTCTGTTCCATTCCAAAAGTTCACTGATAGGATCAGATATGCATGAACAGAGAAATGAAAATAGGGAAGTTGAATTGTATTGATCCTTTTGCCCAAGCTCAAAGCCAAATACAAGAAAAAGGTAAGATACTAAAATGAAAGAGACAGTCCTCCTCTCTCTCCTCTCCCCCTTTATAAGATATGCTATCATAACAAAATAACTTACTGATTACATTATTTCCATACACGTGTCCCTTCTCCATGTGCCTTGTTCATCCTCTGATAAACCTTCCAGACTTTGAGCCTATCGGGCTGTTCATTATCATCAGAAATAGTGGATTCAGTGGGCTGTTCCTTATCACCTTCTTCAGTATTTTATCCAATTAATCCGACGAATTTAAATGAACTATGAAACTAGATTAACTTTCTTGCCAAACATATAATATGATAATTGCCAAAGAAGTACATAGAAACAATCAAAAGGATGAACTACCATAAATTCAAACTAACCCAATCGCATCACAGTACCTTGGAACATAGACCTCTATTTGGAATACACATGTGAATGATTGAGCAAATCATGAACCAATATGAACAATTAACTCAAAACAAGACGGAGTACCTGAGGACCAATTATGTTTGGATTTGTCCGCATATTCTTTTGCTCAGTTTAACTCTTAACGATTACTTGGACTTTCCTTTTTAACAAACACTTTTTAATCAACAATGAGGCGTAATGATTTTCTGACAAGACATGAAACTGAATTCCTGTCTTGAGCCGAATGTTCATTTGAACGAATGCTTGCCGAATCCTCAGATGTTCAGTCAAGTAATTCAAAACTGTTAGTTTCAAGAATCATATGAGCTTATGCTAAAGTTGAAACTAGAGGAATATACCATAGATTTTAAAAGGGCAGTGGTCCTTCACCTTGTCTGCATAGATCCGAGTTCTTTAAAGAGGTGGCAACCTATTAGCCGTAAGATGGAATGTTTACAAGAGACAAAATATTATATATGATGATAATAAATGTGGCACGAAGGATGGGTTGAGTAAGTAACAGTTAGAATTGTATAGTTTAGGGACTTGGTGTAAAGGTGTACTTTCCATGTATAAGTAATGTGTTTATATATGTTTGTATATTTTTTTCTGGAGTGAGGAGAATAAACACGTTCATTCCATCTCTCTGAATTCACATGGTATCAGAGCTAACGTAAACCCTACATCAGCTCTTGTATTCCATCCGAAGTTATTTGCATGTTTATTTGTTAGTTTATTGACCTTCGATAACGTTGTGGTATTTATATAAAGGTGAATGATAACCATATTCTTGCTATGGTCCGTGATTATCATTCTCCTTGAAGAAAATATGATTCTAGAAGACCAGGACCTTGAACATCCAGCATGATTAGAATAGTATTCTATACTTAATCCCTTGGCTAACTCCCAACACATATAAGTTATTTAATCACATCTATTAGAGGTGTTTGGGATTTCGTTTTGGAATTTATTTTCAGCAATTGTGAATAGTAAAACACCAAACAGTGTTTAGTATTGTGTTTTGAAAACATGATTATCTTGTTCTTGCCTGCATATGCATTTATGACATAAACTAAAACGAGAAATAACCACATAAAAAGCCTAAAAGAAAGTTAACTTTTAGTACAGTTTGTCGAATCTGGATGTGTCGATCAACCAGCTGCAATAGACGTATTGCAAAAGTTAATCATTTAATGTGCTTCTACAATTTGAAGCTGTAACAATCAGAAAACCAAGTGTTGTTTGAGTGCTCGGCAAATTCTGATTATTTAAAGAACGAATAGATCAAATGATTACATTGAGCATAACTTTGTGTTGTTAAGTATTCGAAAAATAAAATCTGACAACTTATGTTTAATCAACTGTAAAAACGTACATAAATTTTTTGTTAAGAAATCATTTCATGATGTTTACACGTAGCAACAGTTACATAAAATGGTTAGTAGACGAAATAAAATAACAAACCTGAAGACACAACTTCAGCTGATAGAGAGTGAGGCCTTTTACCCCCAGCCCACTGTTCTTTTGATCATTTTAGGTCTTGCTTCTACAACCATTTATAAGTTAAAATAGATGAAGTTAAAAAACTATACATCAGAGTACCATCCAACTATGGTTGTAAATTCACAGATCAACCAGGGATAGTTATACAGCTTTCGATAATTAACCACCCATTGAGAATCAAATCTCGTATTAGCTTCATTTTCCTTTTCTGGAATGACATTTACAACATGTATGAATACCTGGAATAAGAAGAAGAAAACTAAGCTTTCTAGTCATGTCTGAACCATAATATGCTGATTATAATAACATTTATTATCTAATAACGAAACTACCTGTGACTAACATACAACTATACAAGTTTAGTTTAAAAACTATGCATACTCATAGGTCTTCATAACACTCAAACCAAATAACAGCTGAAATCTCCGAAAAGTCGAAATGTGATCTTGGAATTTGGATTATGTGTTCTACAAGGACTTTACACTAAAGACGTTATAAATAACTTCCTGGGGTTTACCTTGAAATGTTTAAACAAGAAACACACTTGATAAGTGTCATCAATGTCCGAGATGCTAGTCAAGAATGTATGTATTTCTAAATAAAGATGCCATCTTCAATTAGAAGAGAATGTGTGTAAATTAAAATCATAGTAGTGATGCTGACACTGAAAAGTAATCATATTCAAGCTCTTTTTAGAAAAAAAGGTGAACTGTTGTTTATTGTGGTCAAATTTTCACTTCTGGCATAGAAGTTAAGAGAGAGAACAGCATTACTAAATAAACTTAGAAACAGATAACAATACCTTAAAACTGCTGATGGTTAATCGTTTAGGCATTCTAGTAAACACTTGATGTGCACCTAACACTACCTGCTTGTCAAATGAGTATCCACTGGCAAATACCCTGAAATAGTGTTAGAGAGACTTTAGAAAGAAAGAATATTGACAAAAGTAGAAAAAGATACATACCTTCTCTTGACCACGGAATTTGTGTATTAAATTTATCATTGTGGATGTCAAACACGTACTATCATCCTTTTAAACAGGATCACAAACAGCTTCGCTTGAATAGCATTGTTAATGATCTGAAATCACAAAACAAAGAAAATGATATGATCTGCAATTGCAAAATAAATGGATTCTCTCAATTGCCATGTTTACCAGTAAAATAATCACAATCAATATGACCGTCACAGCTGATACGCCCTTGATCTTCTACATTTCCTTATATTCGAACATGAACAGGAAAATCAATGGGTTTTAAAATTGCAGTATCAGAATAAATATATACTAGTGTTTGGTTTAGGTGTTGTAACTTGGTTAGTCATCTAACCACACTACAATAACACAAATTCAAGAAACAAAATCAACGTTACTACTGCAGTTAAAGAATATGTAAGATTGTTAATTAAAACAAGCGTTTCGAATAGCATGTAAATATGTGTAACCAAATTTGAGAATGATTTTAGAGGTAAGTAGGAAGAATCAGAACACTAGATAAAGAAGTCTTTTGGAAGTTACAGATAATTAAGTAAAGCAATCTTGGATCCGTGAGTGGATAAAGTGTTTGAAATTAGATGAAAAATCAAGGTTGACTGCAGAAATTCGATTAATAAAGAAGAATGGAGATTAAGAGGGATAGGTTGATAATTACCGTGAAAAGCCTTGGAAGTGAAGGAGATTGTTTATCGGCGTTTGGAATGGATGTTGAAATCGATGGCAATTACCATGAAAGCAATCAAAACCTAACCTAATCGATCAATCAAGAATTAATGGGGGAGAAGCGAAGAGAAAGCGTGTCCATTGTACGTGGGTGATGAAGAACAAGGAGTGGGCAACGATAGTATGATATAAATAGGGCGGGAACGGAAGAATATCAATTCGCGTATCCTTTCCTTCTAAAGATTACTTATTACTTTCCTTTTTAACAAACACGCTTTCCAATTTACAGCAACCTTCTCATAATTAATAAAATCTTCTCTGACAAATTAAAGATTGTATCCGGGTCAAAAGTATCCGATTTTTAACAAACAAACTTTCCATTTACCGTTTGATCCATTTTTTTTAAAACATTTCTTATCAATTCCGTATCGTTTCTTCTTTAATAAGTTTTGTATCTATGTTCACGTCTAAACTTAAGAGATAGTTTTAACATTTTAATATTCATTAATTTTTTATTCTTTTTTAAAACAACCGAATATTTGTAATTACCAATTTATGATATTTTATATTAAGTATTCAGTTATTACATTTTGAACGAAATTTAAACTTACTAATTATTAATAATCCAAAATAAACTATATTAATAAAAAACATAAAATCATAATAAAAGCTGAACTAAAATCAAAATATTTAACAAAGAAATGTGTGACGGTATGCTGTAACCCAATGACTAAGCGGAGGAGAAGCCATGTAAACATACGAGTAGATGAACATACAATCTGATTGTTATAGGTGAATAAATTATGAATTTTGTTAAAAAATAAAAAAAGATCACATACTCCATAATTTTTTCCCAAACATTAAAAAAGGATACACGAAAGGATAAATACTAAAATTCGTACGAAATTAACATCTAACAACAAAGAGATTTCAGATAATCAGATCTACAACCAAATTTGATTTTAATTTCATCAAACGAGCTATGTAGTTGTTGGTCTCTGTCTCCTTGAATATGTTTGGTAACTTTGGGTATATCTTGTAGTGGTGTTGGTTTTTGGTTTTTGTTCCTAGATTAAAGTAAGGCACAATCTGAGACATGAATTTGAAACTTGACGTGAATTAAATATGAAATGGGTTGACATGAACGTGGTATGAAACTAGAATAAGTAAAAAGAGGTTGACATGAACATGACACAAAAAATGAGTTAGGTTCAAATGAAACTTGCTTACTTGAAAATGACCTGTTTAACCCAATTTTGTTAAATAAAAAAGTCTTAGTTAAAAATAGAAGTATATTAAAATCTAAGTTAATACGTGATGAATTTAAAATGAGTCAAAGTTAAGGACCTAATATCAAATCAATTTGTGAATTGTGCGACTTACTTTTGGATCCAAAACCTAACTTGTAAAATGGGTCGACATGCTGCCTGAAACCCAACTTGAAAATCCGAATTTTGAAGTCAATTCTATAAGCAACTTCTTCTTGAATATTGGGACAGCCTGAAACTTGACCTGAAAATACGAATTTTTGAAGTTAATCCTATGTACTCTAGAGTCAGTTTTATACGAAGCATTCTCTAGAATATTGGGTCAACCTGAAACCCGTCCCTAAAATCCGAATTTCTTCCCGGAAACACAACCCGTTTTTTTCAAGTAAAATAGGTCGACCCGAAATACGAACAAAACACGAATCAAAGCGACACGAACTGAATTTGATAAATTTCGTCGATGTGATAATTTTATAAATAAATTTTAAAAGATATTAAAATAAGAATAAAGATTTACATTGATTAAACAAATAGAGAGAAGTTAATAAGCGTTTGAAAATTTTGTTGATGTGATAATTGTATTTGTGTAAGAGAGTATGTTAGTGTAAGAGAATATATTTTAAAAAAATAAAAAGTTAAAGTAAATTAGGAGAATATAAAATGGTTAAAGATTGAGTGGATGAGATTAATTTAAAGATTGAGTGGATGAGATTAATTTAGATAGAGTGAATGGTCAATATTTTGTTTTGGTTAATTTTAAGAACTCTTAAAAATTAAAGAGGAGAGTGAATATTAAATGTTTTTTTATGGTAGTATAGATATATAGGAAGAAGTTTATTTAAGAACCGTAATTAGTGCGAGTACCGCGAGTCGCGAGAATCAATCTGAGCTCTTTAATTGCCCATACTTCAATCTCATTGCCCACCTATGAATTTCTTACATGCACCATGTCACACTCTCCATCCATAAACTTCTCATATCTAAGGAACGACTGAAATTGGTTCTCGTGATTCTCGCACTAACAATGGTTTTTAAATGAACTTTTTCTTATATATATATATATATAACCATAAAAAATTACAAATAACTGTAGTATAGATTGTTCTATTTTAAGTATACACATTGTTTATGATTATTATAGAATGTTTATAAACGAAAATTATTTATACGTTAAAAAAATTTATTTACTACTACAAAATCTTTATACCAACTATTTGATATATAATTATTAATTAAAACATTATTTAAACTTGGATAAATAAGAGAAGGTCACAGGCAGCGGTGGATTCAAGATTTTTCTTAACGGAGGGGCAATATTAATGAAAGATTTGCAAGAAGATTAATATAACAAATCAAAATATATTAGGGTTAAAACGGGTCGGATCAAATTTATTCGGTAATAAAATGAATTTCCTTTGTTCCTATAACATTTAGTTCTTATTCTTGAGAGATAAAACTAGCAACCATATAAAAACGAACAAAATAGACTTAGGAATTGAACTTTTGCACTTGTTGGTAAGCGCCGAGGTGAGTGGCGGCGACAGGACTTTTGCTTACACGAAAACAAGAAACGATTAGACATTTTTGTTACGGTAGCCCTAGTCGCCCTTTTTTATGGTAGAAGCAGAAACAAGAACGGCCAGCCGATTTTATGTTCACTAAAGTATGCTATGTTAACCTAGTAAAGACTATACTTGTACAAAACAAGCAATTAAATGAAAGGAAAAATAGGGAGCAGCATACACTTTACGCTAATTTATGTGGTTTAATTGAACTAGAAAACCAAAACACTAACAATGCGTATAGAGGCTTATACGAAAATAAAGGAAAACTACAAATAACTACAATGATGTGAGAAAACCGACATACTTAAAAATGCTAGAAACAAACTCGGGAATAGTAAATTAAAAAACTAAACTCAAAGCAGTAATAGTGCAATAAGATAAGGTGTTGACTTTCAATAGGCTATTGGGTCCAAGATGGCAAGATGTAGAAATTTGGAGGCCTATATGTTAAAAGATAAGGGGCCTATTAATAAATTAACTTATTTTACATATTGAAATTGCAAAGTTCCGAGGGCAACTCTCCCCCTTCCGTTTAACGTGGCTCCGCCACTGGCCACGGGGTTGCTTTGGAAACCATCATCCTGTCGGCCTGAAGGTCAAATGTTCGAATCTCAAGAGTTTTAACTAAGGGTTGGCTATAGGGTTGCTTCGGAAATGGCTACGATAACACCATATGACGAAAAACGATTATATGATATGTTTAATAAATGTCATAAGCTACTCCACTTATAATTATTTGATTTTGAACTAGATTCCCACAAACTTACATATATATATCTAACTCGAAGACTCAACACTTGTTACGGAGGCTGAAGAAGAAAAAAACTCATAAAAATAAACTTATTACATATATATATATATATATATACGTAATCACATGTATGAAGTGAAAATCAAGCCACTGAGAAATGGCCAATCGGAATAACATATGACAAACGGTCAAACCACAAGTACGGTGGTAATTATGATAATCATACAACCATGATGCCATGTGATGGCTTTGTAAAGTTGAAGCATACCTCTTTTTTCGTATAAAATATAAAATTTATATTTTTCTATTATAAATTAATCTGGTACTCTAAATTCTTTAGATTATCAAAATAGACGAACACAACCATTTATTTTGTAAACCTTTCCCATGCTATTTTCCATCCACTTGGAACTCTTGTTGTTACATCAAAACTACTTTACTTCGGTCTAATTGTCTTCCATTGTGTGTTCTTTGTATCCAAAACTCATAATCGTTGTCTTGTATATATTCGGTCAATATTTGCTGGTGTGGTATTTACATGGTAACATCACAAAACATACACAGTATTGAATGGATGATAGCTACCGGGGCATTTGAATCAATTCATCTTTCTCGCATTCCCTTATGCCAATTTCCAGTTTTTCATGTCTTGATGATGGCAATACATCGCAACATTGTCGTCTAGGCGCCTGCAACTATTTCACAAAACCCAAAATAAGTACAAGGACAATTTTAAGTACAAACTGTATCAAAATACAACAAACTTTCACTAAACTATCATTGTATATAATAAAAAAAATTCCAATTTTTTAATGACAAATAGTATTTATGGGTTCTAAAATGTCTGCTTCTGGTACCTACTACCAACTAATGCTGCTTAGAAATGGAAAACTAGCACCCACAACAATTGGCAAAATGACTGATATATATGACACATTACTTGTCCAAGTTTGTCAAATAAAGCCTTCAACTTCATTATTATCCCTAAACATCCCATTTTATAGAAAATTATTCTACATCGGTCAAAAACTACCCCTTTTTCCCTCTTGAAATCATTTTTGAAAGGCCTACTTGTCAGCTCTAGTAATTTGAAAGTAAAACTTAATTTTTCAAGTCATATAAATGATAAGTAAGCTCGTGTGTGTTACCTGTTTTATGTTGAGATTTAGTTTTTTAGCATAAACTTTGATCATTTCAATTTTCCTTGGGGATCCAAGACTCGATGTGCAATTCCCTGGTTCCATCAACTTGTAAATGCTTATAGTCTGATCTCCCCCGGCTGCTAACGTCTTGTTCATATGAAACACGATTGGTCTTCTACAAGGATCCTTATTGTGTTCCCTCATGTCAAAACTGAACAATGAGTTCAACAAGCCACCTTTTCTCCATGGCCTAAATGTTGCAGGTACACGAAGCACGTCTGGCAAGAGCACATGGCTTCCAAACACTTCAACTGCATACCCCCATGAGATTGAAATTGTCCAAGAAAACCAACGATCATAACAAACCGTTTGTTGTAAGATTCTATGAGGATCTACTTCTGCAGCTTTGTATAAATGGCGCATAGCATCTCTATTTGTCATGTATGGGAAAATTGGGTCTAAGTAATCGGCATGGTGAAGAGTTACCAATGGTGCTATTGGATGTGCTGCCAATACCCCAAACGGGTCTCCACTCATATCCATCTAGTTCAGTTAAAAAGAAAATGAATAAACATTAATTGAAACTATATATAAAAAAAGAAGAATCTAAAAATATATACCACTAACATATAATTGCCAAGAAAGTTAATACTTCTCTATAGTCAAGAATGGATCTTATTATGTTATGCTACTTAATCCAAGACTCAAAAGTGTAAAAGTGTAAATTTTGGTCTTGAAAGTAAGAATAATGGACAAAAGATGAACCCACACATTTATTGTTAATTGAATGTGTTATAAAACAAACTAAAGAGTATGATAATTAGTTAGATAATGTTTTCAAACTTAATTGTAGCTTTGATTTCATCACTTTTGTACTCAAAATAATCAGATTTTAAAATAAGTAAGAATCGATGCAAAGAAACTTTTCCTATTGAGGTAAATATAAAAATTATTCAAGTATCTTTTATTTTCTATCTAACTTTAATAACTAGTTAAGGAATTTTAATTGTTGAGGTCATGATAAAAATCCTAACGCATATTTAAACACTCTCGACTATATTGAAATATGAATTTTCAATAGTAGTTGACTAGGTCAAAAAGAAATGAACTCTGTTTAGATCATAAAAGTAAATGTCGTGTATGATTGTAGTGATATAAGATTTCATAATTTGATAAAAAGAAAAAAGTAGATGATTCATTAACTAAAGAAAAATGCATGTTTTATAAACAAGGCTAATTATTATTTATATGCATCATTAACATGCTTAAGCACATGCGTTTCAACTCTACCCAAAATTCCCAAATACATACTCCAGGGACTAATTATATAGTTTTCGAAACTTCGATACTCAAAATTTAAATTCCTATATCTTTAGGATTTGAAGATTATTATTTTACTATTAAAAGTTTATAACTTGCCATTAACACAAGCAATGAAGGACAGAGCTGGAGAAAGAAAAAGAAAAAAAACAGAGGATATCAATGGTGATGAAGAAATTACCTGGTGAAAACCAGCTTCTCTGGTAATCCCAACTCCAAGTTCAGCCAAACAAGACGAAATCCTCCCATCGCTTCCATACAAATGGGGGTATCTCTCCAAACACGAATCCAAAACCTTTGCCAATGTTTTCGCCAATGGATAACTAATCGCAAATCCAGCTCCACCAAACGCCATTGAAAACGAAAAGAATCTGTTCTGTGCAAAACTCTCTGAATTTGACCCGATGAAATACAACAGATCATGATCGTATTTTGATAGCGTCTTCACCAGATTATCCGCGAAGAACACAGTATCATCATCCCCAAACACAAACCATCTGAATATTAATGAATCAGTGATGATTTTGATGGTTAAAGAATGGAAAAAGTAAGGATTTTTACTTAAAATAAGAAAATTAGTTTTCTACTATTTAGTTTACCTGACGTTTGAATGGTTTAATGCCACCGTTTCTGATACGACACGAGCGACACGTATGGCTGACCGGAGACCACCACGCCAAGTATACCGGAACTGGGAGGTATCATCGGAGATACAAACCGGCGGGAGAAGCGAGACGTCGGAAGTGACGGTGTTATTATCCAACGGAACATCGAGAAAAACACAACCTCGCATTTTATCAGGCTTCCACCACATCTTAACGTATTCTTTCCTTTTCGGCCATGATTTCGCATTGGAAGCAATGCCAAAAACGATGTGATCGAGGGAAGTAGGAGGAGAAAACGGATCACCACCCAGCAACAAGATTCTGGTGTTCGGCAGAAGCGAAAACGAAGAGAACAATAGATAAATAATCAAACAGAGTGAAGACGAGATGAAAACGAGGTTTATTAGTCGAGATTTGAATTGGGTTTTGAAGATCGACTTTGAAATCTTCATCATGACCTTGAATCGATCGAGATTGATGAATTCAGAGGTGTGAAAACTGTGTAATTCAAAGGTTTGATTAATTAGATGATTTATAAGGCGCAAATTATGGAGTGCAGGTGAAGTGTTTGAGAAAATGCCAAGTAGAAGTAGATTTGAAGATACAACAGAAGAGACTTTGTGAAAGATTTGGAAAGAAAATGAGAGAAAGTGTTAGGCAACCAAAGACCAGAGGTGGATTTAAAAGAGGAAGTGTTAGGGACAGGTGTTAAATGTTCATGGAGCAAGAAAAGTCAACTTCAATGGCGACCGTTGACTAAAAATCAACATAGAAAGAAAAATCTTTAATACCGTATTAATTCATACTAATGCCTTTTTTACCAGAGAATTACTCACTATCTTCTACTCTTTTTGAAAAATTTTAATGCGTTAATTTTAACGGCCGATTTATAACTTAATGTTAGAATTTGTGATTCTGTTACATATTTTTTCAAATAAAGGTCAATTCATAAAGTGACAATTTATTTGTTTAATTTCAAATTTGATAATCTTTTTATTAGAAATTAAAAGCTCGAGATGTTTATATTCTTTAACTACATTAAATACTCATTTGATACACGAGTTAATTTAAAAAATAATTAATAATAAATTTTAATAAAATATATCAAATAGTTATAAAACACGAGAAAATAATAATTTAAAAAATGAAGAATGAGAGAGCAGATGAAAAAGATAGTAAAAATTATTATTTGTCAACTAGCGAACCAATCCGAACATGACTCCTATATTTATACGGATTGATGGATTCGTGTCATGTTAATAATTGTCACTCATACTAATATTATAATTGGTTAATATAAAGTAAAAATCATGTATCTTTGTAGTTGTTTAAATTTATGTAACATACCTTGTAGTCCCTTAGGGTGTGTTTGGTACAGATAATTGAACGTAGAGAAAAATAAATTAACAAAGAAGAAGTGAGAAAAGAAACATTCCTTATCTCTAATTTCAATTCTCCGCTTCATGAAGAGAAATGGTGGGAAATGGAAATTGAAATATCTGGAGAATTAAAAAAATTGGACATGAGAATTGGATTGATAGTATCTCTCATTCTCTTCCATCAAACCCTTATTCTCTCAAAAAAAAGCCCGGACTACCAAAACCCTTTCTACACCTTCGAAAATCTTGACCAACGCCTTCATCCGACCGGCGGTTCTCTCTCTCCACAAAACCCTATTCGTCCTCCCTCTCTCTCCCTCTCTCTCTCTCTCTGACATTTGCTTCCCTTCGTCTTATTCAGCCTGTTATTCGACACCTCTGCTTCTCTTCGTCTTCTCCGACCAAAATGCCCCTTGCTCCCCTCCTCGCATCTATCACACCGCCACATCAGATTTTTTTTCCCACCACTTAACCCTCTAGCGGTTACTTATCCTCACATTATATTTTAGGACCCACCTAATACCCAATTATTAAATTAAGAATTAAAATATATTACAAAGAGGGAGAGAGAGAGTTATCACTTTGGGTCCATTACCCTCTCACCACATGCCTTCTCCTAATGTAGCCTCCATCCCTTTCCATCTTCACCACATCTTCATCCCTTGAAATGACACTACTCAAGTGATCTCACCCCACACTCACTCCATATCCACATAGTCCATTCTTAGTGTATGGGATGGGAAGGTGGTGAATGTGGTTTCCATACCTTTCCATGTGGTGAATTTGATTTCGGGTGAAAAGCACATCAAAAGAGGTGTGTTGTGAAGGTTTAAAGTAAAATCTGTTATAAATTTTTCTCTGTTTTTTTTTTTATTTATTTATTTGATTTAAATTGGTTAATGGGTATTAGATAGGTCCAATAATTTACTGTGCTGAGAAGTGACCACTACGAGACTGAGAAAAAACTGACGTGACAATATGGTGGCGGGAAGGGTTGCAAATACTCTTATATATTAACCAATTATAAAGATTATTATGGGTGACAATATCAACATGCCACGAATCCACCAACCCATATAAATATATGGGTTGTGTTCAGATTAGTTAGCGGGTTTGCGGGTCGACCTGCTAACATGTATATTTTTTGATATTTTTATTTTTTTGATTTATCCATTTAGTTTTTACGTTTCCTATATGGCTATTGGAATTTGGACATTTACTTTATTCCTTAAACCTCTATTAATTTACACCTTATTATTTTGCAATGCACTCGTGAACCTGTATATGTAAACGGCCCACGCATGTTGTGTCATGTTTTACATATACAAGTTCGTGCCACACACACTGAGATAAATAATTAAACATGTTGTGTTAGTCTAAGCGTGACAGTATTAGTCTTACAATCCGTCAACACGTAACCTATAAACCTGAAAACGAGACTATTGTTACTCCTAGAAATTAGCATATCATCAATCTAACATTAAGCATATGAGGTTATTGTCTTTTTTTTTACCTTGTGTAATGTTTGACTCAGAAAATAGCAACATTTGGATACCCCGACTCCGAAGATTATAAGTTGATAACGATGCGATGACTTTGGATGACCATGGGATAAAAAAAAGGTAACAAATAGAAAATGTGATATAGCTTTTATGTAGATACTCTGCATATTAATTCCTTTTTGGGGTGGAAGGAATCAAGGAGTATGAATATAAATATTGTAAAGTATAAGTTATATTTTAAAATCACATTAAAAGGTAACAAACTTTACAAGAAAAGTTAGACATAAAGCACGGATCTAAAAATATTCCACATTGATATCGAACATTAATTTATTCCTTCAAGTCATAGTTAACAAAATAATATTAAAACTTCTTCTGCATGATTTAACGTATAATTTATGAATATTCGGTTCGTTTACAATCATATTCCGCCACACGATCTTCTTCGATTGTGGCTTTTTTCAAACATGTGTTCTAAAAAGGTATTAGGGTTTAAAGCCAAAAACAAGAAAGGAAAGTCGTTTTTATTTGTCAACCGATGAGGATTAAAACAGATGGATAAATCAGGAGGAACTAACGTAACATTGTGTTGTGATATGAGCTAGTAAAAAATATTAAGCTAATTGAAACAACAGATTTGGGAGTTGAAACAACAGGTTCGGTTGGCTTGATTGTTCTTTTTCTTTGTTGTTTTTAGACATGTTAATATGTTATCAAACCAAACTAAAAAACAATTGAAAATGTATCAAAAGAACAACTGGTTTTTTGATTTGTTTTTGTGTTTGTTTTTATTTGGTTTCGGTTTTATTACTTTCCTTACGTAATCGGTACTAAAGTTATATTTATAAACATTTTTTAGAAACTTCTACATAATTAAAAAACATGTCTTTTATAAAATTCGTAATTCTTTTCTTATCTTCTATTTTTTCATTATTAATATTTTTATACCATTTTATTTACATTTTTTGTTATAATTTTTATTTCAAATCTAACTTGAATGTTTAATTATACAGTATACACCCCTGAATTTTTTTTGAAGAATGTAGCATCACCATATATATGGCATATGCTACCATCGCATCAACAAGAACAACACTGTTATATATCCGTTTACCATCAAATTTGATCTATCACACCCACCATCATAGAAATTATTATAAAAAAAGTGGTGTAATGAATGTCATAAAAATGTTTTAAAATACTATACGAATTGAATTGGAGTAAATAATTATCAAACTCGAACGATAATCCGATTCCAAGCAACTCAAAAAACTCGAAATTCAATTCAACAAACAACCTAGACAATGTCATGTTTAGCTCGTTATCCGTGAGGAGCGATCGTCAACCCTTAACATATTGCCAACTTCTTCCATAAAACCTCAATTAATCAAGTTAATAAAAATGTAATTTGACAACTAAATAAAAATGTAATTCTCTTCCTCTCTCACATACTTTATTTATCACTTTCATATACATATTTTAATATAAAAATGAAATGGTTGAGGTAAAAGAAAAAAAAGAGAGAAACTAAAGAAAAATGATAGAATTGAAAGAATACCTGCAAATAAGAATTTTGACGGAAAAGATGGTTCTATATAAAAACGAACAATAAAAATAAAATTAATTCCTGCAGATAAGAATTTTGATAATTCTTATTACTTTCTAATAACAACTTTTACTTTCCTCTACACATTAGCAAAATAGTTTCTAATAAGAACGTACATGTCAGATGTGTATCGTTAGTTTGTTTTATACATCTCGAAGAAGATTTGAAGAAATAAATTAATGGGAAAGTAGGAGTATTGCTTAGGTTGACTCTTGGTTAAAGACAATTGCCACCCAAGTTAAATTGATTGTATTTTGACGATTTTTACTTTCATGAGTGGTTGTAAGAACATTTACCATTACATAATCAAAATTCAAATATATACAATTGTCATGATTGGATTTATAATCAAATCAAATACGCAAGAACAACTAATAATTCAAGAATAAAACAAAAAGTTTATGAGATAACACTTTGAGTAAACAAACAAAATTATATTGATCACTTGATTCAAACGATTACAATAAAATAACCATCAAAGCTCCAATTTGTTGATCAAGAACAATTTAACAGACATACAATACTTCTCTATTGTAAGGATCACAAAGATAATTTTGAGGCTACAACTCTAAGACCATGTGCATCGGTGGTGTGATGGGGCTCATGAGAGGCGCTCACGAGAGTGAACACCATCGCCGCCCCTCGTGAAGCAGCCCTCACGCTCACATACGTGAGCCCGGTCGCGCGAGTGAGAGATGAGAAGGGGGAGGGTGATGACCGTTGGAGGGGTAGCCGTTGGGTTTTTGAAAAAAAAATTTGTAACCATTTATCTCCTATAAATACACATATATTCAATCCTTTTTTTCACACAAAATTTTACTCATCTCATCTATTCTCTACATTCATCTTTTCTCTCTTCAAAAATATATTTCAGAGTTAATTACAAAATTCGTCCTTTTAGATATGCCCCTTTTGCACTATTGGTCCTTTAGACAAAATTCTTGAAATTTTAGTCCTTTATTTAAGAATTTGTTACATAAATGGTCCTTTAGGCTAACTCTGTTAGATTTGACTGTTAGTCAAAGGGCAATTTGGTCTTTTTACACGTAAAGGACTAATTTTGTAACTAAATCTTGATTTTATAAATTATTTATCCTTTTTTAATTATTAATAAATTTGTTTTAGAAATATTTTATTGATTTAGAGTTAATTAAAAATTAAAGTTTTTTCTCTCTCTCTCTCTCTCTCCTTACAAACACGACAGATACACACAATCTCTCTCTCTCTCTCTCTCTCTCTTCACAAACACAACACACACACACACACTCTCTCTATCTCTCTTTCTCTCCCTCTCTCTATCTCTCCCCATGTCTCCCTCATTCACTCTCTTCTTTCCTTCTCTCTCTCTCGGTCTCCATCTTGCACCTCCACCACCAGCCACCACCGCCGCCGACTCCCACAACCACCTCGACACAAGATTACGACCACCCTTTTACAAACCCCGACCACCACCTTCATCTTCAACCTCAAATGAAAAACCCTAAACAGATCTAAAGGGAGAAAGGGGTAAGCAGAGAAGATGTGTCGTAGGTGGAGATAAAGGCGCCGATTAGGTCTCCAACGTTTTTCGATTAGGTTTTGTTCTTGAACCCCTTTAACTGACTAGGGTTTCGATCATTTGGCGGTGGTGGGTGGTGGAGTTGGGCAGGTCACAGTGGTGGTGATGTTGGTAGTTGTCGGAAGAGAGAGAGCGAGAGAGAGAGAGAAAGCTATGTAAGAGAGGAGAGAGATGGAGACAGCGGTGGTGGTGGTCGGAGTTAACCGACTGGTGGTGGTGGTGGTAAGTGATAGGACGGTGGAGGTGTGGTGGCTCTGTTGTAGACTTTGTGTTGTTCCATGAATGCTTCAGCAAAAATAGCTCCTTCACCATTACACTTTACCTGAAGCTTTGTATTATCATCATCTTTGTTCTTTATCATCTTGTTCTTTATCATGGATGGTAATCAACAAGAACCCTAGAAAGAGAAAGTTTATGGGTACAAACTTTTGAAAAAGATAAAGATATTTGATTGGGAATTTAAGGAACTTTTGATCATCAAGATTGGAGAGATAAAGCATGTGATTTGGGGTGGGGCTGATGGGTTTGATTAAGTTTGGTTGGTTTTCTTCATAGCAACAATCTGGGAGTTCTAATTCATCCCATGGTTTTCTTCCTGCTTCAAGTCACACACACAAAATGAGAGAGAGAGAGAGAGAAAATATATTAATTTTGTAAATTAATTTTAAATCAATTAATAATTATTATATAACTATTTAATAAATGAGAAATGGTAAAAGAAATTAAAAAACAAAGATTTAATTACAAAATTGGTCCTTTCCTAGTAAAAAGACCAAATTGCCCTTTGACCGTTAGTCAAATTTAACCTCTGTTAGCCTAAAGGACCAATTGTGTAACAAATTCTTAAATAAAGGACTAAAATTGCAAGAATTTTGACTAAAGGACCAATAGTGCAAAAGGGCAATATCTAAAAGGACGAATTTTGTAATTAACTCTATATTTCACAAATGGACAAGGGCAAACAATCGTTCAAAACCCCACGACGGGTTTCAAAGACGGGAAAAGGCACGAGTTCGCAACCGACCCCTTCGGATAACATGTTCGGGATGTCATCTCCACCACCGAACTACATCCAAAATATACAACAATATCCGATGTATTCACCTACTCCGATTCTCGGTGGTTTTCATAGTGGAGTTTACCGCCCACAACCCCCGTTGTTGAATCAATTCCAAATGGGTTTTTCGGGTTTTCAAAACATGACTCAAGGTGGTTTTACAAACCTCCTTCAAGGTGGGTATCCGGGTGATGTATATATTATTATTTAATATATTTATGTATTATTATTTGTAGTAAACTTTTGGGGGAAGGTGCGTGATTTTTACAACGAAAGAAGAATGGACTACATTGAACGCACCAAAGACCAACTCACGGGCAAGTAGAACGATATGCGGAAAAAAATAACCTTATTCAATGGCTTGTACAATAATTTCGCCAACAACCCCCAATCCGGATGGAGTGAGGTGGACATCCTCAAGAAAGCCAACAAACAATATCGGCTAGAAAATAAAAATCAAGCGTTTGCTCACGAGGAGGCATGGAGGAAATTGAAAGACCATCCTAAATGATCAAATGTGCCCCAAATGATGGTTGAAACCGCGAGATCATCTAAAAGGAGCAAGTCTTCGGACCCGTCTACCCCGCACACTGCGTATTCCAATGTCGGGGTTAACATTGACCTCAACTTAGAAGACATCGACGAGCATGACAATGATGTTGAAGTTCACGAGCCGATACGCCCACCGAGGCGGGACAAATCTAAACGAGCTAGCAAAGAAAAAGACATGGGAAAAGGCTCGGGCTCGGGTATCATGGATGTCATGGCGGAGTTCAAGGATTTCGTTGGGAAGTTCTCATCCGAGAACGAAGAAATGATGAAAACCGAGCAAGAAAAAATAAAAGCAATGAATAACGAAGCCGAGTCGATAATAGAGAAAAACCAGATAATGAAAGAAAGACAAGAAAGCAAAGATTTCGATTTTGTCTATGGCCGGCACGATCATCTCACGGCAGAAGAGTTGGATGCGGTTAATAAACGAAAGGAAATTATAAAAAAAAATACGAGTGGTAGATTGTATTTTTTTTTAAATTATGAACTTTTTATTTTTATCTTTTTAAGTTATGTAATTTTTTATTTTTAATATTAAAAGTTATATTTTTATTTAATGTTTTTTATAATTATTATATTGCTTTAAAAATTAAATTATGTTAAAAAAAAGAAAAAGAAAAAGAAAAAGGATGTGAAGCATGTGATGGATGCAGGAGTTTGTATGATGTGATGGGAAAATGGTGGGATGCTGATGTGGTACTGATATGACTGTGTGAAGGGTGTGATGGATACGCATGGTCTAATCACATTTAGAGGGAACGGAGTGGAAGCGTGATCAACATCAAAATTACTTTACCACACCGTGGATATTAATGGAATCCACTCCGTATTGGCGTGGTAAACGTTACGCGTGGATATTACCACACAGTGTGGCAATGAATTTATGTATTAAATATATATATATCCATGCTTCAGCTTATCCTTTTTCAAGTTTAAAAATAATTTTGGATGTTGCAAATATCTGAGAGTACATGGCGATTTTATTAAGCCTGCCACTTTCTTTATTTCAAAAGCTTTAAATCCATGATGATGTACAACTATTAATGCATTATGTACTGTTTTTTAATGCAACAATAATTTTTTTTAACAAATGCAACAATAACCTATATTTAGTGATTTTTGTTAATTTATTGTAATATTAATAATTTTAAATTGTTTTTATCTCTAAATATTTTATCTTGCATTTTTATTATTTATTGAGTATTATTAAATATGAAATTAACAACTAAGGTGGGTTTTAAAATTTGGTGTGGTGGAGAGTAACCACTACGTGTTTAAGTGATAGCCTGAGAGGTGTAAGAAAAAAGCTGACGTGGCGGTATGGTGGGAGTGATGGAAGGTAACCATTGCAAACACTCTTATATTCATATGATACCTACGTGCAAACAAATATTTATAATACATTAAATTACAGAACATAATCACTATTATCGCTAACAAAATCATCTAATTACGGATAGATATTTATACTATATTATAAAGCATTTAGGTTATTGTCTTAATCTCTTAATTTTAAGTAATTTGAAATTACCAATTTACCCCTTATTTAACCTTATAAGGAAACCATTATATGGAGTTAATTAGATTCTTAAATATCATTTTTATAACTAAACCTTTTATAATAAATAATGTTTAAAAAACTCAAGTCAATACAAATTAATTTCCAACCTATATGATATTAAATACAAGTTAAAATTAAATAAAAAGGATATTCATAAAAATAATAGTTTAAATATTCTATCATATAACATATATATTTAATTTAAGGATAAAAAAATTCGTATAGCTAGAACTCATAAACCTGATACAAGTAACCTAAATATATAGATATTTCCGGATTTTTTGTAATGATAAGTGTAATGAAAAAACGTTTAGTTATAGTATGTTAATATTTTTTTTGTTTCTTATTGTAGTGTTTTTAAAATTTATTTTAAAAATTATTAAAAGAGATAAAGAAAAGAGAAATAAAAGAAATGAAAAAAGAAGAAAGAAAATAGATATATCGCGAATAAAATTATTCGATGTGATAATAATGCGTGAATATAATAGCCTTATGTTATAAAAAACGGACATATTATCGAGTATAAAATATTTCTAACCGCCGCATTGCGCGGTTAATATTCTAGTGTTGAGTAATGTCCTACATCGGACTAAGAGTGACTTTGTATTGAGTTTTATAAGGATCATGCACTACTCCTCTCAATCTCTCATAACCAATTGGTTTTTGAGGTGGAAGCCCACAAATTACATAGTATCATAGCAAGGTTCACCCACTCCATGTAACGTGTACGTATCCATGTGTTAGGCGCGAGAAAAAAAAAGAAACGCCACACTTGAGGGGGTGTGTTGAGTAATGTCTCACATTGGACGAAGAGTGACTTTGTAATGAACTTTATAAGGATATCATCTATAACCAATTGGTTTTGAGTTGAAACCCCATAATGATAAGTATACATCTCATCCATAATTATCATCTCTAAAATCAAGAGATTTATCTTTATCACGAATAACAACATTAATTCTGTTTTCTTCATTACAACATCAACTTTCTTCATACATGATACAACATTAAGTATGTTGTAGCAACACTAACTTTGACTTAGCAGGTATTAACTTTAACACTATCAGTACTAACTTTAATAACAAGTATTTACAAGTTGAACTGCTAGCATTAACTTTGTTCACCAGTTTTAACTCTTGTTCTGATAGAGTTAACTTCTAACGAACAACATTAACAGTCAATCCATTGAATCCGTAGCATCTTAAACCCAACAACAATTACAAGGCATTTTTAGGAAGTGTCATTTTTGTAATTTTATAAGAGGAGTTTTCTATTTATAAATAATGGATGAGATCCTCTCATGTTTAGTCAAACATAATTCATTATGTTCTCTTACAAACATGAGAGCGAGACCTATAAAGGAGATTTATTATTAACTTAAAATAGGAGACCAACTTATATATATATATTGGAATGAATTCTATGATTATAAGACACGTTATCTATAACCAACATGAGTTTTTGCCTCTGCCTCCTTTAGTTTGTGGTTATTTAAAATTGTTCAAATTAGAAGTAGCTATCTACAACCAACATGAGTTTCTGCCTTTGCCACTTTAACAAATAGTTTGTTAGACAAGCATACTTGGTCTCCATCCAAGTTAAATGTTCCTTATATTTCATCCATCAAGTTTATTGAATAAGTTTACCCAGTTATATCTGAATTTGATGAAGTAGACTAACATCATCAACTTTAATTTCATAATCAGTCTCGATAGAAGTAGGTTCTGTCACATTTGAGAGTTTCTAACTAGATGAATCCTTATATCATGATTAGTCTCGATAGAATAGGTTCTAACACCTAAAATATTTGGTCTAAAAATATATCAAGAAGTCGTAATAGCAATTGAATATATGAAAACAAACCTTATTGAGATTCAATTACTCACAATTCACAAATCTAATCAGGAATGAAAATCAAAATTAACACACCTAAGCACATACAATACCGATTAGGGATTAAAAACCCATCACCCATGAGATACATGTATTGAACATAATTAATCGGGACAAATGGAGAATCAACCTAGTTGAAACCAAGGCAAAAGTACTAATCTTTCGGAGAGAAACCAAAAATGGAGAATCATACCTCGTACAGATCGAAATCAGAGAGATGGAATCCATCTAGTGATTCAGACATCAGAGAAATGAAACCCATCGGGCGATTCAGATCGGATAGCAGAACGAAGGGCTGTTGGCGATTCAGAATGGAGAGCCAACGAGGGCTGTTGCGTGAAGAGAGGCTCGACGAGGGCTGTTGCGTGAAGAGAGGCTCGACGAGGGCTGTTGCGAGAAGAGCGTATGAACAGAGGCTTGTTGCGAGGAGTCCTGTTGTGAGGAGGACGTGACTGAACGTGGTATTACAAAAAAGCCCAAAACGACGTAGTTTTATTTAATTCTACACCTAAGGTTAGGTACATAATAGCCACATATTCCCTTATGAACATGAGTTATATTTTGACCACAAAATAAATATCTTTAACCCATAAATAATAAATAGAAATGAAACTCATAACTAAAAAGGTAAAATGTACGAAAATCTAATAATAAAATACCTATTTCTATTACATGTTCGGTCAAAGGAACGGTATTTTACAGCAAAAGTTAAAAAGGACTTTGTAGCTACTTAGTTAGGACACAAACAAAAGGGTGATAGATTTATATACGGGGTATATTTGGTTATTGGTATGTAAGCTAATAACTTTTATTTTGAAAGAAAGATTATAAGTTTTGTTTGAATTAACAAATATAATTATTTAACAATACTCTAAAATAAAAAACTTTTTAAAGTAGTTTTTAAAACTAGCTGAAAGTTTTTTATATACAAAATTATTTAAATATTCTCTTTAATCGTTTTACAATTCCTCGTGACTGGTTCGCTTAAAGAGAATCTTTTCTATGATCAGATACAAATCGTGATTTGTCTTTCTTTTTTGTCATTTGCATTACTCAGCTTCAGCTACCAGTTATTTTACCTAACACATATACAAATAAAAGATCCAACTTTCAGCTATCAGCTACAACTACAAACTATTTATGCCAAACACACCCATAATACCTTTTTTACATACAACAACCATGACTTTTTACCCATACAAACTCACTAACTATTTTTCTAGACCACATATTAAAGGATATTGTGGTTCAAACATACACTTTATTATATACGTGGTTAAAAATGTTATATACAAAACAAATCATCTTTCCATACAAATATGGTATTCTACAATAAATTGAGACGGTCACAATTTTCTATAGGTTGAAATAAGATTTATAACATAACATTGATTTGATAGTGATAATAAAACCACAACAATTAAAACCACATATGATAGTGATTAAATATTAATAACAAGTCAACAATGAATTGAAAATTCAGTTTCATCATTACGATTATAATATCTGTAAATGCAAACTAAATAAGAAGAGTTTTTTTTCCAACAAACAAATTAAATCAAGGCGAGCAAAACCAGTTAATTTCAGTTATAAAACGTAAGTGTGGTTAATTTTTTTTTTTTTAATTTTAAGTTCAACTAAAACTACTAAAAATAGAAATAACCAAAAAGGTTCAAAACCAATTAATTTTAGTTATAAAAGGTTATATTGCATATAATTTTAAGTTTTTGTAATTGATATAGAAAAATGATGGTAAATTGTATACAATAAGAGTTCATAAAAAAATACCATATTCTTAATGGACATAGTCCTTCTATGATTAAGAATATTTAAACAATTATGGATGATAATATTTATGCTTATTGTCTTTATAGCGTGATAAACATAAGAAGAAATAGCATACAACTACTCTTATATTTCAGGATGTTTATAGCGTGATAAACATTTAATTACTCGTATATTTTCTATGTAAAAGTTTATGCTAGATTTTTTCGTCATGAAACAATTCGGATATTAGTGCATGAGGAGTGGTCTTTCCTTTTTATTTCTCGAAAAAGTACATGAGTGCCTTTCAAAAAAAATATTTTAAGTTATAATATTTTCTGAAAAGCATTTAAAGTTATAATATTACTATAAAAATAAAATTCTCAAAAAAAATATTTCAAGTTATAATATTTTCTGAAAAGCATTTAAAGTTATAATATTACTATAAAAATAAAAAATTTACATTATGAAGTTCATGACATATTTAGGAATATGAGAAAAATAAAAATTTAGGCTGTATGTATACATAATTACGGTAAACGAGCTTAATAAAAATAAGAATTAAAAAAACGTAAGAGTACATGTGTGTTTACTTTTTGAGGATGTTTATGTCCCGATTCATGTTTTTTTTTGGGACTGTATGTCCTGTTTTCATAGGTGTTTATATGTGGATGTTTGATACGTGTGTTTGTATCTATATGGATGAACGTGTTAAGTATTGTTTCATATAAGATAAATGTAATTTTATAACGTGCTTAATAAGTGTTCAAGTGTCAGTTGGTTTTGAGTTGCCTTTAGACACAGTTTACACACCGCATCTTCTTCGATCACACTTTTTTTAACGACACCTAAATCTACACCACTTTGTTCTTAACGGGACTTGAACCCATGACATTTTGTTAATAGAGTGTCATACCAAAACACTTAGTGCTTACCACTAAGTCACAACCTAAGTGACATTCTTCGATCATATTTGAATGCTAATTTATTTTAATAAAGAAAATAGGCAAAAACGATCCTTTTTGTTGGTAGGGCAAAACTAAAAAGACTGAGAGGACATAGGTTGACAACCTAGAGGAGTGGGAGAATAAAAGGTGGTTTTATCACAATTAAAATCCTAACATCCTTGTCTCCTTACTTGTAATTAAACCTATGAATTTTGATCATCTAAAGACCACAATCCTCATCTCCTTGTATAGTTGTATCATGTATGTATTTTTTAAATGCATAGGCTCTTCGTCCATATCCTCTTTGATCAATTAACCAGACTCTGGACTCACTTAGCCCACAAAAGAAAAATGATCCTTTTACTTGTTTCGATTAATATCTTAATGCTCTTTGTGTGTGAGGCTATATATCTTTATATATAACTAAGGGTATAGTTATATATGTATTTCCTTGTACTTAAATCCAGTATTAAACTTTGCAAAACTAAAATTATGGATAAGATGCCACTTGAGATAATGAAGATAAACATAAGTTGACTATGTGTAGGAATAAACTAAACCTTAAAGTATGAGTTCAAGCTCAAGCTTATGTTATTTTAGATATAATTAGCTCCATTGACTCAATTAATATAAAACTCGAATGGGCTCGTTTAGAGCCCTAATTAAACATGCCACTTTGTAAAAACAAATAAACTATGTCGGTCAAATTGAGAAAACGTGAAACCTTATGGCGGTTAAATGTATGATTTTACAACTACGATTATAACCCGACCCGTTTGATGAAGGCAGCAACTTTCACTGACAGGGTTTTGCACAGGTGACCCACAAGGGTTTAGAACAAGCAGACGCCACGACAAAGGAGGAGGCGAACACCCAAATCCAATCGGAAAGCCAAATAGATCA